>JAGSMR010000200.1:0-170000 GCA_029286605.1 Sericinus montela
GATGGAAAATAAAAAGAAAATCGTATGTCTAATATATTTTTGTAATTTCAGAATAAATTAATTCTTAATAAGTACCCAAATAAATTAAAATTACTTACAGAATTCGGAAATACCGATAAAAATCCATGATCTTAAAACAACATAGTGATACTAACTTAATACTTAAACTTGATAGTAACTTAATATTGCGATAACATTGTTCGGAACCCTCTTCACGCGACTCCAACTTACGCCTGTTCCATTTGTTTTATTTAATGCAATGAATTCATAATTTGTTTCATAAACAAATCTTTGAGAGGTTTTAAATGGAGCGTCTAAGTCGAGCCTACTTAAAAGCTCCTCACCACTCCGCCATCGTATAATAAATAATTTATTACATAAATATATTTAGACATACTCCCATGTCTAAATATGTTTATGTAATACGATATTATTACGCATAAAACAAAAACTAAACGCTAATGATCTCCAAAACCTGCTCCAAATAGTGGTCTTTAATTAGTCTTTTGAAGGATTCGTCACTTGTAACCTTCCTTATTACTTCAGAGGAGCAGATTCTAAAGGTGTTCAGTATGCTAAATATATGTATTAATATCTTCCGTCTCGATCCAAGCACTAGACCGATCCCTCGACGTGTAAATCACGTTTTCAATATTGTACCATCCACACATGCGTGCCAGTGGTGCAATGACCCTTAAACAAAACTGATCCCTTAGACAAAACTTTCTCGGGTCTGGTTGTTTACCGCACCTTCGTTGTTTCTATAAAAAAAATATCTTCACGCAATTCCCAATACAGGGGTAGACAGAAGTCTAGTCTAGACAATTAAGTCCCTTTGACCCACCTTCCACCGAAGATATTTTCGGGACAACGTGACAGTTGGTGAGCCCGTCGCTGTCTTTATGTCCAAGCCAACGATATAATTCGTACATAAGTTTTTTGATAAACTCATTGGTACTGCCACCGGGGGATCGAACTCGGGTCTCTTGACTCGAAATTCCGACCACCCAACCCCTCGGCTATCGTGACTATAATATTCGTTGTTTCTGATTAAATAAATTCTGTTAAAATAAATTCTGATTAAATAATAATTAGACACGATAGCCGGTGATGATTGGGTGGTAGGAATTGGAGTCGAGAAGACCGTCAGTCCCAGAAGTAACGAAGCTCTCAATGGGTTTTCGAAAACATGTACAGTGGTTTGGACATGGGTGGCGATGGGCTCACCACCTGGCCACGACCAATCTCTTCGATTGAAACGTGGGTCGAAGGGACTTGGTGTCTGAAGACGGGCTTTCTCATCTGCCTGTATTGAAATTACAATGTTGTTAATAAATTGTTATAAATAATAAAGGTGTTTAAGCTACTCACTTTGGGATCAGAGCATTGTATGTGGTGTTGTTCCTATGCATGTATTTATGTATTTTTGATAAAAAAAAGTTTCTTTTTGCTGACTTATGTAAAGTAATAAAAAAAATTAAAGTGTTTTTGTAACGACCTCGGATCAGTCTCAGTGTTTTCTGTCTCTACGTAAAACGTTTTAAAAAGTTCATTTATTATAGAAATTTCCTTGAAAGAAATTTACAATAAAACAATAAGAATTCTTTGAATTAATTTTACCGGAATGACAAAGAAAGGATCGTGGGGAAATGACAAAGACTATGGTGAATGACGTTGGAAAGAATTCATTGTGTTAACATAAAATTCACGAAATGATCGCGGAAGTTTATCTAGAATCAGTAAGTTAAACGACGTTGAGAAATAATCTGTAAAATTTTTAATAAGTTTAAAAAATGCGACTATATTCTGCCTGAAATAAGGTTACCAAGGCACATTCCGAAGAACAAAATATTCTGAAATACACTAAATATTTTATTTATTTAATATTGGCATATGCAATTAACTTAATGTTGTTGATTATATATGGCAATTAAGCTAATGTTAGTTTAAAAATTATATTAAAAATGTTAAAGAATAATGTTTCTTTAACGTTGTTAATATAATTCTTGCACGGTCAAGGTATAAAACAGCGACCATAGAACATAAGCTGTAATATTTATAGCAATATTTTTTCAATTTTTGACATCGTAGACGGGCCCCAACGTCGGTTGGAATAGGGGAGTATATCGTGTATAAACATATAAAACACTGAAGCGTTTTAATACATGTATTTTAATAAGTCACGATAGCCGAGTGGTTGGGTGGTCGGAATTTCGAGTCGAGAGACCCGAGTTCGATCCCCAAGTGGCAGGCTCGTATATGAGTTTTTCAAAAAAAAAAAAAACTTACGTACGAATTATATCGTTGGCTTGGACAGAAAGGCGGCGACGGGCTCACCACCTGTCACGTTGTCGAAAATATCTTCGGTGAAACGTGGGTCGAAGGGACTTAATTGTCTAGACTCGACCTCTATCTACCCCTGTATTGGGGTGCGTGAAGATATTTATTAATAAATTTATTTAATCAGAAACAACGAAGGTGCGGTAAACAACCAGACCCGAGAAAATACAGAAATTATGTTTTCGAGTTCGATTCGACCGGGAATTGAACTCAGGGCCTCGAAGTTAGCGACATCATGAAAACCGGTTCGTATACCACTAGTCCATGGAGCTCGTAAAGTATTATTTTTTTATTTTAAAAACGTTTTCTTTTCGAAATTTCGCAACTAAATTTCCCATACTGGGTTTAGACAAAGGTCTAAACAATCAAGTTCTTTCGATACATCTTTTACCGAAGCTTATTTGGATACTTAAAACCTATTGGAACGAGCATGCCACCTGGGGATCGAACGCGGGTCTCTCGACTCCAAATTCCGACCACCCAACCCCTCGGCTATCGTGACTATAATATTCGTTGTTTCTGATTAAATAAATTCTGTTAAAATAAATTCTGATTAAATAATAATTAGACACGATAGCCGAGTGATTGGGTGGTAGGAATTTGGAGTCGAGAGACCCGAGTTCGATCCCCAAGTGGCAGGCTCGTATATGAGTTTTCAAAAAAAAAAAAACTTACGTACGAATATCGTTGGTTTGGACATAAAGATGGCGATGGGCTCACCACCTGTCACGTTGTCCTAAAAATATCTTCGGTGAAAGGTGGGTCGAAGGGTCTTAATTGTCTAGACTAGACCTCTGTCTACTCCTGTATTGGGAATTGCCTGAAGATATTTATTAATAAATTTATTTATATAATAAAGGTGTTTAAGCTACTCACTTTGGGATCAGAGCATTGTATGTGGTGTTGTTCCTATGCATGTATTTATGTATTTTTGATAAAAAAAAGTTTCTTTTTGCTGACTTATGTAAAGTAATAAAAAAATTTAAAGTGTTTTTGTAACTACCTCGGATCAGTCTCAGTGTTTTCTGTCTCTACGTGAAACATTTTAAAAAGTTCATTTATTATAGAAATTTCCTTGAAAGAAATTTACAATAAAACAATAAGAATTCCTTGAATTAATTTTACCGGAATGACAAAGAAAGGATCGTGGGGAAATGACAAAGACTATGGTGAATGACGTTGGAAAGAATTCATTGTGTTAACATAAAATTCACGAAATGATCGCGGAAGTTTATCTAGAATCAGTAAGTTAAACGACGTTGAGAAATAATCTGTAAAATTTTTAATAAGTTTAAAAAATGCGACTATAATCTGCCTGAAATAAGGTTACCAAGGCAAATTCCGAAGAACAAAATATTCTGAAATACACTAAATATTTTATTTATTTAAAATTGGCATATGCAATTAACTTAATGTTGTTGATTATATATGGCAATTAAGCTAATGTTAGTTTAAAAATTATATTAAAAATGTTAAAGAATAATGTTTCTTTAACGTTGTTAATATAATTCTTGCACGGTCAAGGTATAAAACAGCGACCATAGAACGTAAGCTGTAATATTTATAGCAATATTTTTTCAATTTTTGACATCGTAGACGGGCCCCAACGTCGGTTGGAATAGGGGAGGATATCGTGTATAAACATATAAAACACTGAAGCGTTTTAATACATGTATTTTAAAAAAGTCACGATAGCCGAGTGGTTGGGTGGTCGGAATTTCGAGTCGAGAGACCTGAGTTCGATCCCCAAGTGGCAGGTTCGTATATGAGTTTTAAAAAAAAAAAAACTTACGTACGAATTATATCGTTGGCTTGGACAGAAAGGCGGCGACGGGCTCACCACCTGTCACGTTGTCCCGAAAATATCTTCGATGGAAGGTGGGTCGAAGGGACTTAATTGTCTAGATTCGACCTCTATCTACCCCTGTATTGGGAATTGCGTGAAGATATTATTATTTTTTTTATTTTAAAAACGTTTTCTTTTTCGAAATTTCGCAACTAAATTTCCCATACTGGGTTTAGACAAAGGTCTAAACAATCAAGTTCTTTCGATACATCTTTTACCGAAGCTTATTTGGATACTTAAAAACCTATTGGAACGAGCATGCCACCTGGGGATCGAACGCGGGTCTCTCGACTCCAAATTCCGACCACCCAATCACTCGGCTATCGTGGCTAATTATTATTTAATCAGAATTTATTTTAACAGAATTTATTTAATCAGAAACAACGAAGGTGCGGTAAACAACCAGACCCGAGAAAATACAGAAATTATGTTTTCGAGTTCGATTCGACCGGGAATTGAACTCAGGGCCTCGAAGTTGGCGACATCATGAAAACCGGTTCGTATACCACTAGTCCACGGAGCTCGTAAAAGTATTATTTTGTAAATTTAAGGGGTTTTGTTTAAGGGGTCATTGCACCACTGGCACACATGTGTGGATGGTACAATATTGAAAATGTGATTTACACGTCGAGGGATCGGATCGAGACGGAAAATATTAATACGTATATTCAGCATACTGAACACCTTTAGAATCTGCTCCTCTGGAGTAATAAGGAAGGTTACAAGTGACGAATCCTTCAAAAGACTAATTAAAGACCACTATTTGGAGCAGGTTTTGGAGATCATTAGCGTTTAGTTTTTGTTTTATGCGTAATAAATAATTTATTACATTAATATATTTAGACATGGGAGTATGTCTAAATATATTTATGTAATAAATTATTTATTATACGATGGCGGAGTGGTGAGGAGCTTTTAAGTAGGCTCGACTTAGAAGCTCCATTTAAAAACCTCTCAAAGATTTGTTTATGAAACAAATTATGAATTCATTGCATTAAATAAAACAAATGGAACAAGCGTAAGTTGGAGTCGCGTGAAGAGGGTTCCGAACAATGTTATCGCAATATTAAGTTATCACTATGTTGTTTTAAGATCATGGATTTTTTATCGGTATTTCCGAATTCTGTAAGTAATTTTAATTTTTTTGGGTACTTATTTAGAATTAATTTATTCTGAAATTACAAAAAATTTATTTGACATACGATTTTCTTTTATTTTCCATCTTGCCCCCTCAAATGACCCCTTATTCATTTCGTCTACTTACGTCACACCTTTACATTAGGGTCATAGAAAATGACATGTGTTTCAAATGAGATACAGTCATAATAGATAATTTAAAAAAAATGTAAGAGCCAGTTCCGCAATAATCTCTAATCTCTCTCTTTCTCTCTCTGCTGATAATAAATCTGGAAGCAGGAATTAACACCGACTAGGCCTGTAAAAGGACAAAGGACTCCTTCGCAGGCGAGGGTTCGTTTATAGCCTCTCTTAGAGGTGGCTACCTGTTACCGGGCAAAGGCAAAGAAAAGAAACTATTCTCCGGTATTTTTCAAGATGTTTATTCTGCCATCTCCGCTACCAAATGATATTTGTAAGGCTTTCCTTGGTCTTCTGTTCTTTTTCCCTTAGTCTTTTCCCCTCGTGTCGTAAGAGACCTACTGCACAAAATTTGGGGAATCTTCGTTAAGCAAGCTCCGAAGAGTGCATGACTTATTACTTATTGTTTGTAAATTAATTATCACTGTTAACATTTAAGACTTTAAAAATACCTTACAGAATGAAAGTTAGAAGAGGGCTTAGATGTCCAAACACGAATTTACATTATTGTTAGCAAGAACTCTTTTGTGAAGAAGATTTCTTATCTGGACCAGGGATAAAGCAGAGATAATAAGTTATTGTGATTTAGTTCAACTTTAAAATAAAGATTTATTCTGAAGTAATCAGTCTCATTTTACTAAGGCTATTAATTCAAATACGGGTGTTTAAAAAATAATTAGTCAACACATACTTACATAGACAGGGAGGAAATTACATTCATTGCTCTGATCTCAAAGTAAGCAGCTAAAGCAATTGTGTTATAGAAACGGAAACAAATAAAGTACTGAAAATACCTAGACCCGAGAATAAAGTGTTATTCTACATTATGATCCCAGGATGTTTAAGCCGGCGCACCATGAAATCAGTGTGTGCAGCAGTCGACCATGGACGTCCAACTAGCGCTTTAATTTCTTCGTTTACAGTAGATCTCGAGAGGACTAGGATAAATAACTTGCTCCAAAGAAGCGTAAATTAATATCAATCTATCAAATTCACATGCTTTGGCTGTAACAATAGTCACGAACAGATGGCGGTATAAATATGTAAAAAAATATTAGAACAACATAAGCAGACCGGGAACGAAAAAATTATCATCGGGACGAGGAGCGGCGTTTAAGCGTCGGGTACTGCAATCGCCATTCCGCCTGCCAAGCGTGTAGATTAAAGCAAATATGCCTATATTCTGCAAAAGATTTTATAGGCGGCTAAGTGTGTAAATTAGATAATAATGAATTGCATTCTCTAACAGATTGATATCTCTATTTTTTCTAGCCTCTCTAGTATAATAAGCCGAAGTTGATGAGTCTTTCGGACTTTTACTTGATATTTATGACGCCTCTTGGTGACAGAAGTTGTTTCTTACGCTAACATCATAAGGCTACGTTATAGTAACTCGATTGTTACCAGTATTTGTATGGCGAGTAAATATATAGCATCCCACCTCGAAGTAGGATGACTGCAAAAATTATACGAATCGTTTTTTCATTCTCATTTGATGGTTTTCGATATAAAATATTGTTATTCATAATAAAGAATTACTAACATCTCTTCGACTCAACCATAGCATGACTGTAAAACGAACAGCGCCATCTAACCTACACTTTCAGAAACCGCCTGTAGTGCTTTAAAAGTAGGAACTGTAACAATTTTCTTGTGTACATTTATTTTATCTTCACGCTTGTTAACTATACTGAGTTACACAGAGGTCTAGACCATATGTATAGTACTCGCATATCTAGTTGAATAATAAATAAAAATTAAATGAATAATAAATAATAAATAAAAATATTATGTATCATGAAAAATATTATATATCTTAGTAAAAACATTTGATTTCAGTTTAATTACAAAACAGAAAAGAGTGGGATTATATTTAAATATATTATTATTAAAATAAAAAAATATCTTATTTTTTTATAGAATTGGGAGGTAAACGAGCAGGTGGCTCACGTGATGGTAAGTGATTACCACCACCCGCAATACCTGAGGCATAACAGATGCGAAGAAGGGCTTTGAGTAGCGTTGCATCGGTGGACTTTGGAAAGTTTCGACCAGTACAAGTCACCTCGGCAGCCGTCACTTCGAAGAGCTCGGTGGATAGGCAGAAAGGTTGAGTTCTACTCCCTAGACGCTTTGAAGCAAGAGGCTTTGGGTGACCTCACCTCTTCTAAAACAGTTACTTTCCGTCCACACATCCCTGTGTGCGCAATGTAACCGGCGGAAAGTAACTGTCTGCTAACGCACACCCCATCCCTTTCATTGGAAAGGGCAAAGGTCGTGCACCTCACATGCGTGGCTGGTCAGCCCACACATGTGAGTGGCGAATTCTCAGCTGGACTAGCACACCAGTACTTCAGCCTACGAACCCACCCCAAACCGCTGGGAGCGCCACCGGGGTCACTCGGTGAGGCTAACAGCGACGAGGGGCGGGGAGGTTGCAAGAGGCACGCAGGTCCCCACGCGCAAGTAAAATCACCGCGATGTCGGAGACACCAATGAACCCGCGAGATGGAACAGAGTCTCAGGAGACCGAACCCCGAACACTGACCGCTCGCTACCAGCAAGTAAAACAACAGCAACCATCATCACAACACCACCAAAGAAGACTCGCGGTAGTGGACCGCCCATTAATGGAGCGGAACCTATTTGACGCGATTCAATCGAGAATACTACCCCAGCGCGAACGAGCAACGCAACCGTCGCGAGTTCCGCAACCGTTGCCACGAAGCGCAATTTCGCCGGGCACCGCACCCGCGCTCTCCCAAGAATTGGGTACTGAGATTTGCCCACTAATGGACAACGTGGGCAACCGGTACTACGGAGCCAAGGACCGGGCAGAGATCTTGGCACAACATCTCGAGGGGCAATTTAAGCCTAATACTGCTGCAGCTGTCGCCGCAGAATTCCACAGACAAGTCGAGCTACGCGTACAGGAGTTTATGGAAGCTCCGGTGCCGCCACTAAGCGGGGATGATTTTATTTCCCCCGCGGAAGTGAGAAAAGTGGCATTGCGCTTGCCACTGCGCAAAGCGCCGGGGCACGACGCTATAACGACCGTCGCGTAAGACAACTGCCGAGATAAGGATTTGTTGCGCTATCCCGTCTTTACAACGGGATATTGCGCACACTACACTACCCCACGGAGTGGAAAAAAGGGAGAATAGTCGTACTGCCGAAACCCGGAAAAGACAGGAAGTCTCCGGCAAGCTATCGCCCTATAACATTGCTATCGTACGTAGCAAAGTTATTCGAGAAGTTACTGCTACGGAGGCTCCGCCCGCTCGTAGAACCACGCGTAGAACAACACGGCTTCCGTAGCGGTCATTCCACATCGCCGCAACTGGCCCGTGTGTTACACTACTTAGCGGCCGAACAACATCGCGACCGCTGCTGTCTGGGGGTCTTACTAGACATGGAGAAGGCCTTCGACAGAGTGTGGCATACGGGATTAATTTACAAGCTACTACAAGAAGAAAATATACCGCCTGGCTACGTACGATTAGTAGAATCGTTCTTAGTAGGGCGTAGCTTCTACGTCACCGTCGAGCAAGCCGATTCGGCGGTACGCACTATAGAAGCAGGCGTCCCACAGGGCAGTTGTCTTTCTCCTTGCCTGTACGCAATCTACACCAACGACATCCCCACGCTCGAGGGTCGCGTCCGAGAGTGGGAAGACGATGTCATGCTTGCACTCTACGCGGACGACAGCGCGTACTTTACGTCGTCGCGTCGGGCAAACATCGCTGCCAAGAAGATGCAGCGACTGTTGGACCTATTACCTGAATGGTTGGATAAATGGCGGATGACTATTAATGTCGGGAAGACATCCGCCATAATCACCAATCGCCATGGGCGCGTACCACCACAACTCGAACTGAGAGGACAGAAGATTAAGTGGCAGAGCACCGTTACCTATCTTGGTTGCCGGATAGATAAATCGCTACGCCTCACCGCGCAGGTGGACTACGCGATAAGTAGCGCGAGAGCAGCGAGGGCGGTTCTCTATCCGGTACATTCAACAAAAAAGTTACCTACAAAAACCAAGATAGGTATATACAAGACCTATATCAGATCCAGACTAACTTACGCGGCGCCTGAGTGGTACGCGTTCACTTCAACATACCAACGTCGGCGACTGCAGGTCCAACAGAATATAGTACTACGAACTATTGTTGGAGCGGGTCGCTTTGTACGCAACGATGTCATCGCCAGGGACCTAAAAGTGGAATCTCTGGAAGAATTCGTGGTCCGGGTGTCGCGCGGAATGTACGACCGCGCTGACAACGGGCCACACAAACACCTACATCGCCTGGCGATCCAGGAACGACTACCGCTACACGCTCGACCACCGGAGTGGCGACCCCTCCCGAGAGATATTCTCTCATTGCCACCCGGCCCGGGGGGGACCGGGGAAGTGCAATAAAGTACCGACATAAGACGTAAAGTACGTAACACGCCTACACAACGCCGCTGAAAGGCGGTACCCAGGACCGGGGGAGCAGCAGCCCCCTGAGAAGACGCCCGAGTCATGAGGCAATGCCTCGAAACTCGCAACCCATAAAGGGGGGCCTTTTACTCCCCCCTAATATGGATGACCCAAACGTCAACAGATGCGTTCGGGCTTGTGTAGCGCTGCATCTCGGGCACCAGATGTGCATCTCGGACATCTCGGGCTTGTGTAGCGGTTCAATCGGTGAATAAGGAAAGTTTTTAACTAGTACTATTACCACGGCACCCGTCGCTCCGAAGAACTCGGTCGAAGTTCTGAAGGTTGAGTTTACTCCCTGAAGTTCCTAGACTTTGAGACTTTGGGCGACCACACCCCGGGATAACGTCTGTTTGCCAATTGACACGCCCGTCGTAACAATTGTAACTGGCCAACAGCGTTCCAAGCGCGTCGGACACCCTATCCCTTTTCTTAGAAAAGGGCACCGGTGTTCGGCCCTGCGGTGTACTTGTACACTTCGGGGTATTAAGTCAACAAACCCCCAAACCGCTCACTGGGCGCTGTGCTGGGCCTCCGAAAGGTTTCACCCGGCTAAGTAGCCCGAGCTGAGCTGAGGGGCGGGGGGGAGTGGTCAAGCGACACAGGAACCGTTATCGTTCGCACGCCTACCGGGATACGCACACGTACATACATACCACATTTAGGTACTCATTACATTAGTGTACAAGAATGTCGGATAAGGGGGACCCACCCCCCTCCCGGCGACCTAGGGAACCACCCGACAAGCGGCGGACAACGACGTTCGAAAGGACACTGATGAGGAGAGACCTATTTGATCCCGAGAAGTCGGTGATACTACCTCCCCGGGACAGCAACATCAAAACCGGGATACCACGGCCGCTACCGCGTACACGCGCATCGCCTATTATAGTCGAAAGCCAACCAGAGTGGGCAAAACATTTCCGTGCACTACACAATATTTTAGGGCACGCGCCGAACGCGCGCCCCTTCGGGAAAGGGGTTAGATTCCGCCCGCATTCGGCTGACGAATACCGGAAGGTGCAGAGGTACCTAACGGAGCGCAGCAAGGAGGACGCAGCGCTCGCATGGTACTGCTATGCACCAACCGCTGAATTGCCCACTAAGGTGGGACTGCGTGGGCTACCAGCGGATACACACCCCGAGGACATCGAGGAGGCCTTTAAGGCATTGGACTTTCCCGTTACCTTCGTAAGGGCAATCCCTCCGAAGAAAGGGAGACCGGGTTGCCTTTTCCACATCAAGCTACACCACCTTAGCGAAGAGGAGCTCAAGAGGCTGTATGATGTACACGAGCTCCTCTACATGGCAGGAGTAACCATTGAGGCATGGCAAGGCAGGGAAGGCCCGGCTCAGTGCCACCGTTTCCAGGGGTTCGGACACTCCTCGGCAAACTGCTTTCGCCCTGTAAAATGCGTCAGATGCGCCGGGGATCATGTCGCATCAGACTGCCCCAAACCCAGGGATGGGCCACCGAAGTGCGCCAATTGCGGTAAGGCGCACTCGGAAAATGACCGAAGATGCGCTGTTATTCAGCGCATCGCTCGTAAGAGGGGTATTAGAATGCCCCCTCCCATCTCTCCCGTCCACACGCAGAGTTCCGAAAGGAGCAATTCTGATTCCGCAGCGGCCACTCCACCACGGCGCAGCTGACCCGAGTGCTACACTACCTAGCGGCCGAAACCCATCGCAGCCGCTCTTGTCTGGGGGTCTTTCTCGACATAGAGAAGGCCTTCGACCGGGTGTGGCACACGGGTCTAATCTATAAATTACTGGAAAACACCACAACGCCGCCAGCGCTCATACGACTAGTGGCGTCATTTCTGGAGGGACGGAGCTTCTGTGTTAGCGTCGAGAGGATCGACTCGGCAGCACGAAGAATAGAGGCAGGAGTGGCACAAGGCAGTTGTCTTTCTCCGCACCTGTACGCAGTTTACACCAACGACATCCCCACACTTGAAGGTCGCGTCCAAGAATGGGAACAAGATGTCATGCTCGCCCTCTACGCAGACGACAGCGCGTATTTTACGTCGTCCCGTCGGGCAGACATTGCAGCCAGGAGGATGCAATGTCTGCTGAACCTGCTGCCTGAATGGCTGGACAAATGGCGCATGGCCGTGAACGTTGGCAAGACATGCGCCATAATTGTCAATAGACAGGGACGTGTACCACCACCACTCAAGCTCCGAGGCCAGGATGTAGAGTGGAAGAAGACTGTGACCTACCTTGGATGCCAGATTGACCGCTCTCTACGTATGACCCCTCAGGTCGCATACGTTATACAGCGCGCAAGAGCTGCGAGGGTGGTCCTCCGTCCGGTTCTGGCATCCAACCTGCCAACGAAGACCAAGGTAGGGATCTACAAGACCTACATCCGCTCGCGAATCACATATGCTGCACCAGCGTTCACATCTCCCGCACAGCGGAAAAAATTGCAGGTTCAGCAAAACATTTCCCTAAGAACGATTGTGGAAGCTGGTCGTTACGTCCGGAATGACGTCATCGCCAGAGACCTTAAAATCGAATCAATTCTTGACTTTGTGGTCCATTTGGCGCGGAAAATGTATGACTGCGCTGATAATGGACCACATGAACACCTGCGCGACCTGGCGTCCTTATCGGACCTCCTACCGCAGCACGCTCGACCACCAGAGCGGCGACCTCTCCCTAGGGAATTGTTGCAGCCACCACCCGACCTCGTTGAGGGGGAGGACGGGGAAGAGTGAAAGACCCGACGCATGGCGTAAAATACGCAACACTTCTACATATATACCGCAGAAAGCGGTACCCAGGACCGGAGGAGCAGCAGCCACCTGAGAAGATGCCCGGGCAATGAGGCTTGCCTCGAGGCCCGATACCTGCGAAAGCAGATGAAATCCGCTCACGCTCAACAGATGCGTTGCCAGCCTTAGAGTGCCCCCCCCCCCCCCACACAATTGGGGTAAGGGGGTGTGTGGGTCTCCGGTTACCTGCGCTCACCAGACGAAACGCAGTAGTTTGTTGGACTTCTACTTCACGCCGGTATTCTGTGAGGTCGAGCCGGCCCATTCATGCAACAACAAAAGACTGTTAATGAAAAGTCAAGAAAAGTTCAGGATGTTCAATGCCGTGACTGTGCAGCTTCAGGTGGTAATTTATACTCCTGTTAAGTTTATTTATAAATATATCAAATTGAATCCCAATCATTAGATAAAGATACATAAATTTATTCTTTTAGCACTTTAAATTGTCTAAAAAAAATATTTTTAATGCCATGATTTTAAAGGTTTTGATTTGGAGTCCAGTTGTAAAAATGTATTGACTGAACTCTACTTAAGTATATACTAATTAGATAAATAATAATTAATAACAATGGTGTTAAGAAATACTTAGGTACATTGAAATGATCTTCACAACAAAAAACATTGATTTTGTATTGGGATTATCACGGTGCACTGCTCGAAACCATTTATTTCGATGTTTGACATCTTGGGGAACATTTAAAAACATTTTGACAGAAGTTGTTTTTGTAGTATTCGTACATAATGGTACAAAACACGAACTTTTGAGGTTCGAAATTTTCAATATAAATTTGAATACTTAACAATGACAACAAAATTAAATAAATAAAAACACTGTACTTATTATTTCTATATCAACTGCAATGAGTGAAAACTAACATTATGACCTCACTCGCGCTCGGGTTTATTCGTCGGTGTGTCTTCGGTACTGGATTCAAAAATTAATTTTTGAAATAACTTTTGAATTATTGCGAAAAAAAGTAGTTTTGTTATAAAACTTGTATATGGTCTTTCCATTAATCAGAAAAAAAATTTTTTTCAAAAACCCAATTGTGATCGTTCCATTTTGAAACACAATTGAACAAATCTAAGAAGAATAGTTCTACAATAGATTGGTGTAATACATGTACCAAGAGCGTTCTTATTCAAGTCACGATAGCCAAGTGGTTTGGTGGTCGGAATTTTGAGTCGCGAGACCCGAGTTCGATCCCAGATGGCAGGCTCGTACCAATGCCAATCGCCATTACCATACGGCCAACAATAACTCCGGCCCTTTTACTGACGAACGATGCCTACGAAAATCTATACTAGTACAAATGAGATTTTTCAAAAACTTATGTACGAATTATATCGTTGGCTTGGACATAAAGATGGCGATGGGCTCACCACTTGTCACGTTGTTCCGAAAATATCTTCGGTGGAAGTCGTCAATAATTGACCGCCGGCCCGCCCTAGTGATTTGATGGTTTGTGACGGATGCCTTAAATGTAGTAATGTGGATTAACACCGCAAAAAAGTGTAGATTTACTGATGTTTTATTATATTTTCCCAGAACTGAAGTGGACAAAGATATATACAACTAAGATTATGCGGTGCTAACTTTTAAGGAAGAATAGTGGGGACAACGTGACAGCTGATATTGGCACTACCTGTCAGGCACTTAGATTATCTTAGTGTTCAAGCTAAAGGTATTATAAACTTAGGTACATATAATAAAAAAAAAAATAAAAAAAATATCTTCACGCAATTCCCAATACAGGGGTAGACAGAGGTCAAGTCTAGACAATTAAGTCCCTTTGACCCACCTTCCACCGAAGATATTTTCGGGACAACGTGACAGGTGGTGAGCCCGTCGCCGCCTTTATGTCCAAGCCAACGATGAAATTCGTACATAAGTTTTAGAAAAACTCATTGGTACTGCCACCTGGGGATCGAACTCGGGTCTCTTGACTCGAAATTCCGACCACCCAACAACTCGGCTATCGTGACTATACATAATACTATCGTGACTACATATAATAATAATAATAATAATAATAAGCCCCCTCAAATCCAACCTTACGTCCGGGTCGACCACCTGACCCACGTGGGGGCGGACACGTATTATTATAGAAACTTATACGGCTAACAAGGCAAGGTAACCCATTAAAAATGGAGACGAGGTCTAAGCGTAAACGTATAGAGCCGCTTCCCGGGTGTGATCGCCGGGGCAGATCTGGATCTGACGCTGGGTGTCACAGCATGCGAACCGTCAACGGTGCGGAGTTGACTAGGCGGACTCCCACCGGGGTATCCGAAAATGTTACAGCCAAACAAAAACCACCTGATAGAGGTACAATATCCCCATCCAGCTTAACAGAACCATACAGTCCTAATAGTACATTGTCATATGCACCAACATTTAAAACTACTAGCGATGACTCAAGGTAATCCGTAAACGCCCACTTTGATGTTGCGCAGGAGGTCTCTAAGGCCTTTTTACCTACGTCCACAAAGGCTGGAAAACCAAGAGTGCGCATGAAATGGTCAGCTGAAATAAATTTATTTATTATGCGCACTTATTACCACATAACAAAATTAGAAACAGACATGACAACATACAGAACACTGTTACATCAAAAATTCACCCAAAAATACTCAGGCGTAAATGTGACTGAACAAAGAATATCCGATCAGAGGAGAGTTATTACTCGAAATAAGTTATTAAGCGAAGAAACATTGAATCTATTGAAAGAAGAAGTTCGAGTATTACTAAATCAGGAAGAAAATACAAATCAGGAAATAAGACACAATACGACACCACCACCAAGTATTCTTGACACTGAAAATTTAACGTGCATTCAATCCCAAATTAACCTCCCTTACACAAACACACAAACACAATCACTGGTACATACACAACAATATATGGAATCTCAAATATGTTCATCATTATATACTAACCATGAATACACCGCTGAAGTTTCTACGCAAACAGACACAGTTACATTGCTTATTGAAAATGAAATAGAATCTCTCAATTCTCCAAATATTAACGAAGACACGATAACAAAAGAGTTAAATAATAAATTTAAAACAGTGTTATTGGAATTCTCAGGGATGGATCCAACAGCCCGACCGAAACTACCTAAATTAAGATATAGTAAAGATCTCCAGCGACTAGTGAACATTTTCAACAACAGTATACTACCTCAGCACATATCTGACGAAGTACGCTTAACAGACATCCACACACTCATATACTGTACGGCAATGACCATTTCGCAAGAATTAGGCTATAAAATCAAAAACTGATGAAATATTACGGCATAAAAACTATATTAGACCGTCATGGCAAATTAGACGAGAAAAAGATATACAAAAGCTACGTTCCGATATAGATAAACTCACCCAATTTATTCAAAATAATAATAGATCAAAAAAAAGTAGTAGAAAGAGTAACACTAATTTTTAAAAATAATAAAATACATTCTACACATGAAGGTGAAAATAGAAAACCGGAAGAATTCTTAGATACATTAAAACAAAATTATCACTCAAAGCTAATAGACTTAAGAGGTATAAAAGCATTACAAAGGAAAGAAGACAATAGTCTATTTACGACCAATGAAAAATTATTCTACAGAAAGTTAAATACAAGCAAAGGAAATAAAAACGTGGAAATTAATGAAATACCGGCTGTTGAAGAGATTGAGACATTCTGGTTGAACATTTGGGAGCATGAAATACAACACAACACTGAAGCAGAATGGATAAGTGAAGAAAGCAAACGTTGGAATTCGATCCCTGAAATGGAGTTCGAAAATATTACAGAGGAAAATGTTAAGAACATTACTGCTAAATTACACAACTGGAAATCACCAGGCAGTGACAAAATTTGTAATTATTGGTATAAAAAATTAGTAGTATTACACAAACATTTAGCAAAGAATTTAACAGAAATCATATTACAAAAACAAAACATACCTGAATTTCTTGTTAAAGGGATAACCTACATGTTACCAAAAGAACAATACACTACAAAACCTTCACAATATAGACCCATTACATGTTTACCAACGATATACAAAATACTTACGTCAATTATTACACATAAAATCAGAACGCACACGGAAAAACACAATATAATAGCAGAAGAACAAAAAGGATGCAGACGAGGCCCCATCGGTTGCAAAGAACAACTTATAATTGATTCTGTGATACACAAACACACAGGAACGAATAAACGCAATTTACATTGTACGTTTATAGATTATCAAAAATCGTTTGATAGTATTCCACACTCTTGGTTAATCAAAACACTTAAAATTTATAAAATAAATAACTCTATTATACAATTCCTTAAAAAAATTATGCCCTTATGGAAAACTACACTATACATTAATCACCAGCACACAACATTTAGAACACGAGAAATAAATATTAAAAAAGGTATTTATCAAGGTCATTCTCTGAGCCCACTGTGGTTCTGCCTCGCTTTAAACCCACTATCAAATTTACTTAACAGCCAAAATGCTGGGTATTGCCTTAAAAATGATACTACCCAGACAGTAATATCCCATTTGATTTACATGGACGACATTAAATTATACGCCAAAACTGAGAAAGAAATGGACAGATTAATAAAAATAACGAATACATTTAGCAACGACATTAACATGCAATTCGGGTTAGACAAATGTAAAATACTTCACATTGTTAAAGGCACTATACGAACTGGAAACTACGCATTGGATGATACGCAGAATAAAATTATAACAGCAATGGAACCAGGTGATGTGTATAAGTATTTGGGATACTACCAACTAAAGGGCATAGATCACAGCAAAATTAAGCAAAACCTTATAACAGAATACAAAAAGAATAACACATCTTTGTAAAACGAGACTTTCAGGCAAAAACCTTATAAAAGCTATTAACACTTACGCTATTCAATACTCACATACTCATTTGGTACCATAAAATGGAACAAAACAAATATACACAGTATAGAACGGGCAACACGCATTATTCTTACCAAACACAATAACCATCACCCAAAATCTGCAATAGAACGTTTAACAATTAAAAGACATAACGGAGGCAGAGGTCTCATAAACATACATGATTTATGGCAAAAACAGGTCTTAAATCTACATAATTTCTTTCAACAAAAGTCAATCAAAAGTAATATACATAAAGCCATTGTACAAAACGATATTAACTTTACACCGTTAAACCTAATCCAATCTAAATTAACCGAAAACACAAATATGAACACCCTCAAACTAGAACATGACACGATAGAAAAGTGGAAATAAAAAACACTTCATGGACGACACCCACATGACTTAGAACAAACACTAATAGACAAAGAAGCATCTAATAGATGGCTTAAAATAGGTACATTATTTCCTGAAACAGAAGGCTTCATCTTGGCTATTCAAGATCAAGTCATCAATACAAGAAATTACCGTAAATATATTGTTAAAGATCCAACATTAGCAGACGATAAATGCCGAAAATGCCATACACAGTCTGAAACAATTCAACACATAACTGGAGCATGTAACCACTTTACACAAACTGATTACACCCACAGACACAACCAAGTTGCCAATATTATACACTTAAAACTAGCCACCCAACATAAACTTTGAAACGACATCAATACACCATACTATAAATATACCCCTAACAAAGTATTAGAGAATTCTACATACACACTTTATTACGACCGTGCTATTCTTACAGATAAAACAATACACTACAATAGACCAGATATTATTTTGCAAGATAAAACTAACAATACAACTTACTTAATCGACATTGCAGTACCTAACACGCATAACATATCAAAAACAATAACAGAAAAATACACAAATATGCCGAGTTAAAAGAAGAGGTAACAAGAATATGGAAACAAAATAAAGTCTACGTAGTACCAATAGTATTATCAACCACAGGAATCATCCCAAAACACCTTCACCACAGTTTAAAACTTTTGAATATTCAGGAAAACACAGTGCAGAAAACAGTCATATTAAACACCTGTCGTATTGTTAGGAAATTTTTACAAGTAAATGAAAATATATTTTCGCCCTAATTAGTAAATAGTCCTTACCAACATTATTAATAGTTTTAAAGTTGTTTACTTGGCATATGCCCGTAAACAGCAATATGACCAGCTGAAAGCTGAGAAAAAACAAAAGTTCTCAACAATAATAACTTTATTGGTAATAAGCTTATAGTACATTAAATGTTCACATAAGAAAAACATATAACAAAATTAAGGTTAAAAATAGTGAGGGCGAGGTTCTGTTCTCCTAGCGAGACTATGTAATAGTCTATTAAGGAGCTATAGTCCCCTGCGCCCTTATAGTATGTATAAAATTGTTTCTTTTGCGTTAGTACTACAGTTTAAAATCTAACAAAGAACATAGCAGAGTGCAAATCAATAAAAATGTTTATTTAGTTGTTATTTAAAACAAGGTCTTCTTATGAGTGGTTAAGCTGTTAATATGTTTGGAGTTTGTGAATTTTTTAAAATTACATAGATAAATACTCATACATAGATATAATCTTTCATAACAATCATTCATATTCATCACACAAATGTTTTCCCCTAATGGGATTCCAATCCGCAATCCTTAGCTTCGAAGGCAGATTCACTACCAACTAGGTTGTCAGATCGGAGTGTGTAAACCTTAAATATAAATGTAATGACTTAGTAAAAGTAGAATAGTCTTCGAGCGTGCGTGTAACATTAACTTGCGCTGGTTCAAGTGTTTCACAAACTGTCGAATATTTTTAATTAAGGTTTTGGATTGCGATTGGAAATATATTTTTAAATATTACGTAATAACTGGATTTCCTTTACGCTTTTGGTTCCCTGGAAGAGATAACTATGCAGCAATAAGGCTGCCGAAATGTACAGTTTACCTTATTTGATCTTTTTTATGTTTGTACGTCATGGCGGTATCAGCTTAAGAATATGCCTTTCTTCTTGTGGGTGATGTAGTAGGCGACTGAGAGAAAACAAACAACCCTCGCACCTGAATGGTTTATGTCCAGCAGTGGACTATTACCGACCGTTATGTAATGTATTGTTTTTGACTGTATTACATTATTTTGTGGTTTACAATAAATTGTTATTATCCTTCAACCATTCATTCAATAACTGAATGTGTTATAAATTTCTGACACTAATGGCTAACGTAATCAATGAAGTAACGTTATATGGTAACGTATTACGTTACATCTATTTAAATATGGTCTGGTATTCTGCGCGAGAATTCTCCACTCACCAAACGGTAGTCAACTGCATTTCGTGCAAGTCACCTCATACGACACCCACGGGTGTTATTGTTTTTTCATCGACACCACACGGCAAGCCTTACGTTTAAGATATATTGCTTTTACTGCTTTCACTATTTAAAACTGCTTTCATTTAAGACTTAAAAATAACCTCGAAATAATGAAAACCAGTTTTTCTTTATTTATTTAAGTCACTAAAAAATCTGTATCATAATTGTAACTTAGAACATCTACTTATTGCTCTATAATGGAGTCAAAATATAATAATGTTTTCACTTATGAATTATTAAAATACAAAAAGTACTTATTCCGACTTTTAGTAGCTTTGAAGGCCTATTGGTCAGTTAAATTCAGAAATCACCGATTTTTTATTTTTCTCCCTCGTGTGTTCCTGATTTCAAAACAGAAGTGCACTTCTGTCTTGTTGGCCTGTATGTACTAACATACAGGCCAAAACGGAAACTTTTACATTATACCCAGTTTACACCAGTAGGTATTTATGCATAGCTCATGCATTCAGATCTAAATGGCGGGAAGTGTGTATGAATAAATTTCGATGACAGCACAATTTATTCACTGCCTCAAATAATGCGTTTGGTTATTTGCATTTTTATAAAAATATATTTGATAACAGAATTACAATATGATCTTTTGCTACATCTTTCTTACTTTATAAATATTAATGGCATAACGTAAAAATGATATCTTTACGCCATTCCCACTATTGGGGTAGATAGAGGTTAAGCCAATGATATAAGTTTTGAAAAACGCCTGACCTGAGGATCGAACTCGGGTCACATGACTCGAATTCTGATCTGTCAACCACTCGGCTATGGTGGCTATGTGTAGACTCTAGACAATGTAGAAAAATGGTTTTCTACATTGACTCGTCCGGAATAGGATCCGGGACCACAGTCCTAGAGACACCATGCTAAATCAGTGTTTGCACCACTTGTTCACGTAGATGTTGTTGAATTCACTACTGTAGCAGCTTAGACAGAGCGTTTTTAGAGGAAGGAATAGCCGAGCGATCCTAACGAAATAGGTATTTAAGAAAACACTCTTACGTTGGATGGTGTGACAGAGAGTGTTGCTGTTCGCGACTGACAATACGCACTTTGTCTCTGAAATTTCCTTTTCGGGAGAAAAATATTTCCATTAACTAAATGTTCACAATTCACTTTTATTTAAATAAAATACATTGTTTTAATAAAATAAACGGCTTAGTTACAAAAAGTTTAAATGGCAAAAATTAAGTTGTATATGGTGCCGCCTATAAGTTTGAAAGCATTGTAAATAAATGTGTCAATAACATACTAAAACATAGAGATAGGAAAATATCCGGTAGTGGAAAAACAATTTCTCTTTTTGTATGGACGGTTACGCACCACTCTTTATTTTGAGTTTACACTCATCCACATGTACATACAATGAGAGATAACTGTCTACCACCATTAGTTTCTTTTTTAAATCTTCAAACTTTTTTCCAATATTGGGGTAGATAGAGGAAGTAGTAGGAAGTAGACATTAATAAGTCGGGATAGCAATTTAACAGACAGAACAATAAATTCCAAAGTATTCATGCAATAAACCCATTGTACATTTAATGGCGCGTGTTTGTACTTTATGTTACGACAAAACGTAATTTTATTCATAGATATCTCCGCCCCGTAGCTCGAATAAAAGCTTCCTAAAATACTGTTATTGCTAGTTTCAAAGAATTTTTCTTTAAGGTTTTTTTTTTTTAAAGAAGTGTGGTGAAAACGTGGCAGCAGTTCGCCGCACACTACTGCAGCTCATTGTCGAAGTCAAAGAATTTATTGCATTTATGAGTAAACATAAGATAGTTTATTGGTATTTAGTACAATATCACTTTATGTCCAAGTCAACGATAATTCGTACATAAGTTTTTGAAAACCCATTGGTACGAGCCTGCCACCGGGGGATCGAACTCGGGTTGAACTTGACTCGAAATTCCGACCACCCTACCACTCGGCTATCGTGACTTGTAAATATTAATGGGTTGTTTTTAATAAATTTAAATTTTTCTAAAATTTGTATTCCGGTTAGTGAACGAATTATTAATCAAAGAAATACAGTTTACATTTATCACTATTTTTAATATTAACAATAATACGAATATGTTTTCTGCAATTTAAAAAGATCGTATACACTAGTACTACTCACTCATAAAATTATAACGAAATTAAGCCATGAAAATGCATATGCATAGTAGGCAGTTATTGTTGCTTTTGATCCGTGCTTCATTTGAGTTCTAATAAAAATTTAATTCAATGGTTGGTTGATAAGTTAATCTATGCTTTTGAGACATGGCGGAAGACGCACCAAAGGTGAAAAAATTGTTATGTTGTATAAAAGGTGGTGAAATATAAACCTAGTCAGGTCATAAATTCTGTCACATGTTTAACCTAAAATAATTAAAACAAGTTTATTAATTATGTAACTATTTATATACCAAAATGAACTTAACAAAACATAGATTCATTTTATATATAGAATTTATATAGAATCATAGATTAACAAAACATAGATTATGACACTAAAGTTTATTCAAAATGACCTACGTGATTTTGAATACAGGCCTTCAATCTGTGCGGCCAGTCGTCTATCGCAGCACGAACGAGGTCCATGTCAATATCGGCGGCTGCCTTAATCAAGGATGTCTTGAGTGACTCCAAATTGGGATGAGACTTTGAGCACGCCTTTTCTTCCAAGAGTTGCCACATCTTGTAATCTAACGGATGCAAATCTGGACTGGAGGAGGGCCAGTCTTTGTGCCCGATGAAGTCGATTTCACGCGCCGCCAGGCAGTCTTGTGTGCTCTTTGCTCTATGAGCTGGCGCCGAATCTTGTTGGAATACCCAGTGCCTGTTATTGAACATGGTATGGGAAACGGGTTCCACAAGGTTCATCAGGACTGTATTTTGATACACAACTGCATTCATTTTTACACCTTTCTCGGAAAAATGTACCTCTGTTAAGCCCCAATAAGAAACTCCCAACAATACCATGAGCGAGGATGGAAAATGACCTCGTTGGACACGCGGAATACGGTTGCTCGCTTCTTCACTACTGTGTGCGTACACCTTATCATTTTGTTTGTTGTAGCTCTCTTCTGCGGTAAAAAATTTTTCATGAGAAAAAAGAATTTCCCGATATTTTTCCCGCGTACTGCTTAAACAAAGCGCGGCATCTCTTCAGTCTCAGGTGCATTAGACGAGCATTCAAACAATGTCCTGTTTTTCTTCGATATGCCCGAAGCCATAATTCTTTATTTAGTACATTTTCACGTAATTCCCAATACAGAGGTAGACAGAGGTCTAGTCTAGACAATAAAGTCCCTTCGACCCACCTTCCACCGAAGATATTTTCGGGACAACGTGACAGGTGGTGAGCCTGTCGCCGCCTTTATGTCCAAGCCATCGACACAATTCGTACATACGTTTTTGAAAAACCCATTGGTACGAGCCACCTGGGAATCGAACTCGGGTCTCTCGACTCGAAATTCCGACCACCCAACCACTCCGCCTTTTCACCGTGGTTCTGCTTAACCCCATCTGAAGGGCCAACAGTTTCTGCTTACGTTTGGGATTTCTTTGAATTCGAGCCTTCACAGCTTTTATCACTGCTGGAGTCCTAACAGACCGAGGGCGACCACTTCTTGACCTGTCATCTACACTAGAGTCTTCATTGTATCGTTTAATGGTACGAAAAACGAATCTTTTGGTTATATTCAAATTTTCTGTATGTCAAAAACTTGAATTGGCGCGTAACCGCAACGATGCAACGCAATAACTGCAACACGGTCTTCTTTAAGCGTCCACTCCATATTTAAAAATGAGAAGGATGTAATTTTATTTTCATGAACAATTCGAAATTCGAATTCAATAAACTTTTGTGGCCAGCATTCTAAAAGAAAAGTTTTACTGTGTGGCAATACTTATGACCTGTCTATGTATATAAAAATATCAGGGTAATTAAAAACCAATTTTGTTTTATTAAAAATATATTGTTTCATGTATGAATGTTTGGCGCGTAAAACATTTTTATATCCAGTATTTGAATTTAATATTTCCAGAATCATCCATCACAATGTTTTTGCTCTTAGAATATTAGTTTAATTTATTAACTGAGTATAGTTATTTTTTTTTATGGAAAAGGCAGGCAAACGAGCAGGTGGCTCACGTGATGGTAAGTGATTACCGCCGCCCATGAACACCCGTAATACCAGAGGCATAGCAGGTGCGTTGCTGGCCTTAGAATGCCCCGTCTCCCAGATATGGGGAGGGGTGTGTGAGCGAAACGCAGAAGTATGTTAGACTTCTACTTCACGCCGGTATTCTGTGAGGTCGTGGTACTTCCCAGTCGAGCCAGCCCATTCATGCAACAACAAAGCTGATGCGTGGCTCTACCACTGTTGACTGTTGAATTATTATATTTACTATAAATCCCTTCCAATGCCAATGACACTTCACGATTTCTTTGCCTGTTACGATACCCACGGTAGGAAAGCGGATGGCATACTCCTATATCGCAACCACGCGGCAAAGTTTACCTTCAGTTATAAGATATACTACATTACTGTTGATCTCTGCCTCGAGTATGAATATCATCCTTGTAAAAGAGTTTACATTGTGTTCGAGAATTAACACTAACATTATTTTTAATCACTCCCTTCAGATATTTATAGCTGTTTGAGAGCGAAGGCGGGTGCTGATGCAAAGAGAGCAGTGAAGCGGCGGTACGTTGAGCGTGCATATCGGAGCGGCGCCGCGCGAGGTGCGGGCGGTGGCGCAGCGACACTCGCGCGGCAGCACCGACCGGGACCGGTCGAGCGCTCCGGCGTCGCGGTCCACATTCGAATATACGTAACGCACGATCATTGATACACGACACACATTGGGATCATAGAATTACGGCGAAACTAAAAATACATAGAAATGGAAGAAATAGAAAGTACATAGAGAAGTATGGCTTAAGAATAATTCTAACTGCTTTTTCTCGTGGTTGTCGTAGTAAAAGAAAAGTATTGGCCAAGGAGAGATAGCGGTATAACCATGTCGACAAAATATTAGACCAAAATAAGCAGACCGGGGACGAGCGGCATCTAAGGTGTAATATATTTAGTACTGCGATCGCCAATCAACTTGCAAAGTATAGCGATTGTGGCAACCTCTCGCACGGGCGAGGCCAATGTCAACCGTGGACTGTTATAGACCGTAATGTATGTATTGTTTTGGTCTGTATTATATCGTTTTGTGGTGAACAATAAAGTGTTTTCCTTCATTCATCCATTCATTTAATTAAAGAGCGTGTCGGAAATTTCTTACGCCGGTGGCCAACTTTATCACTGTAGCACCACAGAAGCAACGTACTTCTCTCGTACTGAACGTAGTTCATAGGTTTGAGTCTCAGAGGAATACAGGGCAACATGTAACATTAAAATAATTTATAATTTAACAAGTACCAAGTTTTTATTGGTTATGTTACGTTATTTTAATGTTACATACATTAAAATAACGTAACATAACCAACAAAAAATTGGTACTTGTTAAATTATAACAGTTAACGCATTTTTTCAATATTGGGATAGTCAGCCCTATTTTCATCTTAAAAATAATAATTCAATACTAAGCAGACCGGGGATGGGCAGCGGTAACTGATCCCAGTACTGCGATCGCCAATTCACTTACCTAGCGAGTAGATTAAAGCAAATAAGTGTGTGAATCATATTTTTTCTACCTCTCTGGTATAATGGGTCGGAGTTGATGAGTTTTTCGGCACATTTTCTTTATATTTATGAAACCTTTTGGTGTCGGGAAAGAGAAGTAATTTTTTACCCTAACACCACAAAACTACGTTATAATAACTCATTTGTTACCTGTGTAAATATGGCAATTATGGCCCACGCATTCCACCCCGAAGCAGGGTGCCTTCAAAAATTATAATATTGGTTTTATTCACGCTTATTAGATCGATTTCAATGCCATTCTAAATAAAGAATTACTTATATCTCTCAAACTCAACCATAGCATGACGATAAAACAAACTGCGCCATCTATCCTACGCTTTCGGAAACCGAAATGTGAAAAACGCATCTTGTGATTTAAAAGTAGAAACTGTAACAAATTTTTGAAAATATTTTTGACCTTATATATAAATTATATTGTAAATACAGTGTATTTATTTTTATCTTGCCGCTAGTTAAAAAAGTATCAGGTTGCAGTACCTTTGTATTTAAAAACAAATAAATTTTCTACTATAAAAAATTATTGAACTAATAACATTCCTTAGGACCTAAACTTGACCCTCCTTTTTGATCATAATAAAATATTATATTAAAATATTGATATATTTTCTCTGAGAGAGTATACACGAACAAAATTATATTGACATTTCCCGGAGGGCCTGCTTAACCTTCGTGTTTTTTTGGGCGAGTGTTTGACCACAGGTAAGTGGAACATGTACTATGTCGCTTCAAACGGTCACTATGATGTTTTTCATTTTGCAAAGTCAGACGGAGTGTTTTAATATATTTAATGATTTTGTTTGGTTATTTAAACTAACTGCTTATTTTATGTAATTTAAATTGTAGATTATATGTTTTCCCTTTTTTTCCTTAAGGTTGACTGGCAGAGAATGCTTTTAGCATTAAGTCCGCCTTATGTTCCATTAGTGTTTTGTAAGGTTCATAAATAAATATAAAATAGGTTCATAAATAAATATTAAAAGAATAAATAAATGATACATACAAACGTGATACACAATAGCAATGCTTACTAAGATGTTTATTTTAAATATTCAATTGTGGAATATTATTTTGGAAAACTTTATTAACTTTTCATACATTGGATTAATTATATTATTTCAAAAATTTAAATTAGAACGAGACAAAATTTTTCACATGATTATGGTATAAGTTTGTCTGATTGCTTGACTTATTGAGTGTTTGACAGAATTTAATAATAATTAAATGTTATCATGACATAGTAACAAAAAACATTTAGAAAATGTATATAAATAGAAAAAATATATATTTAGTAGTCCTGTATATACTACTAAATACTAAGATAACTACTAAGTACTATCTAGTATAGTAGGTAGGTAGTAGTGTGTAACTTAAATTTATATGTAAGAAATAAATGACCAAATTTATTGTTATTACTAACAAAAATTAATATTACCTTATTACATTAATATTTAATCATAAAATTTGTACACATATATATAATTAAGTATTTAGTAAAGTGCGTGAAAGGTTTTAAAACACATTTTTCTTGCTAACTTTAGTGATGGTTACACAGAGAAAAGTAAGACTAAAATCATTACATTAAAATTCAAAATGAATGTTGTTGATAAAAATGTTGTAAGATGCTTAATGTTATGTTGACGGAATAAGTTAGAGGTGAATGGAGTATACTGGGACGTTTTGTGCGTGAATTTAATTGTAAATGAATGAATTTAATTGAAAAATGAGTGTTGTGAGCAACTTCGAGCCATCTTAACAGTGGTAGAGCCACGCATCAGCTTTTGTTGTTGCACGAATGGGCCGGTTCGACCGGGGAAGTACCACGACCTCACAGAATACCGGCGTGAAGTAAAAGTCTAACAAACTTCTGCGTTTCGTATGGTGAGTGCAGGTAACCGGAGGCCCACGCACCCCCCTGCCCCAATGTTTGGAGGGCACTCTAAGGCCGGCAACGCATCTGCTATGCCTCTAGTATTGCGGGTGTTCATGGGCGGCGGTAAGCACTTACCATCACGTGAGCCACCTGCTCGTTTGTTGGCCTTCTCTATAAAAAAAAAATCTATTGATTTTTTATGTACTAAAATAGTAAAACCACTCCATTATTCTAACCAGTTTTCATTAGCTATGCCATGCCAGTTTTTATTAGTTATAAACAATCATCATTTAGCTCTTCAACGCTTGAAATTATTATTTATTATTATTTTAATTGTTAGGTATACGGTCAAGGAGCGAGTTAAGCGGCCGGTACCTTGCTATGCACTGGTTTAATTACAGAGGGCGCGTGGGCACAGCCACGTAAAGTAATACGTAGGTATACATACATAACAATTCCCCACCCTATTTTAGAATACAAGAATAAAATAAATTATTATAAAAGAAGAAAATTATAACCTAAAAGAAACGCTTGTAAACAACCTTGGGACGTGGGCGCAGTCTATTTCTAGTGGCTTCGATTCTACCACCATCAAAATCTGCTTCTGCTTCATGGAACTCGTCGTCCTCCTCCGACCGAGGAGACACGGGGTTCTCTACTTCGTCACTTTCCCCTCGACGTGGCGAACTTTCTCGCTCTGCTGTGGAAACTAGGCCGAGGTCTGTGGTAGGCGGTAGTGGAAGCGACGACGACGGTGATTGTGATGGTGCGGATGGCGATACCGGTGGCGATGGCGGTGGCGTAAAAGTGTTTCCAGTGTCGCAAGTGTTCCCTTTACCGTAAGCGTCCCCGTCCCATCCGTTACAGTCATTACCTTGAGCTTTATATAAAATTAATTGATTTTTATGTTTTCGATAACATATTTGCGTGTCCCTATCTTTTACTAAGTAAATAACTTTGCCAATTCTTTTTGTTATTGTTTCATATTTCTTGTATAAAACGGAAGTTCCAAGTGACATTTGTTTAATATGTACTGGTTCTTCCTTCTGTGAACGTGTTCCCGCATTTATTAAATCGGATGAAGCCGCAGACGTAGACAACGATGACTTAGGTACCAATCTGTCTAAGCGCGAGTTTAGCTTTCACCCGAAAATCAATTCAGCGGGTGACAGGCTTTTGACAGGGTCTGGCATGCTAGCCTTATCAATAAGCTTCCTTCATATGGTATATCCCCTGGACTGATAGCCTGGATAGAAGACTTTTTGCGGGAACGGTCTTTGCGAGTCGTTATTGACGGCTGCTCATCGGAGGCTATGGCGATTAATGCCGGAGTTCCTCAAGGGTCTGTTCTGTCCGCAACTCTCTTTCTGCTGCACATAAACGACCTGCTCGAGCCCGGTCTCTTTGGGTATGCAGATGACAGCACAGTTGTGGAGAGATATCTGACGCGTGTTCAGTTCAGACAGGATCAAGTACAGTCTGCTCGGGAGGCCATGGTAGAGCGTATGAATCTTACATTACAGGCAGTTTCCAACTGGGGCAATACCAATATTGTAAGATTCAATGCCACCAAAACGCAAGCGTGTCTGTTCTCCGCCAAAAGGACCCAGTTCACCTTGGCTCCTAAATTTCAGAATGTATCTCTGGAATACACCGACCGCCTCCAGTTACTAGGAGTAGAAATCACATCAAACCTTAACTTTGGGCAGTTCATTGAGTCTAAGGCTAAAGCCGCTGCAAGGAGATTGGGAGTTCTTACAAAAGTGCGGCGTTACTTTACTCCGGGCCAACTTCTGACCCTATATAAAGATCAGGGCCAGTCGGCTGTAGAGTACTGCTGCCACATATGGGTTGGAGCTCCTAAATATCAACTGGCAGCCTTGGACTCTGTGGAGGGACGGGCCGAGCGGCTAATCGGTGATCCTGACTTGGTTACTACCAATTTGTCCAGTCTCGAACAGGTGGGATTGTAGTTAAACGCTAGCTTATAATGTTAAAAAAAAAAACATGCCGGTGGTCGAGTGTTTTGAATTCCGGTAATCGAACAAAAACTTTAGTAAATTATTTTTTGACTGTTTTGTATTACTGCTAAACATACTTAACTTTATACCCTTTTTGACTATCTTTACGTAACTTTCAGCTTTACCGTTACTTGCCGGTTGATACGGTGGCGACGTAACGTGTGATATCCCGTTTATTTCGCAGAACCGTTTAAATTATTGTGAAGTGAACGCTGTTCCATTGTCGCTTACAATCGATTGCGGTATGCCGAACCTAGACATGAATTCGTACATCTTTTCAATGGCTGAATCGCAGGAAGTAGAATTAGCGGTGTCGTATATCTCCGGCCATTTAGAGTACGAATCAATGACCACTAAATACATGCGACAAGCTATGGGGCTCAGGAAATCCATAAGTACGCGGGTGAAAGGTCGGTGTGCCCGAGGCCAGGGGGACGGCGGCACGCGCGGAAGGGATGGCCGCAGGTTGATGCATACCTCACATATCCCTATCATATGTTCCACGGCCTCATCTACACCCGGAAACCAAAATCTGGATCGAACTTCGGCTTTCGCGCTCGGGTGTGTAATTCCCTAACGCTGGCACTAGCGGATTTGTATGTAAGTTTGTCCTATCGAAGTAGTCGACGGAGAACTTTTTAAATAGCGCTGCCATTGTAGGCAGTTTGAGATCGCGGTGCAGATCTACATTCCGCATATATACGGGAGCGCCGGTTGCGCGGTGCATGAATCGGTTTTGAATCACTTGGAGTGAGTTCAAACGTACTTTGGGGGCGTGCGCGAATACTATACTGGCGTATGACATGATGGGTCGTACGCAAGTTGTGTATAGGCGTATCTTATGTTTTAGCAGCAGCAGCATTTGCTACGGCTATTTGTAAGGGTAAAGAGGCGGCCGGATATGAATGAAATGTTTCTTGAAGTTCAGTCTACGGTCTAAGGTGACTCCAAGATATTTAACTTCTGACACCCAGGGAATGGGTTTGTCGAAGAGGGTTATTTTACTGAATCTGTTAGGGCGATTCGAGTTTTTGTGATTCCTGCTGAACAAGACCGCGTTGCTCTTTTCAGGATTGATGTCGATCCTCCATTTCCTAAACCACTCGCTTAAGGCGGTGGCCGCGGCTTAGAGGCGAATATTGATTCTCGATGCATTAAGATCCGCAGAGTATAGAGTGGTATCGTCGGCGAATAAGGCCAATTCTACCTTTTTATTTGGGTCTTTTGGGATATCGCTCGTATAATGCATGTATAGTGTGGGCGAGAGGACCGAGCCTTGCGGAACGCCGGCTTTTAAGTATCTGCTGGAGGACAGAGTGCCCTCGACTTTGTAGCGGAAGGTGCGATTCGACAAGTAGGCTTGTATGATGTGCACAAGCCTGTTTGACATACCGTAGTTGTATAGCTTGTATATCAAGCCATTGTGCCAGACTTTGTCGAATACTTTCGCGACATGCGCTTCGTACATACTCGATCGTATAGTTATATGCGCTTAGAAACATTGCGTATCTCTGTAGTCGGTTCGCCGATACTTATGGAATGCCTTTGTATGGTCCGAATATCGAAATTAGTGGCTTATGATCTGTTCTTAATACGAACGGATTTGTTCTACCCCACAAATACTGATGGAAGCGCCGAACCCCAAATATTATTGCGGTCGCTTCTTTCTGTATTTGCGAGTATCGTTTCTCTGCGGTATTTAAAGTTCGCGATGCAAACGAAATCGGCCTTTCTTGCCCGTCGCAACCTACTTGTGACAGTATCGTACCCAAGCCAACCGGAGACGTGTCTACGGTCAAGATTAGTTAAAGTGGGCGTGTACATAGTCTGAAGGTAATAACAGTTTTATTTTTTTTAAAGCCTCTTGATGGTCAAGACTCCACGACCATTTTATCCCTTTTTCTAACAAATTATACAATGGACTTAGAACAGACGCTGCATTTGGTACAAAGCTTCTGTAGTAATTTACTAGGCCCAAAAACGATTGCAGTTGGCTTATATTTGATGGTGCGGGGGAATCTACTATTGCTTTAATTTTATCTGCAGACTTTTTTAACCCATTTTCATTGATAATATAACCCAAGTACCTAACCTCGTCTTTATAGAACTCGCACTTCTGCCTTTGCAAGGTCAATCCTGCTTCTTTTAGTGTTTGCAACGCCGCTCGAAGACGTGCAGCGTGCTCGGCGTCGTCGCGCCCCGTAATGAGCACGTCATCCAACAAACACAGCACGCCCTCCTGTCCACCTACTAGGCCCTCCATCGCGCGCTGGAAAATTGCTGGCGCTGGAGCAAGCCCAAAGACTAGCCTAGTATACTTGTGTAATCCACGATGAGTATTAATTACAGTGTACCTTTATGACTCGTCATTCAGTTCTAATTGGTTATAAGCCATAGATAAGTCTAATTTAGTGAATTTTTTCACGCCATAAAGCTTTGCAAACAATTCCTTAGCAGTTGGCAGAGGATACTGATCTATAATTAATTGCCTATTAATACTAACAGAGTAATCGGCACACAAGCAAATAGTGCCATTTCTTTTTAAAACAGGGACTATGGGGGACGCGTAGTCTGCGTGGTCAACCGGTTTTAACACCCCTGACTCAACCATTCTATCTAGTTCATTGTTTATCTTATTCCGTAAGGCAAATGCAATCGGTCGCGCTTTAAAGAAAACTGGTTTTGCATTATCTTTTAACCGTAAGTGAACCTTATGTTTATTAAAACGACCTAATTTATCAGAGAAAAGAACTGGAAATTGACATTGCAGTTCTTTATATTTTTATAGAGTTATCATCAGTTTTATCAATTAACCGTTGATAAAACTGTTGACAACTCTATTTGGAATATAGATATAAAGTCTCTGCCGAGCAGCGGCGGCCCGCCGTCCCTGACGACGTACACTTCGAGCGTGTGTGAGTGGTTAGTATAGTACACGGGCAACCGAATTGGGCCTATACATGTTATCCTATCACCCGTGTAGCTCATCAACCTTTTATGCGGAACGATCAATGGAACATCTTTAAAATGAGATTTATATAATTTTTCCGGTATCACAGTTACGGCAGACCGCTGTCTATTTCAAACTTAAACGCCGTTCCTCGAATAAACACGGTCTCGACCATCGGTTCACCCCGCAATGAACGAATTTTAAATACCTTCACCGATGTCTTCGTCTCCGGCTCCATTATCTACGTAGTTAACTTTATTTGACGTACACATTCTACGTAGATGGCCTACAACGTTACACTTCCGACATACGAAATCCGCGTACCGGCACTCCGAAGCCTTGTGGTTCGCATAACCACACACTTTGCACTTTTGTTTATCCGGAAAGTCACTTTTTACACTTTTTGCACCTTTTTCTCTTGGTCTAATCTTGAACAACGCGCGCGTAGAAGCTGCTGACAAGTCGGCTGTGCTGGCACTGGCGATGGCAGCTGATTTCGCACAACGGACGTTTTCTGCAAATTCTACAGCTTTCGTGAGAGTTAGATTTGTAATATCTTGGGCGTAAAGTTTCTCTTTTTCAAGACTAGGCATCATTCCCATAATGAACCGGTCTCGTAGCGCCTCTTCGATATCATGGAAGGCGCAGCGTGACGTAAGACCGCGGAGTCTCGCGGCCCACCGCGAATGCGTTTCACCGGGTTGCTGCGTTGCAGCATAGAAGTTGTGACGTTCCGTGAAACCGACGATCTTCGGGTTAAAATGGATGTCGAGGATTCGTAGGATGTCTTCGTAGGGCACCTCCTGCACATCCTTGGGTAAGGCTAAATTCTCAGCAAGCCTATAGGTACCCTCCGAGAGTGCACTTAGCAAAATTGCTCTTCTCTTTTTCCCGCTCGGGTCCGTCGCATTATTAATTTAATTTGCCAAGAACCACTGATTTATTCGGCTTTTATAAGTTTTCCAACTTGTATGTCATGGTTAAAACTGAATAATATTCCGAAATGTGATGTAGCCATATTGAACTTATTTATTACGCGGGTACTCGTCGCCAATGTTAGATATACGGTCAAGGAGCGAATTAAACGGCCGGTAGCTTGCTATGCACTGGTTTAATTACAGAGGGCGCGTGGGCACAGCCACGTAAAGTAATACGTAGGTATACATACGTAACAGTAATTATTATTGTAACTTGTACTAACAGTAATATAAGAAAAAAAATAATTAAATTACATATCTTCATCAATTCAAGAGGCCTAGTTCGTTCACCAGGTGGTAGTTTGGCTTGGACATAAAGACGGCGACGGTATTACCACCTGCCAGGTTGTCCCGAAAATATTTTCGGTGGAAGTTGGATCAACGGGTCTTAATCGCCTTGACTAGACCTCAGTCTACCCCTGTATTGGGCATTAATAATAATAATTATATATATATATATATATATATATATATATATATATATATATATATATATATATATATATATATATATATATATATATATATATATATATATATATATATATATATATATATATATATATATATATATATATATATATATATATATATATATATATATATATATATATATATATATATATATATATATAGGCGTATAGAAGTGACGACCTCATCGCCCACCGACGTAACAATTTAGGTGACAAAAATGTTGCGTCGGCGCAGTCAGTCCGCGCCTAGCCCAGAGGTGTTTGTGCCGTGCCTCGGCAAGTGCAATATGAGGGTGCATAGGTCCGTCTGTGCGTATGGCCATAGTAAATGAAACGGTACCGGTCTGGGGGCGTCTTCCGTTAAATGACGCCCCAAAACACTATGGATGATGGACACAAATAGAATGCGCATAGGGCCGCTGCCTGGGGGCCGCCAGGGCGCCTCTGGAGCTGGCGCTGGACGCGGCAGCATGCGAGCCGCCAGCCGAGCGCGAGGTGCTACACGAACATCCAGCAGCACCCCGCATCCATCATCCCCACCAGACAGCTTGGTGTCGGCAGGGCCCTCTGGGTCTCAGCAATCGGCACCCGCTACTGGTGACAAAAGAGATGAATATTAACGCATTGCGGGCGTACTACAGGGCGAGGGGGGGGAGAAACTGGGGGATTTGCATATCGGGCTAAGATGTATCGCATTTTTGCCGAGCTGGAGCCTACCATCACCGTCACTGAGCAAAACCTGGCAGACCGAATTCGGTACATCATCCGCTCTAACATATTCGATGATGCCGAACTCGAACGACTAAGACGTGAAGCTGTTCCTTCGTCGAATGAGAATGCTACGGTTGGGAATGTAGCTCCACCAATTGCAATCATTTCTGCAGATGTGGATGCTACCGTAGACCTTCCGGCCGCTGTTGATTCGGGAGGCGAGGGAACAGTTTCCCAAGACATAGGGCAAATGAGGAGCATATTGGAGGAGACGATAATGGAAACGCGCGAAAATCCTCTCGAAAATCGGCTACGACTTCCCCGCATGGCCCTAAGCAAGCGAAACAGGGCTGTCGTAGGGGCACTAAACCCAATGCTGGCTACCTATTTGAAACCAGCCGGGACCTTTGCGATACGGATTCAATTATTTTCGCCGCTGCATTGGTAGTCTGCCGTATTATTGGCGCCAAAGTTTCTTCGGCTGGACGCGCTACTAACCAAAGTAAAGCTGTCCCAGCGTGGAGAAGATGAATTGAAGACCGTATCGCAAAGACAAAGGCCCTAATCGGAAGGCTGACAAGCTTCAGGTCGGGCAATAGTCGGCCGAGAATTGTGCGCGCCGTCAGGTTAGCGTTTGCTGGGTCAGATTTTACATTTTCCCAGCCAAACATAAAGCAAAAGTTGACGGAGCGCATAGACGACCTGAAGCTAAGGATTGCAGCCTGGGGAAAGCGGATTCGGCGATATACGGAGAGGTTTAAACGGTTCAACCAGAATCGTCTCTTTCAGAGTGACCAAGAGAGGCTCTACAAATCATTGGAGCGACCTGGAACATGTGAAACAGGTCAAGAACCGGATCAGACTGATATTGTGACCTTTTGGCGGAACCTATGGTCAGAGCCTGTTATCCACAGCTAGGGTCGTTGGACGGAAACCGTTGAGGATCAGTGTGCACTTAAACCCATGGATCCCGTCGTTATTACACTAGACGACGTGGCTGAGGCGGTCTGTAGAGCGCCGAACTGGAAAAGTCCGGGGCTCGACGGATTGCATCATTACTGGTTGAAGGGGTTCATGGTGTGTCACGCAATACTGGCACGGCAGTTCCAAGAGGCTCTCGACCATAAGTCGCTCCCGAGCCTCTTCACCACTGGAGTCACTCATTTGGTTCCTAAAGACCTGGTTACCACAGACCCGAGCAAGTACCGCCCCATCACGTGTCTGCCCACCATTTACAAGACACTGACATCTATTCTGAGCGCGAAGATCACCCGACACGTAAATTTAAATCGGATCATGTCGCATGCTCAGAGTGGATGTCGGAACGGTAGTCGTGGGACCAAGGAACCACTCCTCATTGACGCGGTCATCGGCAAGGTGGTTAAACGCAACCGTCGGAACTTCTCCGCCGCCTGGATCGATTACAGAAAGGCGTTTGACTCGGTGCCCCATGGCTAAAGAGGGTCCTCGAGCTGTACAAAGTCCACTGTACAGTCAGAGACTTCCTCGGGCACTGTATGGGGCAATGGAGCACGATCCTTTGTCATCTCGGCGTGCGGATGACGGCTGCGGAACACCGGATAAGGATACGACGGGGCATTTTCCAGGGCGATTGTTTGAGCCCAATATGGTTTTGCCTCTCCCTGAATCCTCTAAGCACACTGCTGGATGGATCAGGAGAGGATTTCAGATTCGGAGAGGAGGGACAAAAAGCTACTCAGCTTTTATACATGGATGACCTCAAGTTGTTCGCCTCCAATCGTTCCCATTTGGTGGAATTGCTTGGAATCACATGATTTCAGCAATTCTATCAAAGATAGACTCAGGACGGATAAGTGTGCGGTTCTCAATGTTGAAAGGGGCAGGGTCACTAACACCGAGGGCATAGACTTGGCTATGCCCGTCAACATACGGACCCTTTCCGAGTCAGATACATACCGATACCTGGGTATGTCACAAAACTTGGGTGTCGATGAGGGTGGCGTGAAGCAGTCGGTTTGCGGTGTGTTTTTTGCGCGCCTGGCAAAGTGCGACGGCCGAGAGTTATATACATATATATGTTTATATATATATATATATATATATATATACATATATATATATATATATATATATATATATATATATATATATATATATATATATATATATATATATATATATATATATATATATATATATATATATAAATAAATAAATATCTTCACGCAATTCCCACTTCAGAAACCTTATGTTTCTCAAAAACTTATGTATGAATCATTTTTTTACTCGTGAATTATTGAATATGATACAAAAAGTATTTAGATTATTAAGAACCGTGCACCCGGCTCATCATTTACATTAATTACTCAAGTTGAATCCCCGAATTCTACTACAATTATTAATAATATAATAAAATAAAATTAATTAAATTTAAGGGCTGAATTTTACTGCTTATTTATTTTGTATGAAAAAAATCACAAAATGTTTTCCTAACACTGTTTGATGAACTGCTTTAAAAAGAAATCAATATCTCAAACGTTCCCAATACTGGGACAGTTAGAGGTCTAGACGAATAAGTCGTTTGCAGCCATGCTTCACCAAGTTATTTAGGACAACATGACAAGTGGTTAGAACTCGACACTACTTATTCGAATTCCGATCACTCAATCACTACTATTTTGCATCTTTTATTAAAATATTTTACTTTTTGCAGAATATCAGAAAAGTACACCGGAAAAATATAAAAGCGTTGTGTCTTAATTTGTACCTGTTTTACGCCCGAAGGGCTTACAATTAATCTAAATGTCACTAAATATTATAAAACAGTATTGGGACGATGCGTGAAGATTTAAAACACGTTTTTGCTTCACAGTATTAGGGATCTAGTTAGGGATATTGGTTGTTTTAGGCATAAAATTAACAAAATTAACTTGTATTTTTGATGTTAAACGTCGGTTTGAAACTAGTTATGATATAAGTAGGAATATAAGCGTAGCCTGAACAGAAAACTGAAATTTTGTACTCTGTGGGCCAAAATATTTATATCCCGCTTTTTTGGTTTCATAAATGCGGTTAATATTTTTTTTCCATTTATTCCAGTCAAACATACATATTCATATAAAAAATATTTCCACCTGTCGGGTTTCGATGACACGACCTTCGGCTACAAAGACAGGGTCACTACCAACTAGGCTGTACCAACTACATGTACTTACTTACTTACTTACTTATCTTCACGCACAATCCCTGACGGGGTAGCCAGAGAGAACAGGTCGCCATGTGTCACGATCCCTACATACCACTGTCGCTATCAATAAGTTTTATTGCTCATTAAATCATTGCACATTACAGAGCCACATTTCATCAGCCCATTGTAGAATGTTATTCAAGTGATTACTAAAATGTATATATATATATATATATATATATATATATATATATATATATATATATATGTATATATATATATATATATATATATATATATATATATATATATATATGTATATATATATATATATATATATATATATATATATATATATATATATATATATATATATATATATATATATATATATATATATATATATGTATATATATATATATATATATATATATATATATATATATATATATATATATATATATATATATATATATATATACATTTTAGTAAATCCTACCTTACAGGAGAAGCCAGCATTCTGCAGTAGACTTTTATTGAAATTAATGGTACTTACATAGTAATACTTTGTAGTTTGTGAGGCTTATCTGTTGTACAAATCGTGTTCAATTCAAGACTACGCACTGGTTTATATCATCTTTTTACGACATACCTACTCACCACGCGCGCAATCCACTTTCAGCTGGATAGCTGCAAAAATTAATACCTATTGCAATAAAAACACTTTCTCGCTATTAAGGGTAAGGAGTATCAAACATATATAAATTCGGTTTACGTTTTCCTCTGTTATAAAACCATACCATGATACTGAACGGCACAGCGCCATCTTGCCGCTATTTTCGGAACTCATGCCATCAAATAATTAGAATTTTCTTGGAACGTGGATCTCAGTGTCAGTGAGTCTGTCCAGTCTGCGCTACCTTGATCCCATTACTCATTTAAATAATTAAAATCCATTTCAAACTGCGTTCGAGTCCCGACTTTTGTTTTAATTATACATTCGACTTCATGAAGTTGACGAAACTTGTATTTAAGATAACGTCGATAGAAACTATTTAATGCAATTGTTGTTTTGTTGTCATGTGTTTATGCACGCCAGTACTGCGATAACGCATTGTCCCGAAAATATGCATTGCATGCATTATAGCCCGTTTTTTAACCGATTTCAATAAAAGAAAGTTTCAATTTGTCGGAATCTTTTCTTATCCAAGCGAACGTTTGCTTCCTAGCTTCGCATCTGCAGATCTCAATTTACAATCATAAATTTGAATAAAACTGCAACTTTATTCATAGATATTTTGCCTCCCTTCGGAGGAAAATATAACTCTGGATGATTCAAGTATTTTACAGAGTAATTTAAGAGGTCTTAAGGCTCTCTAGTCTCTGTATTCCTCTTTCATTATACATAATTATATACATATTATGGCCTTTGTCCGTATGGTAACGGCTCAAGAACATTGCCACTCCCTTTCTTCTCGTGGGTGTCGTAAGAAGCGACTAAAGCAAAGACGCCTGATGGCAACCAATAGATAAAGGGATAACCATCTCTAAAAATATCAGACTTAAATAATTAGACCTAGTTGGGCAGCAGTATGGTACTGCAATCGTCAATCTGCTTGCCAAGCGTGGCGATTATGGCAAATCCTCCCTATGGAGAGGCCTATGTCCTGCAGTAAACTTTATCGTTATGCCTTATGCCCTTAAAAATAAATCGTAAACACCGACCATCGTAAACGGCGAACGGTTTTCACAGTGTGCGAGCCCTAAGGTACCGGGCTCGATTCCCTGACGGTATGACGTAGTAAACACTTTTTCTACATTGTCTCGTGTCTGTGTGTTTGTAGTATCTTCGTTGTTCCAGATTCCATAACACAAGTACTTAAGCTGCTTACTTTGGAATCAGAGCAATGTAGTTTAGTTACCCGGCTGTAGAAGTAAAACAAAAATAGTCACTTACGGCCGTGAATGTAAAACGTACTAAGCTAGCATGATAGCACTTAAGCACATAATAGCACATAAGTCACGATAGCCGAGTTGTTGGGTGGTCAGAATTTCGAGTCGAGAGACCCCTGTTCGATCCCCAAGTGCCAGTACCAATGAGTTTTTCAAAAAAAAAAACTGGCTCACCACCTGTCACGTTGTCCCGAAAATATCTTCGGTGATGAAGGTGGTCAAAGGGACTTAATTGTCTAGACTTGACCTCTGTCTACCCCTGTATTGGGAATTGCGTGAAGATATTTTTTTTATATTTTTTTTTATGATAGCACTTATGTTTACATGATAGCAGTTGTTAAGGATTACACCCCCTTTCTTCCCCTGGGTGTCGGAAGAGGCGACTGGGAAAAAAGCCTCATGAATAGCAATGGCTACTTAAAAATAGTGGGAAAACTAATTCAAAAAACACTGAACCAAATTTATGCAGAATCGTGACAAGTGTCAAGTAGCTACGAGGTATCTGGTACTGTGTTATTTTGATGATGGAAAGATCCTCACTCACGGGTGAGGCCTATATTCTGCAATAGACTGGGCAGACCGTCTCTTAAATATATACGCACCTAACGTAAAAACCTAACATAACCTAAACGAACCTTTACGCATTTCCGAACACAAGCGTATACAGGGATCTAGACTATTTAGTTCTTACAACCTGCTTTTATCGGAGCTCCCGCGGACTGTCTGTTTGCAAATTAGGGGATCTGAATTTCAAAACTCCACCTCTTTTGTGCTATCAACAATGTTTGAGCGCGAGCGTTACACGAAGTTGTGCTCTTAGTATTCATTGTCATGGCTTTAATTTGAACAAGAATAAAAACTTTTAAAAATTGTACAAAGTCACTCCAAGCTGTTATGAGATTATTTTTGACCGTCTTAAAAAAAACAATTTGAAGAGTGTAATTTTTAGCGATGTACATGTTATATTTGTTCCTTTCATTTATTTATTTTATTTACTATTCATGTAAACACAATGTAATAAACAGACAAACCAAAAAAGAAACTAAATATGAGTACAAAGACACAGCTTAGTTCAAATGAAATTTCTTTCAGAAGGCCTGTTACTTATAATATAACTTAAAATACGTGAAGTATTAGTCACAAGTCACGATAGCCGAGTGGTTGGATGGTTGGAACTTCGAGTCAAGAGACCCGTGTTCGATCCTCAAGTGGCCTCAAGTGGGTTTTTCGTAAAACTTATGTACGAATCAATATCGTTGGCTTGGACATAAAAGGCGGCGACGGGCTCACCAACTGTCACGTTATCTCGAAAATATCTTCGGTGAGAGGTGGGTCAAAAGGACTTAATTGTCTAGACAAGACCTCTGTCTACCCCTGTATTGGGAATTGCGTGAAGATATTTTTTTTATATTTTTTTTTATGATAGCACTTATGTTTACATGATAGCAGTTGTTAAGGATTACACCCCCTTTCTTCCCCTGGGTGTCGGAAGAGGCGACTGGGAAAAAAGCCTCATGAATAGCAATGGCTACTTAAAAATAGTGGGAAAACTAATTCAAAAAACACTGAACCAAATTTATGCAGAATCGTGACAAGTGTCAAGTAGCTACGAGGTATCTGGTACTGTGTTATTTTGATGATGGAAAGATCCTCACTCACGGGTGAGGCCTATATTCTGCAATAGACTGGGCAGACCGTCTCTTAAATATATACGCACCTAACGTAAAAACCTAACATAACCTAAACGAACCTTTACGCATTTCCGAACACAAGCGTATACAGGGATCTAGACTATTTAGTTCTTACAACCTGCTTTTATCGGAGCTCCTGCGACCGTCTGTTTGCAAATTAGGGGATCTGAATTTCAAAACTCCACCTCTTTTGTGCTATCAACAATGTTTCAGCGCGAGCGTTACACGAAATTGTGCTCTTAGTTTTCATTGTCATGGCTTTAATTTGAACAAGAATAAAAACTTTTAAAAATTGTACAAAGTCACTCCAAGCTGTTATGACATTATTTTTGACCATCTTTAAAAAAAAAACAATTTGAAGAGTGTAATTTTTAGCGATGTACATGTTATATTTGTTCTTTTCATTTATTTATTTTATTTACTATTCATGTAAACACAATGTAATTAACAGACAAACCAAAAAAGAAACTAAATATGAGTACAAAGACACAGCTTAGTTCAAATGAAATTTCTTTCAGAAGGCCTGTTACTTATAATATAACTTAAAATACTTCACGTCACAAGTCACGATAGCCGAGTGGTTGGGTGGTTGGAATTTCGAGTCAAGAGACCCGAGTTCGATCCTCAAGTGGCCTCAAGTGGGTTTTTCTAAAAACTTATGTACGAATTAATATAGTTGGCTTGGACATAAAAGGCGGCGACGGGCTCACCACCTGTCACGTTGTCCCAAAAATATCTTCGGTGGGAGGTGGGTCAAAGGGACTTAATTGTCTAGACAAGACCTCTCTCTGCCCCTGTATTGGGAATTACGTGAACATATTTATATTTATTTATTATATTTATAAAATACTTATAATATATAAAACCTATAATAGGAGCAAACTAGTGTGCAAACAAACAAACAGTATAATTTAATAACATAAAAGTTCAGCATAAATATGCTTTTTTCTCTTTAATTTAATAAAACAAACAGTATATTATTTTTGATATTTCGGATTCCTTAGATAGTATTTTGTGGATTTTAAATGAAAACAGTTACCATTAAGAGGATATTCTGACTTTTTTTTTTTATAGAATAGGGAGGCAAACGAGCAGGTGGGACACGTGATGGTAAGTGATTACCGCCGCCCATGAAAACCCGCAATACCAGAGGCATAGCAGATGCGTTGCTGGCCTTAGAGTGGGCACTCTAGAATTGGGGGAGGGGGGTGTGTGGGTGTATTCTGAATTTATATAATATAATATATATTATGTATATATATGAAGATTTTTTTAATATTATATATATTATTAATTATAAATTTTTGCGTACACCTCATCCTCTTCTCACAGGTCATTGTATCCTCTGCAACGTGGTTGCCTGGAAGAAATCGCTTTAAAGCGATAAGGCCGCCGATTGTACCTTAATTAATTTCTGTATGTAAAAAAAAAGAAAATATAGAAAATATCTTCACGCAATTCCCAATACAGGGGTAGACAGAGGTCTAGTCTAGACATTTAAGTCCCTTCGACCCACCTTCCACCGAAGATATTTTCGGGATAACGTGACATTCATTCATTCATTCATGATAACTATAGCTACGAAAAGAAGTCACGATAGCCGAGTTGTTGGGTGGTCGGAATTTCGAGTCGAGAGACCCGAGTACGATCCCAGGGTGGCGGTACCAATGAGTTTTTCTAAAACTTATGTACGAATTTCATCGTTAGCTTGGACATAAAGACGGCGACGGGCTCACTTACTGTCACGTTGTCCCGAAAATGTATTCGGTGGAAGGTGGGTCAAAGGGACTTAATTGTCTAGACTTGACCTCTGTCTACCCCTTTATTGGGAATTACGTGAAGATATTTATTTATTATGATATGTATAGAGTTTCTTTTTTCAAAGGAACCTCTTTGCGAAACGGCGGTAGATTCGAAAATAATTATCGAGAATATTCGTTTCTCGATATTAATCGCATACCCTCATGAATAAATATATGATGATAAAAATAAAATACACGCTACCTTTTGGGCACCCTTTTGATCCTTTGGGTCCATTATTATTACGTCCACCCGTTCCACTTTTAATATATTAATTATTACGGCGAATATTAGTGGCTAAGATGTTTATAATTGCTTCCACATATTTTTATTACACTATTTTTTATTTAGTTTTAAGCATTTAAAAAAATGAGTTTTTAAATTTTCATCTGACACGGGCGGGATTTGAACACGCGACCTCTGCCGAACCGTGGTAACGCTCTAACCTCCGAGCCACCGTGTCTTACACGCATCAGTAGAAATTTTAAATCTGTATTCTCTTTTCTTTATTTATGCCCGCTTGGCATCGGCGCCATCTATTGTCCTTTTTGCAAGTGACAATTTGTTATTCCTGACTTTTCAGTTAGGAATTATCAATAAGATAACGCAAACGCCATTTTTTTTAATTACGCAATTTTTATTAATTTTTAAGCATTTAAGTTATGCTGAACTTTATATTATTAATATAAATAATATTATTACAAATAAAGGAGAAAAAAATCTATATTATTTTTTTAAATATGACACATAATGATATATTTTTATATTGTCAATTACACCTCCACCCAACACTATCAATTATCTGGCTTCCCATAATATACATTATTTAATTTTAGTTTTCCTACCTATCGCAACTTCTATGAAAAGTGCGACGTTGCCGCTCTTTTTTCTGTATTGAAATAGAAAGGTTTTATAATAGTAGGTGGATAATTATTATATATGAACAACACATGCACATATGCTAGGTATGTGTAAAGTATATAGTTACGAAAAATAAAAACAAATAAAATGAAATAAAATTTATTGCGATAATATCATACGTATAATATATAGAATATGTTTCTTATATAAGTTATAAACTTAAATAAAAATATCTATCTACTTACTTCTAATTTACAAATACGTTTGTATAGGAACTTATTTTATTTTATAAGTATTATTTTATATTAGGTATAGGTTAGGAGTGTCCTAAAATAATTATACGTATATTATTTACGCATATATGTTTATTTACGCATACATATACGGACGTTACAATGTCGTAGAAGTTTTTAACTATTATTACTATTGTACTATTTGACATCCTGGTCGTCAAATATATATTGTAAAACTTTGACGACATTGTAACGTCGGTATATGTACATATATGCATAAATAATATATGACAAAAAAAAAACTGAAACAAATAAATACAATGAAATATTAATTGTATTTATTTGTGTCAGTTTTTTGCCTTGTCATGCCTTCTACACGGTTTGTGCCATTGCAAAGTGGTACACATAAAAATGTTGGGTTCTATTAGGTTAGCAGTATCCTAAAAAAGCACCTTAAACTATTAACTTTCACACCATTCCTAATACAGGGGTAGAGAGCGGTGTAGAAAATTAAGTCCTTTCTATCAACCTTCCACCGAAGAATTTTTTTGGAACAACGTTATCAAAAACGCTGCCAAGAACTTGCAGGACAAAACTGTCGAAAATACCAGATCAAAATATGAGACAAAGGTAGGCATCAGACATTTTTTAGAAAAAATCATACAATATTTTTTTATAATCTTAAAAAAATACTAAAAGGAGATGGTACCTACGGAGTTTCTTAGAGGAGAGTGCATAACGAAACGGTAGCAGATTAAAAAATTGTTATTAGATTTTTAAATTGCTATTTTAATAGTAAAATATCTTCGGTGGAAGGTGATTAGTAAATAAATAAAAAACTTTAAAACATGAAAAAGCAGTATTGAGTTGAAGGGCTGAAATATCTATGAATAAAATTACGTTTCGACCTAACATAAAGTCCACATACGAGCCATTAAATAAACATTGGGGTGCTTGTATTTATTGCATGAATGGTTCTGTCGCTTAAATCAGAATCGTGTCTTTTTTCATGATTCCGATTTAAGTGCTCTGAAAATTGTTTTTGTGCATAGACCCGTCCAATAATCGAAGCCTTTTCTACATGAGGGAACCACTAACGTACCTGCCCTCACGGGGTAAGGATGGGCGATGTCGGGCTCGCACCTATTGGAATGCCACGGTATTCCGCCATCGCCGCATGTTGACAGTGGACGGGAAAGTTCCCGCACACATCGCGACCCCACCTGCACTAGCCGCCCTGGGAAGCCCTCCCTCCCCTCGGTAAGAATAAATCATCTCCGTCTCCCTCCTGACTGGACGCGCCAGCCACCTCCTTGACCTCCAAATCCATGTGAACGACCAACCCCCAAGTTTACCACCCGGAGAGGCCATGGGGCTCAGAAAGGCAGGTCCTTGTCCAAGCACCATACCTTTGTCGCTACATTAGTGTCCATACCTGTATAGGTAGGAACATTAATACACTGACAAGTTTGCCACCTGTCACGTCCCAAATAGGCATTGATGGGTCGAAAGGAAATGATTGTATTATCCTCAGTATACCTCACTGTTGGGAAAATACGTATAGATTAAAAAAAAAGTTTACATTTGATGAAATTTTGTTTTAATTTTTTTCTGACGAAAATTTTGCACGGATCGAAATGAAGACGAAGAGCGACCTGTGGAAAAACGTCTGGAGTCTGTTAGCTAATTAACGTCTCTCGCAACTTCTCTGTTCTTAAATATTATGCAAAATAAACGCTCGTTTAGATGATTTTTTGTACATTTGTATTTACAAATATAGCCTTGGGTTCATTTAGCGGTTTGTTTAACTTTTAAAAATTCTTTTTTTAAATTGAACCGCCATCAATAAGAACACAAAAAAGAATAACATTATGAGCTATTTTTGCTTATTAATTTAAACAAAGTATTATAGTAAGCACTACTGATGCTTTTAGTTATAATATATCTTTTGATCTCGTCTTTGGGAATTTCTCATTTTGTAATTTTTAACAAAGTAACAAAGTATTGCAAGTCAAGTTAATTAAGTATTTTATTCATTAATTTCATACTGATTTGCCTCAAATGGACGCCAAGGATTGATCAATTTATATTATTTGACATTACAATTAAATTCAGTTAAAATAGGCTGTTACATTGACACCGCCTTAAATTAAAATATATTTATTTTCATGAATAAGGTTTTACGACAGATGTTAAACATTACATTAAGGTTCACTTATACTACCCCACAAGGTAAGCAAATTTAAAATATATAACATTCTAAGTAAAACATCAATTTCAAATATTTAGTTATGAATTTAATGTTATAATATTCCAATAATGTTATTCAGTATCAATTCTAGTAAATTCATTTCGATCAAATGTCATAATGTCAATTGTCTAGTTATAAAATGCATGTACAAAATTTTGAAAAATAAATCAATAATACTAAAATCGAACATCGAAAAATTTTAAACTAAAACTATATTTTATTTATTTAATTATCTACATGCACAATCCCTGACGAGGTAGCCAGAGAGAACAGATCGCCAAGTGTCACGATCCCTAAATATTTCTTTCGCTTCTTTCAGATTCATCATCTTCTTCATACACGCACGTCTAGGTATCCGAGTACTCTTGACCCTCTATAAGAACCAATAATTAATATCAATGCTACAATGTCCACCGAAAGTATGAGAATTGTGCGTTTTTAACAGTTTAACTAAACTAACACATCAATAAGTGTTCATGACTTGTCAACCAAGAACCCAGGAATACTTTAACTGAATAAAAGCACTGATCCTATAACTATTGCACCAGCTACCATTTAAATAGCTTTTGTGGTAACAGTATAATATTTGACGGAATTAAATAAAAATATATGGCTTTACTATTTACATTTTCACTTACAATGCATAGATTGCTTTAAGGATAAGAAATAATTTCTCTCCATGGTGCGTCTGTCTTTGTATTACTTCGTTGCGTTTTAAGAAATCGTTTGGATGTTGTGTCACAAACGTATTAATATCCAGTATATACATAAAAGGTACTGTTAATAAGCTGAGAGATCCCTGGATAACTCGGTATTTAAATAATAAAACACGGTGTGGCTTCATAACATGTATTGAGCTACTAACGAGTTGAGACGCGCGGTGGCTCCTACCTACATTATACAATATTAATTTATACCTACATATGCGATTTGCCGAACCGTGGCAATAGTCGCGGGTTCGAATCCCGCCCGTTTCAGTTGAAGTTTTAAAATTTATGTAGACAGGGGTCGAGACAGTTTAGTCCTTTGGCCCTAATTTTCACAGTAGACGGAGCCTCGCTACGTAGCTCCAAGACCTGATAATCGTTTGGGAAAAAAGGTTCTCATATGTGGTGGCAAGTGGCAATCTAGTTTAGTCAACCGCAGCGCCTCCCACAAGATGGAGTGACGACGATGTACACAATTAGAGACATTCGTGACTGAAGCATAAACATTCATTTTTATCAAATAAATATTCGCCGCTGGCGGGACTTGAGCCAATAACCCTTAGCTTCAGAGACAATGCCACTATCTATTAGGCAACCGGATCGTCACTGGGTTGTCTTTAATAACTGTACATGATATCATAGTCCTAGGACTGTCTAACAGGTGTATATGAAGATATAAATCGGTTTGCTGATTTCAAAGGGCTCTGAAAATTTTTAACAGACTCAGGCCTTACTTAATTGAAATTCAACGTCATGCTATTATAAAATTATTTTGAGTTTATGTTTACTAATTTAATATAAAAAATACAAACTTTGATACTTTATAACAAATATCAGGATCATTTAATCTCTAAATCTCATCAATGAATAAATTTTTGAGGAATTCTTTTGCACATTACTGTATTACCTACAAAAGTGTTCAATAATATTTTTTAAGAATACTAGTAATAACATAACCAAATAACATTACTAATTATTCCTGTTACCACTCCACCTAAGCTGCTTTGCTTGTGTCTAGAGTGGTTCATGACAATAGTTGAATGGCGGGCCCGAACCTGCGATGTAATGTTTCGCAGTCCGCATTCTAAACCATAAGGCTATTGCCAATTAATTCAATAGAAATAAAAAAAATCTTTGGTTTCGAGAATTTCCTATAGTGTTCGAGCAGGTATTGTGGTAGAGATGTAAAATATATCAGTTTCATTCGTAATAATTACTCACCTTAATACCATTCAGCTAAAGAAAGAAAGTAACAAAGATTTATTGTAAACAATACACCACGAACATGATAAATTAAAACAGAAAATTAAGCAATGAAACGTAAATTAACAAACTTAGCGACAGAGGGCGTTGTTAACCAAAGTATTAATTTCCTAATTCTCTATGTATCACATCACCTGAACGCAGGCTGAATAGCCACCTTATTATATGTATCGTCCAAAATTAAAAATAAATATAAGTAACATACCTGATAAAACGTATGACTTACTCGCCATAGATTTTGAAGATTTTTATAATTTTTTTCAACAAAAGAAAATTATTTATGTAAAGTCATTTACTTAAAATATTCTTTATATTTAGTTTTATAATATACTCAATATAGCTTTAATAATAATTTACAAAAGTCACGATAATCGAGTGGTTGGATGGTCGGAATTTCGAGTCAAGAGACCTGAGTTTGACCCCTGGTGACAGTACCAATGAGTTTTTCAAAAACTTATGTACGAATTACATCGTTGGCTTGTACATAAAGGCGGCGACGGGCTCACCACCTGTCACGTTGTCCCGAAAATATCTTCGGTGGAAGGTGGGTCAAAGGGACTTAATTGTCTAGACTAGACCTCTGTCTACCCCTGTATTGGGAATTGCGTGAAGATATTTATTTTATTTAATATTTATTTACTTAACTTTACACACACATTGTATTTAATTCACTTTATTTAATTATCCATAATTAACCGACCGGTTTCGCATTACAGCATCTTACGGAATTATGAAAAAAAAACAAAACAAAACATAAATGATAAAACAAAAATTAAATCAATATTGATAATATCTTGATAATATTTTTATGCTATGCCGCATGCAGCGGCTGTTCACAAGCATAGCCCACGTGGCAACTATCGCTTCTCAATGTGGACGCCACTAGTCCACGGAGGTCGTCCCTTTAATGTGAAAGGGACGACCTCCGTGGACTAGTGGCGTTCACATTGGTTTTCATAGTGTCTAGACACACTGTACTGAGGTACTGGGTTCGATTAATGTGCGGTTTCCAGAATTCACTTTGTCTTTTTTGTTTCAATGCATTATTTATTGAATCAAAATTATTAGTTTATACTTATTATAGTTTTAATCGTACAGCCCTACTCGTGGCATGGTAACAAGTACGCCAGCGGCATTTCCACATTAAATGTTTATTGTTCCAAATAAGCTTCGGTAAAAGATGTATCGATAGGACTTGATTGTTTAGACTTCTGTCTACCCAGTATGGGAAACAGCGTGAGTACAAAGAAAACGTTTTTAAAAGATATGTATTAAAACGCCTCAGTGTGTCAAATCTGTTATATACGATATCCTTCCCAATTCCAACCTACGTTCTGGCCCGTCTTCAATGTTACAAATGGACAAAATATTGCTGGGGGTCTACGGTTACAGTTTACGTTCCATGGTCGCTGTTTTATATCATGTTCGTGCAAGAATTATATTAACAATGTTGAAGAAACATCATTCTTTAACATTTTTAATATAGTTTCTAAGCTAACATTAGTTTAATTGCCATATATAATCAACAATATTAAGTCAGTTGTATATGACAATTTCAGGATTCTTTTTTTCACGGAATGTGCCTCGGTACCTTATTTCAGGCAGGTTATGGACCCATTATTTACAATTATTAAAAAATATTACAGATTATTTCTTAACGTTATCTACTACCTTATTTTTTTTTATTTTATTTATATTCAGCTACTCAAACCGTACGAAGTTATTAATTCAACTAAAGCTTTATATAATAATAATTTAATTGGAAAGTCAATTTTGTTTTTAATTAGTACAAATTTTGTCAGAATTGATTTTAGCCGGTCACAGACGTTACTTATATGCTTTTTCCAATTTAGTCGGCTATCAATTATGAGACCTAGGTACCTATGGTTGTCCGTATAAACTATTGACGGACAATAGCACATAGATTTTATTTGACATGAATGTAAGCATGAGTGTGAGTATGCTATGAAATTAGGCACTGTTTCAGCACGGTTATGAGAAGAGCTGATATACATTATTTTAGTTTTTATCGTTTAAAACTAAACCAAGATCGTGAGACCACTTAATAAGAGATGTAAAATCTTTTTGCAAACGTATAAATGCGACACCAAGATCGGCATCAGCCGCTACTTGGCACGTGTCGTCGGCAAACTGATAAATTTCACAGCTGTCAATTAAATTTATTAATACTATTAACATATGTTAAGTAGTGTAAAGGTCCGAGTACTGATCCCTGTGCAGTTCCTTCAGTTACAGTCTTTTCATAACTCCAATTTTCAGCGATCTTAACTTTAAAACGTCTATTTTCCAGATAATTTTTACACCATTTCTGGACAGGTCCTCTAATTCCCGATTCGTCCAGTGATTCAATCAATGTCTCGTGTTGAAGTGTATCAAACGCTTTGCTAAAGTCAATAAAGACTATTAGGATGTGTTTTTTACTATGCAAATGTTTGTTCATCGAATTAGTGAAGTTGCTCAGAAGCTTAGTGGTGCTTTTGTGTGGTTGAAATCCGTATTGCTTATCATTTAGAATGTTATTAGAATCATAGAAATTTAGAAAATGATTTGACAGACATTTTTCAATTATTTTGTCTAAGGTGGGTAATATAGTTATGGGACGATAATTTCCATACTCCTTAACGTTTCCTTTTTTGAAAATTGGTCTTACTATTCCAGTTTTCAAATCATCAGGATATATTCCAGTTGTTATACTGGTATTTGTTAATTTGGCTGTAGCTGGTGCAATTTTATGTCTAATGATTTTTAGGTCACGTGCACGAATATTATCTATTCCGGGAGACTTGTTGTCATCTAGTGATTTTATTATTTTATTTATTGTATCTGAGCTTACTTTCTGAAATCTAAATGTTAAATTTACCGGCCTACGGTATGAAAATTTTTGAAGTAACGGAGTTCTGCAGTTAGTCAATATATTATGAACACTGTTTTTAAATTCATCTGCAAAATTATAAGCTATCTGTACTAAGTTGGTTCTACTGTTCTCAAAGTTGTTCAGAATAATATCGTCAATTGATTTCTTAACCCTTCCTGTCACATTGTTTAAAATATTCCATAAGTTTTGAAGATTAGATTTATTTTTATTTATGTTGGTTATCAAGAACAAATTTTTTGATTTTTCTATTACCTTATTAGCGTGATTCCTAGCTTTATTGTATTTTAATCGTTTTATTTTATTGTTGCTATTATTTTTCCAATCATTAAATTATTTATCTTTATAGAGGCAAGATTTTATAATTTTATTATTTATCCATTTATTTTTATCCCTATTTGATACACTCTTAATTTTTATTTTTATTTGAGATTGGTTATAACAATTTTGTATGGCATTTTTAATAAATTCGTATATTTTAATAGGACAGTACAGATTTTTAATAGGCTGCCAGTCGATATTGTTCAACAATAATTGCAGTTTGTTATTTTTATATACAGTTTTAAATTACAAATTATCACCTGTATCTGTGTTGTTTGACTAACGCAAGCGAGTACCACCGCACGGTGATCAGCCAGTACAATACCTAAGGCCGCTGTAAACAGTTCTTGAGTGCGGGATCGTATAAAAATATGATCGATACAAGACTTTGTTAATTTTGAAGCTTTAATTTCAATACGTGTAAAGTCCGAGATCCCACACTCAAGACCGTAGCTTAGCAACTGTGTGTGCATTGTGTAGCCATTTATCATAAACATACTACATAATGTATCTGTTAGATTAGCTTCCGTCAAAATAATTATATCAATAATTTTTTTACAAGATAATATATAATGTTCTAGGGTAGAAAAATTTTTAACGGTAGATCTTATGTTAATATGCATGCAAAGTAGATTGACCTTTTTTTGTGGTACATATTTTGAAAAACAGTTTATATCCTCGCAATTAAACAATTCGGTTATGGAATCTGTATACAATGACATAATTATTAGAGAAAAGAAATAAAGTTTCAAAATTAAAAAAAAATACAAGTAAATAAACGATTATAACCCTATCGTGCCAGTAGGTCTTTTATGTCTTCTATTTATCTAATTCTGATAACTTCTTTGTCTTTCTCCTCCTTTCGGGCCAACACTACACCTCTTTTACACCACACAAACTTAAACGTATTCTTAAGTTCATTTTTTGCATTCCAGAGAAGCATTTTGTTGTGAGACGTAAGTGCTTCCCGAATGAACACTGGTATGTCCTCAGATGTTCTTGAAACATTAGTAATTATGTCTTTCACTTTTAGCCTTTTATTTTTAACTTCCGATATTCACATATCCCTTATGTTTTCTTCTTTCATTTCGACAGTGATTGAACCGGGCCGGTCCTTTCTCCCCGTGTTTCGCTTTACGTTAAGAATGTCGCTGCTTAGCATCTTTAGTTTGCAAGCAATATTATTTGCAATATCTGTAACATTTTCATTGCCTGCCTGAGGCACATTAACGACTTCAATGCAGGATGATAACCTTTTTTGATCTTGTTCATTTAATCTTTGTTCAAGTGCAGCAACTCTGGTTTCTAGATTTTTATTTTTATTATTAAGTTCGACATTCTTACCCTGTAGTTCTTTATCAATTGTTTACAGGCATCCACAGTTTCAGCTACTTCCTCAAGCCTATCTGTATGATATTGAATAGAATCACAGATGTCTTTCATTTCTCTCTTCATTGCTGTCTCCACTTCCTCCGATATGGCCTTAGCCAGCTTTTTAACGTCAATTTGAGCAGAATCACTCATATCTTCTTCATCTTCATCACTCGGAGCTATAAACGATGTGCGTCTGGGAGAAGATTTATTACACTCCAGACAGGTCCACTCAAGATTTTCCGTAGCCCGGAGAGCAGCCAATTGTTTATTCGTGAGTCCTGTACATTGAGAAGTTGTACAATGATGTACAGAGAAAAAGTTGTACAATGTACAACTTTTCACATTTGCTGCACTCAATACCGGGGCTTTTTTCGTAACATTTTTTGAGCATCTTTCGCACTTGTTCATTTTGAGGGTATTTATTTAAAACTCTCGCGCACTCGACACATGCGGCTCGTGTTCTCGCTAGTGACGAACTGAATTAATTCTAGATAAACTCCTGTGATCATTTCGTGATTCTTACGTTAACACAACCAATTCTTTCAAACATCATTCACCGTAGTCTTCGGTAATATGATCATGATTTTAATGAAGTCCTATTGTTTTACGTTTTTAACTTTTTTTTTTTTTGGAAAATTTCCTTCATGCAAATTTCTTTAATGAATAAACTCAGATTTTAAAACATGTCACGTAGAGACAGAGAATACTGTGACTGGTCCGCTGTCGTTACACAAATACTTTAATTCTTTTATTACTTTACAAAAGTCAGCAAAATCAACTACTATGAAAAAATACATAAATACGTAGACAAAAACAAAATCACATGCTTTGCTCTGATCCCAAAGTAAGTAGCTTAAGCACTTGTGTTATGGACTCAGAAACAACGAAGTACCACCAACGAAGTACAACAAACAATGTGTTTTCGAGTCTAATCAATATCGGTATCGATATACCCAGGGCCTCGGAGCTTGCGAAACGTGTAAACCGGTGCGTATGCTACTAGTCCACGAAGCACATCAAAATATAATAGTGTTGTTATTTTGTAATTTCAAGGGGTAACATCAAAATGTTTGTATATTTTACTCTCATAATTATTTCTTGTATTTACGCGAATGCTACTTATCTTAAATAAAACTATTTTTACTTCCCGACGTTTTGGATGGTTTACAGCATCCGTGGTCACGGAGGGACTGAGGTCTTAAACGTTTTTTTACGCATAACGTGTTTACTGTATCTTGAGGTCTTGTAGTGGTATGCTTGGTCTTGGACTTAATTTTATATAAAAATAAATCGGAGCGTATCCAAAATTGATAAATAAAGTTGACGGTAGCCGAAGGTAGCAATGACAGCGGGACGTCAAGACCTCAGTCCCCTCTTGACCACGGATGCTGTAAAGCATCCGAAACGTCTTATTTTAGATGTGTAGTGTTCGCGTAAATACAAGAATTCATGATACATTGACTTGTTTAGACCTCTGATTGATTACTTTGTCATCCCAGTATCGATAATGCGTAAAGAAAAAAAAATCAAGAATATTTCGTTGATAAAAAATAACTAAATACATGTATTATGAAAATAATAAGCAAACGTCAACAAACATTTGGAACATACTGAGCTATGCAAATTGAATGTCGGGGGGCAAACGTACTGTTCACAGAAGCGCGACCCGTCACAGAGCTCGAGACGGAATGGAGGGGAGAGCAGAGAATATCGTTACATATTTTTGTAGTGAATATTTTTTTGCCACGCAAGAAGTGGTCGAGTGATCGGAAATCCCCTTATTCGAATCCCGCGAATGATGAGACGAGTCCAGGTCAATTTCATGTCGGGCCGTGGCTATAGCTAAGAATATATAAATATGAATAAGGGTAAATATAATAAATAAATATCTTCACGCAATTCCCAATACAGGGGTGGACAGAGGTCTAGTCTAGACAATTAAGTCCCTTCGACCCACCTTCAACCGAAGATATTTTCGGGACAACGTGACAGGAGCCCGTCGCCATCCTTATGTCCAAGCCGAGGATATAATTCGTACATAAGTTTTTGAAAAACCCATTGGTACGAGCATACCACCTGGGGATAGAACTCGGGTCTCTTGACTCGAAATTCCGACCACCCAACAACTCGGCTGTCGTGTCTTGAATACATAATGACTTGAATGAATAAGGGGATATCTGATTTTATAATTGTATTTATTTGTAAAGGAAAATACATTTTATTTATTTATTTATCTTCACGCACAATCCCTGACGGGGTAGCCAGAGAGAACAGTGTCACGATCCCTACATACTTCTTTCGCTTCTTTCAGATTCATCATCTTCTTCATACATGCACGTCTAGGTATCCGAGTACTCTTGACCCTCCTCTCTTCGAGCAATTTGCTCACATGGTCTTCGAAAGTTAGTCTCGGTCTACCTCGACACCTTTTAATATTAACTTTCGCGCTATATATTTTCTTCACCATTCGGTCTTCACTCATTCGCTCAACGTGCCCAAACCATCGAAGCACGCCCTTATCCATTTTTGAGACAAGGTCATCTTTCAAACCTGCCATATTGCGAATCTCTTCGTTTCGCTTTCGGTCGGCCATGGTAAGGCCGCACATTTTACGAAGAGATCGCATCTCCACTGCATTCAACCTGCTTTTATGCTTCTTCTGGCATACCCAGGTTTCGCTGCCATATAACAAAGCCGGTACCAACACTACGTTATGTATTGAAAGGCGTGCACTTTTCACAACGCCTTGCATTTTGATTAACGCAGTCAGGGCACCATTGACTTTGTTCCAAATGGCGTTGAAAGATGGGTCGCAGAGACTTAACTGTATAGACCTGTGTCTACTCCAGTATTTAGATTAAAAGAAAGGTTTAAAAAAAGTTATCTAAAACATCACTGCCCCTTCATTAATCAAGTATATCCTTCTTATCTAGACATCGCAAAACGTCTAAGGTAGCGATGCAATAAACGTTCCTCTTATCTGTCGTCAAAAACTCGCCCCAACAAAACAAGAAGACTAAGCAGATCAGGGAAGTTAAAAATAACTCTTAGTACTTATTTATACTCCCACGGGGAAAAGAAGAGGCGGAGCTCGTCTTACTTTAATAATTTGTATATAGTAAAGTAGTACACAGTATATTAAAATATATAACAGGAAGACAACCAGGTGCTTCATGTTCAACTCGCCCTTCATATCTCCAGTAAACTAGCCTGTAAGTCGAAACTAGACATTCCCCCAAATCGTGTCAGTTTTGGAAATAAAGAACATGAGGATATTGCTTTGAAACTGTTTATCTCTTAAAAATCTTAATTATACAAAAATAAGGTTAAAAAAATTCCAAAAAAAAGAGAATACCTACGAAGTTATTCTCGCCCGCATCCTCACGGTACAATGCCGACAAAAAAAAAAAACAAATATTGTAACGACGGGCGATAGCCTTTGAAGCTGCGAGTTATAAATAATTAATTAAATAAATAAATAGATACTTCACGCAATTCCCAATACAGGGGAGCATTCGAAAGAAAGAAAGAAAGAAACATTTAAAATAACGAGCTTAAAGACGAAACTTAAGTAACTTATAAATAAAAATAAAAATGACACAAAAAATAACGGTTGTTTATAATTGTCGTATGAGTCGTGGTGCAATGGGCAAAAAGACCGACTCAGCTTAATGCTGCAGTTCACTCAAAACTGTAGCGCTGGTTTTCAGTCGGCCTTAGTGGCGATTATTATTATTATTCGCTCAAATTATTATTGATTATTCGCTCAAAGTCTCTTTGAGCCACCTCCCACCGAAGATATTTTCGGGACAACGTGACAGGTGGTGAGCCCGTCGCCGTCTTTATGTCCAAGCCAACAATATAAATCGTACATAAATTTTAGAAAAACCCATTGGTACATGTCTGCCCCCTGGGAGTCAAACTCGGGTCTCTTGACTCGAAATTCCGACCACCCAACCACTCGGCTATCGTGACTAATAAAACAAAACATATAAAAATATACTTTATATATAAAAATATATGTTTAAATTTGTATGAGCGAATGAGTGAAGACCGAATGGTGAAGAAAATATGTAGCGCGAAAGTTAATATTAAAAGGTGTCGAGCTAGACTGAGATTAACTTTCGAAGACCATGTGAGCAAATTGCTCGAAGAGGAGAGGGTCAAGAGTACTCAGATACCTAGACGTGCATGTATAAAGAAGATGATGAATCTGAAAGAAGCGAAAGAGATATGTAAGGATCGTGACACTTGGCGATCTTTTCTCTCAGGCTACCCCGTCAGGGATTGTGCGTGAAGACAAGTCAAGTCAGTAAGTCAGTAAGAAAATTTATATTCTACGTATCATCATTGTCTAAACTTCCGCCTACCGTAAAAGAAACAACTTAGAAGAATAAACTAACTTATAACATTGTTTGTTTCATTTTTCTTTCACCGCTTACTAAGTGCTTTTTCAAATCGTGAGTTCGTCGATACAAAAGATATAAAAGTACATCTCCTAGCTGCAGACATCGCTAATTGACTGCCGAGTCCCCGGTCACGTGTTGTATTGGAACAGATGCCTTAAATTTATCACTTACCATTTATAATACATCAGTAAAGGAAAAAGTTTTATTAAGCGAAAAACTGTTCTTAATTATAGATTAGGTTTATAAATAAAAAAATGTGAGCCGTCATGGAACGCCTGGCAGATGTGAAATATCGTGTGTGTACAAGTAATATGCATAAAAGATAATATTATTACAGGAATGAAAAAATGAAGTACTAAGAAAATACTAATGAAAAAATGAAGTATTACGAATTTCTTACAGAAAATGGTAACTTTATTTAATAAGCATTTATTTACATTTGATATAAAAATTCGATATTAATATCAAGTGGCCACAATTTAAATATTTTCTCTCTCTCTCTGTGACTTCAGTTATAGTTATATTCGATGTTTCTTCTGCCGGTATTACTGTTACGATTGGTCGATGATAACTAAACTACGTTACAAAAGTCCCGTAGTAGTAAAGTCCCGTTGACACGAAAATATCTTCGGTGGAAGGTGGGTCATAGGGACTTAATTGTCTAGACTTGACCTCGGTCTACCCCTGTATTGGTAATTGCGTGAAGATCTTTATATATTTATTTATTACGTTACAAAAGTATTGGATGAAACATTATCAAGATAACTCACAATTACAGCATCTATAGTTGTTCCATATTTGGTAGTAGATTCTTTTGGATTGTTGTTGATTTGCAATTGAAATTCTTTTTGAAGAAATGTCATTAATGGCATTGATTCAGCTCTTGCAAATTTACATTAAAATCTCCAACTAATTTTAATGGTAGTTTATATTTATTCGTTTTAAAAATTATTGAACCTTTTTGACTATAAGGAAATGACCTTTCATGTAAAAATGAAATCTTAATATAATTTACATAGTCACTAATATGAATAATATGAATATAATTAATTAAATATAAAAAAGGGATTTCAGTGTTTAATTGTAAACCTTAATTCTCAGGTAATAGGGTGTAAATTAGAATACCTTTGTATAGCCACGGCATGCGTCGCCACGCCAGATCGATTTTACGTGCGGCTATAGATGTTTCACATCAATAAATATAAACATCTTCACAATTCCCAATACTGGGGTAGACAGAGGTCTAGTCTAGACAATTAAGTCCCTTCGACCCACCTTCCACCGAAGATATTTTCGGGACAACGTGACAGGTGGTGAGCCCGTCGCCGCCTTTATGCCCAAGCCAACGATGTAATTCGTACATAAGTTTCTGAAAAACTCATTGGCAGGTGCCGGCCACCTGGTGATCGAACTCGGGCCTCAGATTAAGTTTATGTTTGTATAAATATCAAAGTATGTTCTTCGGGATGGAAGATGTGATTTAGATGTGGACAGGCGTGTCGCTGCCGGGAACAAAGTCAATGGTGCCCTGACTGCGTTAATCAAAAGGCTAGGCGTTATGAAAAGTGCACGCCTTGCAATACATAACGCAGTATTGGTACCGACTTTGTTATATGGCAGCGAAACCTGGGTATACCAGAAGAAGCATTAAAATCAGGTTGAATGCAGTGGAGATGCGATCTCTTCGTAAAATGTGCGGCCTTACCATGGCCGATCCAAAGCGAAACGAAGAGATTCGCAATATGGCAGGTTTGAAAGATGACCTTGTCTCAAAAATGGATAAGGGCGTGCTTTGATGGTTTGGGCACGTTGAGCGAATGAGTGAAGACCGAATGGTGAAGAAAATATAGGTAGACCGAGACTAACTTTCGAAGACCATGTGAGCAAATTGCTCGAAGAGGGGAGGGTCAAGAGTACTCGGATACCTAGACGTGCATGTATGAAGAAGATGATGAATCTGAAAGAAGCGAAAGAAGTATGTAGGGATCGTGTCACTTGGCGATCTGTTCTCTCTGGCTACCCCGTCAGGGATTGTGCGTGAAGATAAATAAATAAAATATAATAATATGTCATCGCAGAAGCTTATTTAAGCAAACAGCCTAAAGGCTTGTGAAAATATTTATCTACTTGCATATTTAACGGCTTGAAAAATTGTGGCTAGTTCTGATAGAGACTGCGTCGAATCCACGATCTAACCTTTACTCACAGAATACATAATATACTTATGTGATACAAGGTTGTAAAGTTAATATTTATAAGAGTAAACTCGTGTACAAAATATATCGTTGGCTTGGACATAAAGACGGCGAAGAGCTCACCACATGTTACGTAGTCCCGAAAATGGATCCCGAAAGTGGACATTTTTCATGACTCGACCTCTGTCTATCACTGTATTGGGAATTGCGCGAAGATATTTATTTATTTATTTAATAACGTAGCTGGGCAGCTACGTCGTAGCGACAATGCTTTGTCGTAGTATATTTTCACATTTTCTTACTGTAAGTAGCGTAAGAGGTGAATGAGGGAAATGCCTTGTCATGGCTATCGATAGATGCGAGGTGACCACCTCGAAATAAACGGAACAAAATTTAGCAAACCGTTCCGGTACTGCGATCGCCGGTCCGCTTTCTGAGCAAGTCGATTGTAACAACAGGGAGACACGTCGAGCGGTGACCTTTTACAGGTCATTAAGTAAGTGAGTAGATTTTGAACGTGATCTACATATATACGCATTTCCCCAATACTCACTTATAGACAGTAATAAAAAAACAATTACCACCCGCCTTTCACTGAAGCCTTTACGAGCGTATCGCCGGTACAAAAGATTAAGATACCACCTTTATTTAGGGACTCGAACTCTAAGCTTCGAAGGCTTAATTTTTATTACTAATATTTTTTTAACGAGTCTCGTTGGTAGTGATAGTAATTTGTTATTGAATGATATAAAACTCCGTCGAGTTTTTAGAAGAGGATTATTGTGGTATATGTTTTTTTTAATATTTTGAACTATAACATTACTCTGTAAAAATAAGAATTGAAAGTTACAGAGTATTTGTGCTTGCTTTTCTTTATCATTCAATCATAATGGACAGCTTATACTTTTTTGTTTTCTTACTTTTTCATTTTTGATTTTACTCTTTGACTTTATCCGCGATCTCGTCCGTAAAAATCAAGCATATAAAAATATAATATTGCTCACAATTTTTCCACATGTCACATCGGTTCAACAAGTTAACCACTTCTCCTCTGTATAAAGTGCAATAAATATCAAATACAGTACGTGTGTATTGTATTTGGTACAGGTAAAAGGGCGCGAATAAAATACGAGTATTTAAGAAGCCGAAATGCATGGAAATAGAGAGAGTAACATTGTGAGTAACATCGCCCTGCCGAATAATGTATGTACATAAAAGTACATACATAAAAATCACGATTAATAAAGTTACGATAGCCAAGTATTTGGGTAATCGGTGTTCGAATCGAGAGACCCGAGCTCGATCTCAGGTGGTAGGCTCGTACCAATGAGTTTTTTTTTTAAATTGTGTACGATTTATATCATTGACTTGAACATTAAGATGACGACAGGCTTATCGCAGGTCACATTGTCCCAAAAATGCCTTCGGAAAAAGGTGGGTGGAAAGGACTAAATTGTTTGAACCTTTTTCTATCTCAGTATTGTGATAGCTTGAAGCTAATAATATAATTAATTTAAAAGTATGCGTATGTTTGATTCAGGTGTGCCAGATTTTTCTTCAAGTAAATCTTGTACTTTGAAACATTTGTAAAAATAAAAGGAGATTCTTTCATCAAAAACGAAATATATAAAGGAGGAAGAGCGATCAGTAATACTCACCCAGAAGTCGCCTGGGTCAGTAACTCGCTCTTATCTATTTCTGTCGCCAAACTGCAGCGTAAATATATTGATTTCTTGTATTTACGCAAATATTACACATTTTAAATAAAACGATTTTCGGATTTTATCGCGTTTTCAATTAGTTTTTGCAAACTATTTTTATTTCCTGACGTTTCCGATGCTTTACAGCAACCGTGGTCACGGGGGGACTGATGCTGTAAAGGATTCGAAACGTCAGGAAATAAAAATAGTTTGTAAAAACTAATTAAAAACGCGATAAAATCCGAAAATCGTTTTTTTTAAAGTGCAGCGTAAATAGTTGTGTTCTGGCTTGTAGGGTATAAGTGAGACAGTGTAATAATGGGCAATAAGGCCTTCCTTAGTCCTCAGGGAAGACGACGCATCTGTAAACTTACTTTTTGGTGATCTCCGTGGACCAGTGACGTACGCACCGGTTAACATGGTGTCGTCAACTCTAAAATCCCAGGTTCGATCAATGTAAAAAGAATCCAGAATCAATGTAAAAAATCACTTTTTCTACTTTCTCGGCTCTGGGTGTTTATGGTAACTTTTTTGTTTCCGATTCCATAACATGTACATACTTTGGTATCACAGCAATGAAATAAAATAAATGTTCAAGCCGCGATAAGTCACGATAGCCGATTAGTTGGGTGGACGGAATTTCGTGTCAAGAGACCCGAGTTCGATCCCCAGGTGGCAGTTCCAATGAGTTTTTCAAAAACTTATGTACGAATAACATCGTTTTAAAAATAAATAAATAAATATCTTCACGCAATTCCCAATACAGGGGTAGACAGAGGTCTAGTCTAGACAATTACGTCCCTTCGACCGACCTTCCACCGAAGATATTTTCGGGATAACGTTACAGGTGGTTACGTTGCCGTCTTTATATCCAACCCATCGATATAATTCTTACAAAGTTTTTTGAAAAACCCATTGGTATGAGCCTGCCACCTGGGGATCGAACTCGGGTCTCTGGACTCGAAACTCCGACCACTCGGCTATCGTGACTTATCAGAGCAATGTATGTGATTTTGTCCCTATCTCTGTATGTATTCATTTATTTATTATTAAATAGTTTGCCGGTGTTATGTCCTGCAGTAGCATGTAGTGAACTGCTAGTTTCACTACATTTCTATAAAAAAACAACATTAAAAAAACTAAAACTTGCAATAACAATATTTTAAGAAACCTTCCAGCAAAAGGGCTGAAATATCTATGAATAAGTTTACGTTTCAAGCTGACGTAAAGTACACACACGCGCTATTAAATGAACCATGGGGTGCTTGCATTCTCTCTGCTATTCTTCTTGCTCTCATTGTTAAATCAGAATCGTGAAAAAATTATTTTCGGGTAGGCAGAGAGCTAGACAATGAACGACTCACTTTATTCCGAAGCCTACTTGGAACTACGTGACAGGTGGTGAGACTGTCGCCGTCTTGATGTCCAGGCCAACGATATAATTCGTACATAAGTTTTGAAAAAGTATCTGGTACATGCCTGCCACTTGGGGACCGAACCTCTTGCCCCTTGACTCGAAATTCCGACCGCCTAACCACTCGGCTATCGTGACTTTAACTAACTGTTGATCCAATCCAAGCTAACGGTAGAATAAAATTTCATACATATGTTTTCAATAATTATTTATATATACATTTATACATCCATGACTCGAGTATAATCGTTTTAATTTGCGACACAAATGTTTTCCCTTAGCGAGATTCGAACACTCAACCCTTAGATTTGGAGGTAGGCAGTACCAATTTCACTATAGGACGTCCACTTTATTTTTTATTAAAAAATATCTTCACGCAATTCCCAATACAGGGGTGGACAGTGGTCTAGTCTAAACAACTAAGTCCCTTCGACCCACCTTCAACCGAAGATATTTTCGGGATAGATGTGACAGGTGGTGAGCCCGTCGCCATCCTTATGTCCAAGCCAAGGGTATAATTCGTACCTACCACCTGATTATCGAACTCGGGTCTCTTGACTCGAAATTCCAACCACCCAACCACTCGGATATCGTGATTTTTGTAAATAATTATTAAAAGTATACTAAGTATATTATTAAAATAAATATAAAGAATATATTGAGTTTACGTAAACAATTTTCTTTTGTTGAAATAATCTTCAATATATATGGCGAGAAAACAAAAATTCAAAAAAAGAAAGCTAGTTATATGGTGCAGCAAGATGAGGATGCGCAACAAAATTAAATTTCAATTTCATTTTGTTGAGCATTGTCATCTTCAAACTGAAAGAAATACCAAAAGTTTTACTACGTATGTTGCCTGTGTTTATTTTTAATTTTGGATAATAAATATAATAAGGTGGCTATTCTAACTGTACCCCTTCTCTTCTTGACATAATGTTTGTGTCTTCGCTTTGTCATGTTGAGAAACATGGTCAGTGTGCTGCTGATGCTTTCTCTTTCCACGATGCTATATACTTATCCTATAAAATTAGACCTCCGAAAGCTAAGTCAAGGATATTACTTCAGCGCAATTTTAGTAGTAAAAACTTAGATCATCTTATTAAGGACGCCGAAGAGTTAAATTGGAGTTTAGTACTTAATGCGCCCACAGTTGACGAACAAGTTGCTTTATTTAACTCCCTCTTAATTCAGTTGTATGATAAACATGCACCTGTTCGTCCAGTGCGCCTTAAACATCCACCATCCCCGTGGTTGACGGATGACATAAAAAAAATAATTGAGAAGAAGAATTGGTTAAAATCTAGATACAAATCAGATCCTAGTCACAATAACAGAGAAAAATATAGATTAATACGTAATCGCTGCAACAATGTGTGTAGAAAAGCACAACGACGCCATATTCATGAATCAGTTCAAAATGCTGACTCTGCTAGAGTCTGGAAGTTTCTTAAATCTCTAGGAGTTGGGAAATCAAATAAAAACTTAAATCATCATAATTTAGATCTTAACCAGCTTAACCAGCATTTCTCTTCCGCGTCTTGCATTGATGATCAGGCAAAACAACACACGCTGAATTTCCTTTCAAGTATTCCCGCTCCAGATACTCCTGCTTTTAATCTAAGTCAATTTGACAGCTGTGGTGTCAAGAGAGCTATCTTATCCATTCATTCGAATGCAGTGGGTACTGATTGTATAAGCCGTAAGATGATCATCCCCCTCCTTGACCTCCTTAGCCCTGTAATTACTGTCGTACTCAATAATTCCTTGAATACTGCTTCCTTTCCAACTGTTTGGAAAGACACTAATATAATTCCTCTCCTGAAAAAGACGAATCCCACGTGCTTCTCCGGTTATCGGCCAATTTCTTTACTTCCCTTTCTGTCTAAAGTTCTTGAACGTCTCGTTTATAACCAACTTAATTCCTATCTATCTAATCAAAACCTTTTCAATCCTTTGCAATCCGGTTTCCGACCTGGCCACAGTTCAACCACAGCACTATTACAAATTACAGATGATATTCGTTACGCCTTGGAAAACCAAAAATTAACTGTACTTACTCTATTGGACTTCAGCAATGCGTTTAACACTGTTGATTTTGAAATCTTATTAAGTACTTTGCGCTCTCTTAACACATCCAGCTGTAGTTGACTGGTTTCGTAGTTACCTAGTAGGACGACGGCAGCGTATACAGGTTCAGGATGTTTTTTCCAGATGGACTGAAATTGGCGCTGGCGTTCCTCAAGGTGGCGTGTTGTCTCCACTCCTTTTTGCAATTTTCATTAATTCTATAAGCAATCACATATATTCTTCTTATCACTTGTATGCAGACGATCTCCAAATTTATACAAACTCTTCTCTGGAAGACCTGCCATTGGCAATTGAGTCAACAAATACCGACTTGGCTAGTATATTAAAGTGGAGTAAATCTTATGGTTTATCCATCAATCCTAAGAAAACCCAGACTATAATCCTTGGAAGCTCTATAATAATTAGTAAAATTAATTGGTCTAATTTGCCGCAAATTTTTCTTAACGCTACTCATGTCCCCTATAGCAATACTGTTAAAAATTTGGGCATTTTATTTGATTCCTGTCTCACATGGACTCCGCAAATTAATGAAGTCAGTCGAAAAATGTTTGCTACACTGAGTTCTTTACGCAGACTACGTAACTTTTTGCCTTTATCTACTAAAGTTGTGCTTGCTCAATCTTTACTTTTGCCCATCCTTGACTATGCTGATATTTGCTATCTCGACATAACTGAAGAGCAGCTTAACAAACTTGAGCGAATTCAAAACATCAGTATACGTTTCATATTTGGGCTTCGCAAATATGATCATTTCTCCGAATTTCGCAAGCAGCTCAAGTGGCTGCCAATCCGCCTTCGCAGGAATATGCACATCCTTTCAGCTCTGTACTCCGTGCTGTTCAACCCATACACGACGCAATATTTAAAAGATCGATTTGAGTTTTTGTCTCTTTCTCATGATCGATTTCTTCGTTCCACTATCAACCTTTCCCTCCGAACTCCTCAACACTCTTCTTCCTTTTACAATAAATCTTTCACTGTTACCGCTGTCCGCTTGTGGAATGCTTTGCCTCTATACATTCGTCGTGCTCCATCCCTTCCCTCTTTCAAAAAACTCCTCAAATCTTATTACCTTGATATCTGACGCAATTTCCCATATTATTAATTTTTTTTTTATTCTATTTTTTCAGCTTTGTCCTCTTGCCTTCAACCAATCTCTTTCTTTCTTTATTCCTGGCAATCTATTCATTACGGCTACCATCATCTAGACATTCCTTTTTAATAATAACGGTACACCACCCTCTTTTCTTTTCTTTTCTGTATTACTTCTATATCTGCCTTGGTATAGCAAGGTTGTCTGGAAGAAATTGCTTTTTAGTAATGAGACCGCCTTTTGTACCATTTTGTTGTTCATTGTCATTGTGTTCTTTTTCTCAAATTGTGGTGTATAATAAAGAATATATAAATAAAATAAAATAAAATAAATATCTTCACGCAATTCCCAATACAGGGGTAGATAGAGGTTAGGTCTAGACAATTAATTCCTTTGACCCACCTTCCACCGAAGATATTTTCGGGACAACGTGACAGGTGGTGAGCCCGTCGCCGCCTTTATGTCCAAGCCAACGATATTAGTACATAAGTTTTTGAAAAACTCATTGGTACTGCCACCTGGGGATCGAGCTCAGGTCTCTCGACTCGAAATTCCGACCACCCAACCACTCGGCTATCGTGATAGAATATATAAATAAAATAAAAAATAAAACCGTAACTCTCCGAAAGACACATTTAGAGTTTTAACGTCTAGTCTTAATTAAACTATTTATGTTATTATCTTATTTATTGTACGCCTCTATTTTAGACTAACAAGAGAAAATCACGAACTAGTTACGGTAGTTAAGAAAGCAAAATAAAAAAAATATAAAATAGTATGAGGTTGCTACACAGCATTTTTTGAGGTAGGATGTATGTGAAAACAACATAAATATCTTCACGCAATTCCCAATACAGGGGTAGATAGAGGTTAGGTCTAGACAATTAATTCCTTTGACCCACCTTCCACCGAAGATATTTTCGGGACAACGTGACAGGTGGTGAGTCCGTCGCCGTCTTTATGTCCAAGCCAACGATGTAATTCGTACATAAGTTTTTTGAAAAACTCATTGGTACTGCCACCTGGGGATCGAGCTCGGGTCTCTCGACTCGAAATTCCGACCACCCAACCACTCGGCTATCGTGACTTTTGAAAACAACAGAAAGATAAATACAAAAAAATCTAGTGATAAGTAAATTATCTCTTCTATGCATGCTCATTAGAATAATACGAAATATAAGAATGATAGAGAAATTGTGATACAGATGAACTGAAGAGATAGATAATATGCATTACTTATTGCATTTCAGCGCGTCTTTGTTCGATAATTTAAGTTTTTATTTGTCTATGTATTTATTTATTTATTTTATCAAAGATGTATCATTTGTGCGAAGAATATGATTTTTCTACTAGAGTCATAGAGTTTGTCTATGTGAATAATGAGACTACATAAGTATGTTGCACTGTCAACTGGGACACTAAGATGGCGATAGGCTCGCCACCTGTCAAATTGTCCGTAATAAGCTTCGGTGAAAAGTAAGTGGAAAGGACATAGTCTTGACCTCAATTTTGGGATTAAGAATTATTTTTTATTTTAAAATATTTGAGTACAAACATTCACATTCACCTTACAAATGTTTGCCCCTAGCGCTATCCAACCCCGATCCATTATTTCGAAGGCATTGCCACTACCAACTGGGCTATCGGATAGTCAGATACGTGTATACGATGGGTATAATAATATTCAAACCATTTATATATTAATTTTTATAAAATGGTATACTGTTTCAGACACTCTCATATCTCCATGCCAAAAGAAATACGAGTATTGCATGATACAGTCTGCCAATAGAGTCATCCCACTCATTACACCTGGCATTCCAGCACTGAACATTGAAGTGCTGGAGCCTCTAGACCCGGGAGTGGTCGAGGGCAACGATCCTAAGTTCATGTTTAAATTCACAAACAACACGGTGAAGGGATATAGCATATGTATAATTGTTAAGTAACATCGTTAAATTACAGCGGCGTAAGGATATTACCACTCCCTTTCTTCCCGAGGATGTCGTAAGAGGCGACTAAGGGAACCTGCCTTGAATATTGTTATGGCAACCGATAGATGGCAGGATCACTATCTCTAAAAATATCAGACCAAAATAATCAGACCGAAGATGGGCGTGCGTACCTATTATTGTGTGTAGTAAGAGTGTAAGTGTGTGTACCTATTATTGTTAAACAACCCCGACAGCATAATTGGTAGTTATGCTGCCTTTGAAGCTAAGGATTGAAGGTTCATGCAATTGTGTGATGAATATAAACGGTTTTACTCGAGTCATGGATTTTTTTAAGTAGTAAATACATGTATACGTAGAAAAGGACCACGTAATATACATTGCTCTGATTCCGAAGTAAGTAGCTTAAGCACTTGTGTTATGGAATCAGAAACAACGAACGTACCGCAAACACCCAGAACCGAGAAAATAGGGATCTGAGCAATGTATGTGATGTTGTCCCCGTTTATTTTCATAAAAATATGACTAAATAACTGACTTTTGTTTTCGCAGATTAAATTTGGACGCATACAAATTAAACTTTACCTTAAAATGTCCTACATTGATTTTGGATGGAAATTATGAAGTCACCGGCAAGGTGCTCAAGATTCCGATAAACGTAACCGGCTATTACAAAGTCACTAATGGTAAGTCCTTCTGTAATATTGATTAATTTAATGAGTAATTAGTAATATGCAACAAAATTGTATAGTCTATTGTTTGAGGACGCCGACGTTCGTGGCCAAGTGGCGCACAGAGAGATTGTGTGGTGTTGCTCTGAGTTGCTGGGTTGAATTCCCGGTCGGGTCAATGTAGAACACCAGTTTTTGCTACATTGTCTCGGATCTAGGTGTTTGTGGTGCATTCATTGTTTCCGATACCATAAAACAAGTGCAGCTACTTACTTTGGGATCAGAACAAGATGCTGTCCTTATCCATGTATTTATTTACAATACATAAATTTATATTTTTAATTTAAAAGATATCAGCAATGTCAAATAACATTACTAGTATTCCTGTTAACCACTACAACTAAGCTGCAATGCTTGTGTCTGGTGAGGTTCACCACAATAGTGAAATAGCCCAAACCTGCGACACTAAACGCTAGACGCCTAGTTAATAGCCTCATGGTTTATAGACCACTGCCTACATTAGTATTAATTAATTGATTGAACTTATGAAAAAATATTTTTGTTCCAAATATTTGTGCATAAACCAGAAATTATGAAATAATTGCGAACTGTCTCAAAGCTGAGAAATTTATTTTACTTTTTTCTATTTATTAATGTAAAATATTTTATGAATTGACAGGCGACATCGACAAAGTGAAACGAAGCGATGGAGAAATGCATTTGGCTATTACAGACTTCCATGCAGTTGGAGTCACGGAGCATCAGGAGTTACTTTCCTTTGATAATTCATTCAGCCCCAAAAAAAACCTAGGAAGTACAAAACTTGAGAATAAGTATACGTAAATTAGGTATTGGTATATTTACATAGCATACACAACGGCCTGTAAAAGTCCACTGCAGTCTACAGGCGTCTCTTGTAAGGGATGGTTTGCCATAATCGCCGCTCTTGGTAATCGGATGGGCGATAGCGGTTGCAATCTTTATCCAATATTTATTATTATTATTAAAGAAACTTAATCAATGCCCTTGATGTTCCAGCCGACATAATCAACGAATTCAACCTATCACATATTGTTTAACTTCGCGCACTTACACTTACTTTAACAATAGACTAAACTGAAGTAAACTGAGGTTTCGATAATTAAATTTTTTCAGTTTCTACAGAAGCCTTGTTGGGACAACATGACTGGTGGTGAGCCAATCGCCATCTTAATGTCCAAATTAATGATACAATGTACTTATGTAGGTAAATATTTTAAACAGATCAATAGACATAATACGTAGAAACAATCATGACTCCAGCAACAATCTTCTCATAAATGTTTGCCCTCAGAAAGATTCGAACCCAAAACCCATAGCTTCGAAGGCAGAGATCCTTTGGCTACGCATAGACAGCGACGACCACCCTCGCGTTTATGGGTGCCTCTGTAGGTCCCAAAGCGGTAATGCCGAAACTGACCGTCTCATCGAACACTTCCAAATGGCTGCAGATTCCCTGCTACACCAGATCCCATCCGCAGAGATCGTGGTACTCGGCGACTTCAACGCCCACCACGCCGAATGGCTACGATCTCGAACCACTGATCATGCGGGGAGATCTGTTTTTGACTTTGCCCTAGCATATGATCTGACACAACTGGTTACTTCGCTGACGCGGGTTCTGGATGTGAAGGATGTGAAGGACCTTCCCTGCTGGATCTTCTGCTGACCTCTCATCCGGACGGCTATGTGGTCTCCGTTGATGACCCTTTGAGTTCTTCGGACCACTGCCTGATCCGGAGTAAAGTGCCCATCATGTGCCCATAGCGGTCACGATTTGCAGGCCACCGCCGTGCGTGGTACTACAGGTCGGCGGATTGGGAAGGGATGCGGTCTTTCTTTGCATCCTTCCCATGGGGGCAGGTTTGCTTCTCGCTAGATAGTCCCGACGCCGTTGCTAATTCCGTCGCCGATGTGGTGCTCCAAGAAATGGATCTCCTCGTTCCTTCCTCTGTGGTGACCATCGGTGGTAGATCAAAGCCTTGGTTTGGTGGCACCTGCAGAATGGCATCTCGCCAAAAGCAGCTGTGCTACCGGGTCTGGGTTAAGGCATTGGCGTCTCGTGATTCAAAAACTAGCGTTTATAAGAAGGAGTATAACTCTGCCACCAGGTCCTTCAAAAGAGTAATTTCTGCGGCAAAGTCCGAGCACATTGGCAGAATTGGCGAGAAACTAGTTCGTCTTCCTTTGGGAACTCGTGTTCGTCGTGTCAGCCATCACTACCATCTCTGCACAGGGAGGACAACTCGCTGTCCCATGACGCAAAAGAGAAAGCCGATCTTCTAGGTTCTCTTTTTGCATCCAACTCGTCTCTGGATGACAAGGGGAACTCACCGCTGACCATCCCGTGCAGTGAGTGCTCTACGCCGGACATCCGGTTCTTTCAGAGCTCAGTGCGAAAAGCACTCCTCTCCCTGGACATCCAGAAGTCGAGTGGGCCGGTGGTGTCCCCCCTATTGTGCTGAAGATGTGTGCTCCATAGTTGGCACCGGTTCTAACGCGTCTTTTTCGGTACTCCAACTCTGAAGGCGTCGTCCCGATGATATGGAAGACAGCGTTGGTGCACCCGATCCCTAAGAAAGGCGACCGCTCAGATCCAGGTAACTACAGACCGATCGCCATCACTTCCTTGTTCTCCAAAATAATATTTATTTTATTTATTTATCTTCACGCACAATCCCTGACGGGGTAGCCAGAGAGAACAGATCGCCAAGTGTCACGATCCCTACATACTTCTTTCGCTTCTTTCAGATTCATCATCTTCTTCATACTTGCACGTCTAGGTATCCGAGTACTCTTGACCCTCCTTCGAAATAATGGAGTCCATTATAAACTGCCAGCTCTTGAGGTACTTAGAGGAGTACCAGTAGATCAGTGACCGCCAGTACGGCTTCCGTCGGGGTCGCTCGGGTGGTGATCTTCTTGTGTACCTCACTCATCGATGGGTGGAGGCAGTAGACAGCAAGGGTGAGGCCCTGGCAGTTAGTTTGGACATAGCGAAAGCCTTTGATAGGGTATGGCACAAAGCGCTTCTTTCAAAGCTTCTGTCATATGAGCTTCCCGAGAAATTTTGCAATTGGGTCACTAGTTTTCTCACAGACCGGAGCATCAAGGTCGTAGATGACGTTGCATGCTCGGACTCCAAGTCTGTGAATGCTGGTGTCCCACAAGGTTGTGTGCTATCGCCAACCCTGTTTCTTCTGCATATCAATAATTTGTTACAAATTAGTAGCATTCATTGCTATGCAAATGACAGCACTGGTGATGCCCTTTATACCGGCCGTGCCAATATTTCTCGGGAACACGTCGACGAGTACCGGAACAAACTTATGTCTAAAGTCGAGATTTTGTTGGACAAAATCTCGGACTGGGGCCGACTAAATTTAGTCCAGTTCAACCCTAAAAAGATACAAGTTTGCGCGATTACCGCAAAAAAGAAACCCTTCGTTGTATCACTTCGTTTTGAGAGCACTCCCCTATTTGCCTTAGCCAGCATCGGAATCCTTGGCGTTGACATATCGAGCAACGTTCAGTATCGCGGTCATTTGGAAGGAAAGGCCAAAATGGCCTCTAAAAAGCTTGGCGTGCTCAGTAGAGCACGACAGTGCTTCATGCCGGCCCACCGCTTGCAACTTTATAAGGCGCAGGTTCAGCCGCACATGGAGTACTGTTCTCATCTCTGGGCGGGGGCACCCCAGAGTCAGCTCCTTCCATTTGACCGTATCCAAAGAATGGCGGCTCGAATTGTCGACGACCATACTCTATCCGATCAGCTAGATCCCCTGGCTTTGCGAAGAGATGTTGCATCTCTTTGCGTTTTCTATAAGATCTACTACGGGTAGTGCTCCGAGGAATTGTTCGGATTAATCCCAGCCGCTGAATTTCACCATCGCACCTTACGGCATAACCAAATATTTCATCAACACCACCTTGATGCTTGGCATTCCACCACAGTGCGTTTTTCGCGGAACTTTCCGCCATGCACTTGTACTTTGTGGAATGAGCTGCCGTCAGCGGTTTTTCCGGACTGATATGACTTAGGGACCTTCAAGAAAAGAGCCTATACCTTTCTCAAATGCCGGCAACGCATCTGCTATTCCTCCGGTATTGCAGATGTTCATGGGCGGCGGTAATCACTTACCATCACGAGTGCCACCTGCTCGTTTGCCTCCCTCTTCTATAAAAAAAAAAGTCACTACCAACTAGGCTATCGAGTCGTCTTATTGTTCAGTTGATCTTATTAACCAATTACTTACATTTTTTTATAGAAAAGGGAGGCAAACGAGCAGGTCGCTCACGTGATGGTAAGTGATTACCGCCGCCCATGAACACCCGCAATACAAGAGGCTTAGCAGATGCATTTATGATGCCCCCTCTCCCAGGGTGGGGAAGGGGTGTGTAGGCTACCGCTTACCTGCACTCACCAGACGAAACGCAGAAGTTTGTTAGACTTCTACTTCACGCCGGTATTCTGTGAGGTCGTGGTACTTCCTCAGTCGTGCCGGTACATTCATGCATCAACAAAAGCTGATGCGTCGCTCTACCACTGTTAAAACTTATCCTCATGTACATTACCTTACGAGGTAGCCAGAAAGAACAGATTGCCAAGTATCACGATCTTCACTTAATTCGCTTCTTTGACACTCCCCTCTTCAAGCAATTTGATTACATGAACTTCGAAAGTTAGTCTCAGCCTACCTCGACACCTTGACACATTATATAATTGAAATCAAAGTAAAAATTAAAGTCACGATAGCCGAGTGGTTGGATGGTCGAAATTTCAAGTCAAGAGACCCGAGTTCGATTCCTAGGTGGCAGGCTCGTAGCAATGGGTTTTTCAAAAAAATTATGTACGAATTCACGTTGTCCCGAAAATATCTTCAATGGAAGGTGAGTCGAAGGGACTTCATTGTCTAGACTAGACCCCTGTATTGGGAATTGCAGTATAAAGTGGTACATTATTTTTATTATATTAAAATACAAATAAAGCATTTCTCAGACAACAGTGCCACCTACAGTTATAACAATAAGTCTCAGTGTGTATCAGTCAAGTGTGTACAAAATTTATACGACAGACATAAATAGCCGAAATTAATAATTTGCGTCATTATTTTATTTGTTAACATTGTTTACAGAAGTTAGATACGTTTTTTGTATTAAAATTGAGTATAAAATCAACAGGTTCAAATCCCTCTTTGGACAATAATTTATGTGACGGGGCAAAAACTAATTACGGTACTCAAGTCATGGATGTTTACATATGTATATTTATATAAGTAGTTATATGTATACGAATCTATCCGAGTTTGGTACTAGAGGGTATATTGCCCATATAGCCTCGTTGGTACTGTACCGTACCTTTGGAACTAAGAGTTGCAGGTTCGGATCCTGCTAGGGACAAACATTTGCTCAGTTTTAATTAAATTTTTAACAAACTATTCTTTTTTTAAATTCAGAAACAATAAAATTAATATTATTTTGTTAATTGTTTATTTCAGACAAAATCCACTGATTACGTCTTACACACTTACACTTAATTCGATATTATTCGATTTCATTTAATTAATTTTTGTTTTAGTTACACAAGTTCATAAACGAAAACTTAAATATCATAGTAACGTAGTTATACTAATATTAAAAAAATATCTTCACGCAATTCCCAATACAGGGGTAGACAGAGGTCGAGTCTAGACAATTAATTCCCTTCGACCCACCTTCCACCGAAGATATTTTCGGGACAACGTGACAGGTGGTAAGCCCGTCGCCGTCTTTAGGTCCAAGCCAATGATATTCGTACATAAGTTTTTGAAAAACTCAGTGGTACGAGCCTACCAACTGGACATCGAACTCGGGTCTATTGACTCGAAATTCCGACTATCCAACCACTCGGCTATCGTGACTTATATTAAATTATACTTATATATACTTATATTAAATTTTACATCAAGTAAATGTAATTACGTAATATATAAGCAATTTTAATACATCAAGTAGCCTTAGCCGAGTGGTAAGGTGGTCGAAAATTTCGAGACGAAAGATCCGAGTTCAATCCCCAGGTGGCAGGCTCGTACCAATGGTTTTTTCAAAACTTATGTATGAATTATATCGTTGGCATGGACATTGTGACGGCGACGGGCTCACCTCATGTCAATTTGTCCCAAAAATATCTTCGGTGGAAGGTGGATCAAAACGACTTAATGGCCTCTACCTGTATGTTGGGAATGGCGTGAAGATATTTATTTTATTTTATTTATTATAGTAGGTAGTCACGATAGCCGAGTTGTTGGGTGGTCGGAATTTCGAGTCGGGAGACCCGAGTTCGATCCCCAGGTGACAGAACCAATGAGTTTTTTTAAAAAAAAAACTTATGTACGAATTTCATCGTTGGCTTGGACATAAAGATGGCGACAGGCTCACCACCTGTCACGTTGTCCCGAAAATATCTTCGGTGGAAGGTAGGTCAAAGGGACTTAATTGTCTAGACTTGACCTCTGTCTACCCCTGTATTGGGAATTGCGTGAAGATATTTTTTTTTATTTATTATACACCAAGAATTTTTCATTAACTTAATTTATCAGTAAATAACTCCTTTTGACACATGATATTGCAATCTGAGATTACAAATGAGGGAAGCTGTGTGAAGTATCTCGTTGATAGCTAATAAGTACGTAAATTGGTTTATTGAGGAAGAAAGAGATAAAACATAGGTAATTTATAATTTTAATAATTAGGTATTGGTGTCAAACTATTATTTTGCATATGCAGAGAAGAGTATCCTAAGTTTGAGTCTTTTTTTGTCTTCAATCATATTCCTATATATATCCTATCCCATATAACTAGCGAAAGTGAGATTTCGACAATTAAATCCTTTGAGCCATATTTTTCCGAGTATCGCCGTCTTCGTGTCCATCAAGTATGAAGCGTGAATTCAATTCGACCCTTTTGTACAAACACACAATATACCTGCAAATTTCAGTCAAATAATGCCGCAACCTTAATTTGGGAAAATTACCTTCAACCCTTCCAACCGTAAAGATCCAGTATGATTCTATTTAGTAACCCTCCCCAAATCCAATTTAAGTTTTAAGTCGTTTCCAAGAGTGTATGTAAATACATACGTACACAAATAGGGACTGTTGTCCCTGTTCTGCACATACATTGCTCAAATCTTAAAGTATGAAACTAAAGCAGTAAGGAATCGAAAATAATGAAGGTACGACCGAGATACACTACTATAGACTCGAGATAATATATAAAAAGTAGTTTTGCACATGTACCAGTACAGGATCGAACCCAGGACCTCAGAGCTAGCGACACAATGAAAACCAATACAAACACTACTGTACTATAGACGGGGTCAAAGTGTTTATAATCGAAGCATTGAATATTTAGGACGGCCAAAGATTCAAAAAAAGACAAAAAATCAAATTGTTGCCATCTCGAGGTCCTGGGTTAGTTTCTCGGACGGGTCTATGAGAAAAACAACTTTTTCTACATTTTCTGGGGTCTGGGTGTTTGTGGTGCCTTCGTTATTTCCGATTCTCATACCTTAAATGCTATAGATCTTACATTAGGGTAATGATAATGATGATAATGATAAACAAATAAATTATCATTACAGGATCGGAGTAATGTATGTGATGTTGTCCCTACGACGTACTCAATGATTTGTGGGTGAATACTTTTCATTTTAATTTGTGGAAGTATGGGTTTTTTTGTAATTTGACGACACGATAGCCTGGTTGGTGGTGATTCTGTCTTCGTAGCTAAGGGTTATGGTTCGAATCCCGTTAGGGGCAATCATTTTTGTGATGAATATGAATGTTTGCACAAAGAAATATGTATATGAATATAATTGAATATGTAATATGTATATAATTGAAATTTACCGTTAGCGTTGCGTAACGTTGTCCCAAATATGCTTCCTCTGTCTACCGCAGAATTGGTAAAATGTGCGAAGATATAAAAAAATACTAGAGGTGTCTTTTATCTCTCTTTTTATATGTACACTCTCTTTTTGTATGTACACTCAGGTAGAGGTACGCAATTCCCAAAAAAAAAAAAAAAAAAAAAAAAAAAAAAAAAAAAAAAAAAAAAAAAAAAAAAAAAAAAAAAAAAAAAAAAAAAAAAAAAAAAAAAAAAAAAAAAAAAAAAAAAAAAAAAAAAAAAAAAAAAAAAAAAAAAAAAAAAAAAAAAAAAAAAAAAAAAAAAAAAAAAAAAAAAAAAAAAAAAAAAAAAAAAAAAAAAAAAAAAAAAAAAAAAAAAAAAAAAAAAAAAAAAAAAAAAAAAAAAAAAAAAAAAAAAAAAAAAAAAAAAAAAAAAAAAAAAAAAAAAAAAAAAAAAAAAAAAAAAAAAAAAAAAAAAAAAAAAAAAAAAAAAAAAAAAAAAAAAAAAAAAAAAAAAAAAAAAAAAAAAAAAAAAAAAAAAAAAAAAAAAAAAAAAAAAAAAAAAAAAAAAAAAAAAAAAAAAAAAAAAAAAAAAAAAAAAAAAAAAAAAAAAAAAAAAAAAAAAAAAAAAAAAAAAAAAAAAAAAAAAAAAAAAAAAAAAAAAAAAAAAAAAAAAAAAAAAAAAAAAAAAAAAAAAAAAAAAAAAAAAAAAAAAAAAAAAAAAAAAAAAAAAAAAAAAAAAAAAAAAAAAAAAAAAAAAAAAAAAAAAAAAAAAAAAAAAAAAAAAAAAAAAAAAAAAAAAAAAAAAAAAAAAAAAAAAAAAAAAAAAAAAAAAAAAAAAAAAAAAAAAAAAAAAAAAAAAAAAAAAAAAAAAAAAAAAAAAAAAAAAAAAAAAAAAAACTTATGTACGAATTTCATCGTTGGCTTGGACATAAAGATGGCGACAGGCTCACCACCTGTCACGTTGTCCCGAAAATATCTTCGGTGGAAGGTGGGTCAAAGGGACTTAATTGTCTAGACTTGACCTCTGTCTACCGCAGAATTGGTAAAATGTGCGAAGATATAAAAAAATACTAGAGGTGTCTTTTATCTCTCTTTTTATATGTACACTCTCTTTTTGTATGTACACTCAGGTAGAGAGTTCGCAATTCACAATACAGGGATAGACAGAAGTCTAGTCTAGACAATTCATTCCCTTTGACCCTCATTCCACCGAAGATATTATCGGGACAATGTGAAAGGTGGTGAGCCCGTCGCCGTCTTTATGTCCAAGCCAACGATGTAATTCGTACATAAAGTTTTGAAAAAACTCATTGGTACTGCCACCTGGGGAACAAACTCGGGTCTCTTGACTCAAAAATCCGACCACCCAACCACTCGGCTATCGTGACTTTTCTATTACATTAAGTGTGAATAAAGGTCGGTACGAAAAGGACCTTCCGTACAAAAAGGAAAAATATTTCTACACTACTAAATATTATCCTCTATGACGTTTTAGTATGTTATTGACACAACGACTGACAAGGTTTATAGGTTCCTAATTTTTCAAAATTTGCAATAGATTGAAACTTATAGGTATCAAACAATTTAATTGTTGCGATTTAACCTTCCCTATCTAAGCCGTTTATCTTATTAAAACTATGTATTTTATTTAATTGTTTGATACCTATAAGTTTCTGTAAAAGAGTAAAAAAATAGTGAATTGTTAACATGTACTTAATAGAAACCGTTTTCTTCCAAAATTAAAATTTCCGCAAAAAAGTACGTATTGTCAGTCGCATGCTGCATTCTTTTCTGTCGCACGATGTAGCGAACTAGCGATAGCATGTGTTTTCTTAAACACCTATTTCGTTAGGTTCGCGACTATTCTTTCCTCTGAAAGCGCTCTGTCTAAGCTGCTCTAGTAGTGAATTCAACTATACATATGTGACGAGTGGTGCACACACCGGTTTTGCAAAGTGTCACTAGGTCAGTAAGCCTGGGTTCGATTTTCGGACGGATCAATGTAGAAAACCACTTTTCTACATCGTCTCGGGTCTATACGCTGAATAGATGCTACGATAGCTGAGTGGTTGGTAGATCGTTATTCCAGTTATGAGACCCGAGTTTGATGCTTTCCAGGTGGTAGGCTAGTACTAATGGATTACTATGTAACTCCCTTACCAACGAATGTTTCGGAATCGTACAATTCATTGTACGATTCCATATTTCGTTTTTCTATTATATTAAATAAATAATAAATATCTTCACGCAATTCCCAATACAGTTGTAGACAGAGGTCTTGTCTAGGCGAATAAGTTATTTATTATTCTATGGAACACCAACAACAATACATGTTACAACTTCGAATACTAGGTACGAATAAATATGGATGCTTAAATCTATTATTTTAACATTTATATTTACGAATGTGTAAGTCTTCGTTAAATATCACACATACAGAACATCTATAAAAAACATATCTTGACGATGTTGCCTGGGTAGATATATGAGCCACATGGGGTCGAACTCGTCGGCACCTGCAACAGACGTTAACTGAAATACAACGCTCCGGAAAAAGGATGTCGTCAGCTGAACTGTGTTTTAATTGAGAGTCGAATTTTTTAAATTCCTTTTTATGGACGACGTGCTCAACGATTTGAGGGTGAACATTTCGAATTTAATTAGTAGAACTTGTGGTGATGTGCGTGTATCTCTGGTTTATCTGGAATATTATGTCTTATCATGAGTATAGTTTATCTCGAGTAGCGTTAACTACTACGTATAAGAATCAAGCTATATTTACTCTTTCGTCAAATGTTTGCGGGAAGAGAATTCTTGTTAGGGTTCACCTCATTCCTACATACCTACTCCAGTGTGGGAAATTTCGTGAAGATTTTGATAAATTCTTACTGAAGAATATCGAGTTTCAGAAAGAAACCATTGCAACACACCTAAAGTATTTTTAACTCAAAGAGTGTCGAAAGTAAATCTACTGCTTTTAGCTTAAGCCGTCGAAGTGCACTAAGCTCGTGGGGATTTTGTTACATCGTATAATATCGTAATACTTTTATATTTGAATATCCGTATGAAAGTGATGAATGATAGGTGAGGGAATCCCCACAACTATATTCATAACTAAACCATATTCCTATATACTTACGTTTACCGCTTATCTCATGGTAAGAAGAGGTCGCAAAAGATCGTGTTGTTTGCTGTTATCAAATAAATTTATTCTCACAATAAATGCAAATCAGCTAACGCTTTATTTAAACCAGTGACCAGTCTGTGCTGGCATCACAATTTGTTCATAGAAATTTCCCGCCATTCAGATCTGTTTGATTGGAATATGAATGAATGACAAGGCGAATGTATACGAATGTCAACCGTGTAAATACTATAGGTCTTAATTTTGCATGTCCCTTTTTGGCATATCGTCTTCTTATCTGACGGTCTGATAGCCTAGTTGGTAGCAACCCTGTCTTGAAAATTATGGGTCGCGAATTCGATTACGGCTAGGTGTTCGCCATATTTGTCTGATAAATGTGAATGTTCGTACTCGAGATATGTTTACGTAGATAAATATTTATATAAACATTCATGACAATAATCACAAATGTTTGCCCTTAGCCTGACTCGAACACGTGACCATTAGCTTCGAAGGCCGTGTCAGAACGGATCCTCCTGTCACTAGGATAGTGGTATAATATTCTAGTGACAGGATATGATAATATATAAAGATATAAATCAGTTTGCTTATTTCAAAGGCTCTCAATTTCATATCTGATTTAAAGCGTTTCTGTTTTGTCATTTGATTTTAGGAAGACTTGAGTAACATTGTTTATGAACTCAGACCTTGCTCTGTAGATATTAATTAGTATAGACATGGTATAAAATTATATTTATTGTATGTTTCTTAATTTAATTTAAAAATTTATACAAAGTTTGATGATGCCTTACTTGTAGTAAATGTTCCTAATATAGATCTCATTAAAGTTAATATACATTTTGAGCAATATTTTGCACATTACTACATTACCACCAAAACTATTAATTCTTAAAACAGAACAAGAAGAACCTTCGGCGTAACCAAAAAGGCGTAAATAACTTCCTTCCACGTCGGTGTTATCATAGAGATGTGAAACGTACCAGTTTTATTCGCAACTATTATTCATCTTAATTCCATCGAGCGATAGATGCTGCTGTTAACCAAAGTATTGATTTCTAAATTCTTTATGTGTTACATCAACTGAACGTGGGCTGAATAGCGATCTTATTACATTTCTAGCCCGAAATTAAAAATACGCAAGGAGGGCAACGTTGTCCAACGAGGCCAATGTTCAGCTGTGGACTCTTGATACGTTTACGTAGATAAATATTTATATAAACATTCATGACAATAATCACAAATGTTTGCCCTTAGCCTGACTCGAACACGTGACCATTAGCTTCGAAGGCCGTGTCAGAACGGATCCTCCTGTCACTAGGATAGTGGTATAATATTCTAGTGACAGGATATGATAATATATAAAGATATAAATCAGTTTGCTTATTTCAAAGGCTCTCAATTTCATATCTGATTTAAAGCGTTTCTGTTTTGTCATTTGATTTTAGGAAGACTTGAGTAACATTGTTTATGAACTCAGACCTTGCTCTGTAGATATTAATTAGTATAGACATGGTATAAAATTATATTTATTGTATGTTTCTTAATTTAATTTAAAAATTTATACAAAGTTTGATGATGCCTTACTTGTAGTAAATGTTCCTAATATAGATCTCATTAAAGTTAATATACATTTTGAACAATATTTTGCACATTACTACATTACCACCAAAACTATTAATTCTTAAAACAGAACAAGAAGAACCTTCGGCGTAACCAAAAGGCGTAAATAACTTCCTTCCACGTCAGTATTTATCATAGAGATGTGAAACGTACCAGTTTTATTCGCAACTATTATTCATCTTAATTCCATCGAGCGATAGATGCTGCTGTTAACCAAAGTATTGATTTCTAAATTCTTTATGTGTTACATCAACTGAACGTGGGCTGAATAGCGATCTTATTACATTTCTAGCCCGAAATTAAAAATACGCAAGGAGGGCAACGTTGTCCAACGAAGGCCAATGTTCAGCTGTGGACTCTTGATACGTTTACGTAGATAAATATTTATATAAACATTCATGACAATAATCACAAATGTTTGCCCTTAGCCTGACTCGAACACGTGACCATTAGCTTCGAAGGCCGTGTCAGAACGGATTCTCCTGTCACTAGGATAGTGGTATAATATTCTAGTGACAGGATATGATATTATATAAAGATATAAATCAGTTTGCTTATTTCAAAAGGCTCTCAATTTCATATCTGATTTAAAGCGTTTCTGTTTTTGTCATTTTGATTTTAGGGAAGACTTGAGTAACATTGTTTATGAACTCAGACCTTGCTCTGTAGATATTAATTAGTATAGACATGGTATTATAAAATTATATTTATTGTATGTTTCTTAATTTAATTTAAAAATTTATACAAAGTTTGATGATGCCTTACTTGTAGTAAATGTTCCTAATATATATCTAGATCTCATTAAAGTTAATATACATTTTGAGCAATATTTTGCACATTACTACATTACCACCAAAACTATTAATTCTTAAAACAGAACAAGAAGAACCTTCGGCGTAACCAAAAAGGCGTAAATAACTTCCTTCCACGTCGGTGTTATCATAGAGATGTGAAACGTACCAGTTTTATTCGCAACTATTATTCATCTTAATTCCATCGAGCGATAGATGCTGCTGTTAACCAAAGTATTGATTTCTAAATTCTTTATGTGTTACATCAACTGAACGTGGGCTGAATAGCGATCTTATTACATTTCTAGCCCGAAATTAAAAATAAACATGCATAACATTGGGTATGTAGCCCTTGATTATGTTTATCTTCACGATATTCCCAATATTCCTTTTATTACCGAGGGGTAGATAGGTATCTAGAAAATTATCTCCTTTCGATTACATTACACTGAAGACAATTTTTGGGATAACGAGACAGGTGGAGAGCGCGTCATCCTTTGTGTCCAAGCCAACTATTTAAATAGTACATGAGTTTAGAAAAACCCCATTGGTACGATCCTACCACCTGGGAACTCGACTCGGACTCCGGCTTGGGTCTCTTGACTCGAAATTCCGACCACCCAACCACTTAGCTATCGTTACTTATATGTTTTATATTTATATATGAATATTTATCTATATGAATATACGTATGTATTTGTCACCTTGTCCCGAAAATATCGAGCCACCTGGGGATCGAACTCGGGACTCTTGACTCGAAATTCCGACCACCCAACCACTTAGCTATCGTTACTTATATATTTATATTTTATCTATTATCTGTGGTAGTCTCTGAAGCTGTGCTAGATTTTAAAGTGTCAACTGTACAAATAAAAAAAATCACCAGTGCAAAATATTTCCAGCTTAATAAAAATCACGTTGTTACAACTGAAGAAGAGGAATTTAATTATTTTGTTAATTGCCACAGTAGATATGTTCGGATTGAAAACTATTATTATTTATCTATCCTTCTGCGTCAGATTTCTGAAAGAAAGAAAATGACTTGAATACAAATAGACAAAAGGAACAAGTGTTGTGCAAGTGTTTTCCTTGCCAGTGTAGGTAAGTGGTCAACAAGAAGTCTCGAGAACATGTCGCGCTATGCAAATTAAAAATACGCAAGGAGGGCAACGTTGTCCAACGAAGGCCAATGTTCAGCTGTGGACTCTTGATACGTTTACGTAGATAAATATTTATATAAACATTCATGACAATAAATGCAAATCAGCTAACGCCTTATTTAAGCCAGTGACCAGTCTGTGCTGGCATCACAATTTGTTCATAGAAATTTCCCGCCATTCAGATCTGTTTGATTGGAATATGAATGAATGACAAGGCGAATGTATACGAATGTCAACCGTGTAAATACTATAGGTCTTAATTTTGCATGTCCTTTTTTGGCATATCGTCTTTTTATCTGACGGTCTGATAGCCTAGTTGGTAGCAACCCTGTCTTGAAAATTATGGGTCGCGAATTCGATTACGGCTAGGTGTTCGCCATATTTGTCTGATAAATGTGAATGTTCGTACTCGAGATATGTTTTTATCATTTATTGTTTATCAGTTATTGTTTATCAGTTATTGTTTATCAGTTATTGTTTATCAGTTATTGTTTATCAGTTATTGTTTATCAGTTATTGTTTATCAGTTATTGTTTATCAGTTATTGTTTATCAGTTATTGTTTATCAGTTATTGTTTATCAGTTATTGTTTATCAGTTATTGTTTATTTCAGTTATTGTTTATCATAAGAAAATGTTTCAGATGCATTAAGATATTTTTTTAACTGTATGTTATTGGTTTTAAATTCCTCCTAAATGTTGTTGCTAATTTATAAAATTTTAGTTTGCACCTATAATTGGAGTGACACCTACCTTTCCTTATAAATATGTTAATATTTATACTGTTTATAATGGAGTACACTTTGTAGGTGCAACTTTTAAATAAATAAAGAAATAAATAAATAAACAATATTAAGCTATTATTTATTAGTACTAACTTTGGTGATTGGTAATTCGTTGTCCAAATCGTTGTTTTATAATGTCCAGTTTGTTGTAGATTTGAAACTATCGTTAACTAAAATCTTATTTTTTAACAAACAATTGTGACTTGCCACTGACAGAGTTCTAAAAATGAAGGCCATAAATATAAGAAGAAGTATTGTCTAGACTAGACCTCTGTCTACCTCCGTATTGGGAATTGCGTGACGATATTTATTTATTTATTTTATTTAAACCGCACTTAAAGACAGAGGCTTCTCCCGTATTTGAGAGTTTGCCATAATCACCACGCTTGGCAAGCGAATGGGCGATCGCTGTACCGGACACCGCACTCTATGTTGCCGTTACTGGTCTGTTCAATTTTTTCCTGGTGTTTTTATACTCTTGACAAAATCGCACCTAAATAAGGTACACGTCTATGCACCGGTATGAATTACAAACTGCACTACTAAAATCTATTATATTCAGACGTATTGTATGAATTTCATACATACATGGATAAGGACAACATCACATACATTGCTTTGTACCCAAAGTAAGCGCTTAAGCACTTATAATATGGAATCAGAAACAACGAAGGTACCACAAACACCCAGACCTGAGAAAATGTAGACAAAGTGTTTTCTACATTGACCCGACCTGGAATCGAAGCCGAAACTATGAATATGCGATGGCGACACCTTGAAAACCGGTGTGTGCGCCACTCGTCCACGGAGTTCGTAAATTCAACTCACTTAAAGGTAGTTATACTTTGGTTACTAAGTGGCCTGTGAATGTGCTCTGCCGAATATTGGCCTCTGCTGTAATTACCAAATCGCGCGGATTGATGACTCCAATACCAGAAACCTGACACCCAAGACGCTGCTGCCCTAGTGACGGGCTTTGTTTGTTAGGTATTTCCGAATGGTTATCACATTCTCTGACGGTAATCATTCCTTTGCTTTAGTCACCTCTATATATATATATATATATATATATATATATATATATATATATATATATATATATATATATATATATATATATATATATATATATATATATATATATATATATATATATATATATATACTATGTAAATATCTTCACGCAATTCCCAATACAGGGATAGACAGAGGTCGTTTAGACATTTAAGTCTCTTTAACCCACCTTCCACCGGAGATATTTTCGGGACAACGTGACAGGTGGTGAGCCCGTTGCCGTCTTTATGTCCAAGCCAACGATGTAATTCGTACTTATGTACGAATTACATCGTAAAAACTTAAAAACTTATGTTTTTGAAAAACTTATTGGTACTGCCACCTGGGAATCGAACTCGGGTCTCTTGACTCGAAAATCCGACCACCCAACCACTCGGCTATCGTGACTTATATATAAAAATATATAATATAATATAATTTCCTACCCCGCTGCGAATTGTTTCAATTGTTTGATATTTCACTGAAATTGACTTGTGCGGAATATCAATGCTCGATTAAATGTCGGATCTCTTTAAATAAGGCTTTGGAATTCTACCACCGATTTTCTTTATTCAATTAGGGTGAAACGTGTATGGCGTTCCTAATTAAATTTGTAATGTGTTTTTTTATAATCGCTGTCGGTATAGATGTAAAAATACACCACCCCTTTTCTCCCAAGAATGTCGTAATAGGCGACTAGAGTTATTGCCTTGAAAATACCTTTAGTTACCGACAGATGGCGGGATAACCTTCTCGAAAAATACTAGACCAAAATTCAGCAGCGGTGTCTACGGTACGAGATGTCTGGTACTGTGATGGCCAATCCGCTTGCCAAGTGTGGCGATTACGGAAAACCCATAATACTTCCGCAAGGAGAGCTCTATGTACTGCAGTGACCTTTTTACCGGCAGTTATGAATGTATGTATGTATATATATAAATAAAATTGGAGTGTTTGTTTGTAACATTAAAATATCCGTTTTTAATATATGTATATCAACATATACGGCACCTACACAAAAATAACAATTTTTACAATTTTTGTCTGTCTGTCTGTTTGTTCCGGCTAACCTCTGAAACGGCTGGACCGATTTTAACAGGACTCACTGACCGATAGCTAATGTTATAAGAAGTATTATAATTAGGGTTCCGCGTTAAGTGTTAAACTGTGATGTTTCTAAAATAAAAGTCGATACCTAATTACTTTTTTAAAATAAAAGTAGCCGATGTTACTCCTTACAACATGAGTTATCTGCCAGTGAAATTTAGACTGTTAGTAATCATGATCTTCGTATTGTATTTCGCCAATATTGTTCTCATAGCCTCAATTCGTCTGAGATTCGAAATCAGAACCAGTAGTTTATCAGTCTGATCCGCTGACCTCTATGGGGCCTTAGGAGTAATAGGCCGTATGCTAGCCATCGGTGAATAAATTTTATGACATACTATCTACCCCCCGCGGATTTGCCCGCAGTTTCACACTTGCCGATCACTGACCGATTCTAACAAGACTTTTACTGAAAGATAGCTAATGTTATAAAGATTCACATCGGCTATTTTTATTTTAGAAACATAATAGTTTAACTCTTAACGCGGAACCCTAATTAAATTAAATTAATTATTTAATTAAATATTTACCCCGAAAGAATTTGGACACGTACAAAGTTAATATTTAACTTTACTCAAGGGTGTAACACTCGTTTTATTAGAGCGAGTGCTTGACCAAAGAAAAGTGGAACGTTTATTACGTCGCTACAAACACAGAGACGTGAGGCGCTGTGTGGATAAGATATGTATTAAATTACTGAAGGGATAGGGTAACCAATGCCACAATTAACTATAAGACAATAATATAACAACAGACAACACATGTTTCTGTTCATGAATCATCAGATTGTGATATATGCGACGAGCAAATTGAATGGGGGAGAAACGCGCGGAGACAGATGTTGGAGACGATATTAACTGTGTATTAAGTTGCGAGCCGAGGTATTTGAGGGTTACGAGTACTTGCTTTAATATTATAGTGCCGAACTTATCGTTTGCCGTGTCTTTATGCCGTATGAATGTATCACTCCACTTCTTCCCGTGGGTATCGTAAGAGGCGACTGAGGAAAAAGCCTTGATAAAGCAATCGGCTACCGGCCGGTTGCAGTATAACATCTCGAAATGCACCAGAACAAAATTCAGCGGACTGGTAAATGGCAGCGACATCTAATGTGCGATCTGTCTTGTACTGCCATCGCCAATCTGCTTGCCAAGCTTAGCAAGTTGATTGGTATTGCCTGATGGAGGGCGATGGACTACTACAAGTTATACTCCTACTTATTTTTTTAAGAACACAAATTATGAAGGACTGATGTAAGTGGAGTAGGCTGATTCATTTATTTATTTATTTATTCATATTTTTTTTGAATAATATATGTACCCAAACATAGAAATGAAAGAAGAAATATACTAAGAGGAAAAAGTTTGTGTATGAAAGTTATTTCTTAAGTTTAGCAGACCTAAGACTAAAGTATGGCTTAATCGATCCAATCGTTGTATTTACTGTACAAATACACTAAGCATGATAACAACACGGTAAAGTAGAAAACTAATCGTTAGCAAAGCGCTACACACATTATTTTATACTTCCGTTGCTCTCGTTTGCACTGCATTATATCTTTTTTTTTAAATTTGAAATACATTAAAACACAAATACATTACATTGAAATACATTACAAAACTATAGATAAAATTTGTATTTAATTTATAAAAAAAATAAATAAGCAATTAAATTGCATCGCCAAATAGGTGTTTTATGTCATAGTACTTTGTTAATCGACTTAAAAAAAGAGGACGTTCTTAATTCGTCGGAATCTTTTAAAACCCAAGCGCGCGTTAGCCTCCTCGATACGCATCCGCAGATCTCGGTTTACATATGATATAAACTTGAATAAAACTTCAAATTTATTCATAGATATTTCTGCCTCCTTTCAGAGTAAAATATAAGACCGGATGGTTCAAGAGTTTCACAGCGTAAGAAAGGGACTCTACAGACATTTTATACTTTAAATTTTTCATTTATAAAATACATATTAAACTTAAGTCAGGATAGCTGAGTTGTTGGGTCGTCCGAAATTCGAGTCAAGAGACCCGAATTCGATCCCCAGGTGGCAGGCTCGTACCAATGGGTTTCTCAAAAACTTATGTACGAATTATATCGTTGGCTTGCACATCGACAGCGTCGGGCTCACCACCTGTCACGTTGTCCCGAAATATCTTCGGTAGAAGGAGGGTCGAAGGGAATTAATTGTCTAGACCTCTGTCTATCCATATATTGGGAATTGAGTGAAGATATTAATTAATTAAGTAATTTATTTTATATTTAAAACTTTCCCAAATTACGCGACACAGAAAAAAATCTGGGTGTTGTATAGACGCTTGGGAAGGCGATTTGTAATTTCATCTACTAGGAAGACTCTTAGACACCGACCGTGCTCTCGACTCTCGACTACAACTTATGAAAATTAAGAGATTATTCTAAGTAACTCAGAGCTATATTTATCTCATACATATTATATCTGTCCTGTTTTTTGAATAAATATAATGTTTATCAGTCGCTCACTTTCGAAATAAATAAATAAATATCTTCACGCCTTTTCAATGTAATAGTAGACAGAAATCTAGACAGTTAAGTCGTTTCGAACCACCTTTCACCAAAGATGTTTTTGAGACAACCTGACAGATGCTCGCCGTCGCCGTCGCCGTCTTAATGTCCAAGCTAAAGATATAATTCGTACATAAGCTTTTAAAAAAACCCATTAGTACGAGCCTGCCACCTAGAGATCAAACTTGGGCCGGGTCTTCTCAAATTCCAACCAACTAAGCACTCGGCTATCGTGACAGTATCGAAATGAACGTAGACACAAACAAACCAATAAAAAAGAAACATATACACTTCCACATTTTAAAATTTACTATTATTCCTAGATAGGTAATTGAATTGAAACTTTGCCCACTTATCAAGGACCGAAGACATTAAAATAATTGGGTGAAAAAAAATATGAACATATTCACGCAATATCCAATACAGGAGTAGACAGAGATCTATTCTAGACAATTAAGTCTCTTAAGTAAGTAAGGTAAGTTTTTGAAAAACTCATTGGTACGAGCCTGCCACCTGAGGATCGAACTTGGGTCCCTTGACTCGAAATTCCGACTACCCATCCATTACTACCAAAATAATTTGGTAATTTTAATAATTTAATGAATAATAAATAATATTGTCAAATACTAAAAACCTCGCTTTTGTAACTAGAACTAAGTAATTTTCTTTTTAAATTTCGTTTTCTTATTTTACTATTCCGACACTGTTCGAATTTTTATTCTATACTCATTAAGTTAATTTAGTTGCAAAGAGTGTCGAATATAATTACGTTCAAGGCAACGAAACATTTATACAATATCTATATAAACTTTAAAAAAGCATTTCTATAAGCCTCCGGCCTGGGGATTGAACTCACGTCTCCTGAATTTCGTACACCCAACTATGTATAAAAAGTAATATATTATTATTAACCATTGACGATTACATCCCAGTTTTTCTTTCATTTATTACACTATCTCAACAAATTTTAAAACAGGTCAGATAGAGAAGGAACTTCGACACACACACGTGTCAGACGCACCGTATATTATTACGCTCTGGGGTAAGCGCTTCACTTGACGTATCCTGTCGAAATGGTTTAAGTGTTTATTTTGAAAACTGCTTACTTCGTTCTATCGTTCTTCCCGGTTTCGCATGGCTAGTAAAACATACATGCCTACACTTTCTTTCTGTGTAACACGTATTGTTGTTTCAGCCAGTTTCAACGACCAACTGCGTTAGATAAAAATGCAACTGATGTTCATCCTAATTGGAAAAGATACAGTGTCATTTTGCAGATAATATGCAAACAACTTGTAAATAATTAATTTAAAAAATAAAAAAGGGGTTGGTCGATGGACAGAGTCGAATTTTCTAAAAGTTCATAAAAATCATACTGTCGTAAAATTCTTTATTCTTTATTCTTTATTGTACACATTAAAAGAAATATACAGTAAAATTTATGTAATAAAAATGTACAAAGGCGAGCTTAACCCTAACAAGAGTTCTCTTCCAGCAAACCTTTGATGAAAGAGAAAATATAGCTTAACACTTATGCAAGTAGGTAACTGTGTACTCGAAATAAAGTATACTAAAAAATAATAAGATGTAGTATTCCAGATAAACATATTGTTATACATACGGCTACATACACATATATACATATATATATATATATATATATATATATATATATATATATATATATATATATATATATATATATATATATACATATATATATATATATATATATATATATATATATATATATATATATATATATATATATATATATACATATATATACACACACACATAAACATAAACACATCACACAAATATATATAAAATAATTATAATTCTAAAAAGTGCTTCTTTACTCTTTGTCGAAAATTGTCTAGAGATGGACTAGCACGAATATCATGTGGGAGAGAGTTCCACAACTTAACCGCCTTTACAGTGAAGGATTCAGCATATCTACTAGAAGAATGAGGCATGGGACTCCACGAGGTTCAAGAAATTTAAAGCATTCACAGAGATAGGGAGGAGCATGAGGGTTAAAAAGTAGGAAATAAAGAAAGGATATCACATGTAGGTCGCGTCGTTGTCGGATTGGGAGCCAATTCAACTTTGTTCTAAACTCAGAGACGTGGTCAAACTTACGGAGACCAAAAGCAAAGCGTATACATAAGTTTTGAAGACGTTCGAGTTTGTTCAATGATTCTTCCGTAGCGTCCAGAAAACAAATATCTGCATAGTCTATAAGAGGAAGGAGAAGAGTTTGGGCTAAAGTTATTTTAGCTTTAAGAGGTAAAAATTTTTGGAGGCGTTTTATGGAGTGGAAAGCATGTGTAACTTTCTTGCTAACCATGGCAACATGTTTCACCCAAGACATATGTGTATCAAAGATAACTCCCAAGTTTTAGCCGACTCTGTGTATGGAATTTCAATGCTATTATAAGTAACTGCAGGGAGTTTCGTATGGTCTAATAGTTTAAGCATATAAGAGCTGCCAATCAATAGAACCTGCGATTTATCAGGGTTAACAAGAAGACCAAAGGATTCAGCCCAGCAGCTTATGCTATTTAAGTCCAGATTAAGCTGGTAAATAGCTTCCTCTAAATTATCAACTTTGAAGTGACGATATAGTTGAAGGTCATCAGCGTAGAGATGAAAGTGTGAGGAGATAACAGTAGTGAGAGAGTTAATAAAAACAGAGAAGAGAAGTGGAGAAAGAACACCACCCTGAGGAACACCCGCAGTGATATCACACCATTCAGAGCTCCTCCTCATGGCGAACATACTGCGAGCGCCCTCTAAGGTATGAGTCGAACCAAGTAATCGCTGAGGTTGAGATGTTTAAGGAAGAAAGTATACCGAGAAGTATGTCATGATCAACTGAGTTAAATGCACTGCTGAAATCAATAATATTAAAATAGTGAGGGATTTGTTGTCCATGGCCCAGCGAATATCATCAGATACCTTAGTTAAGGCACTGACTGTACTGTGGCCAGGACGAAAACCGGATTGAAATGGATTCAATAAGCTGTGCAAAGTAAGATATTGAGAAAGTTGCTTATGCACTACATTCTCGAGGACTTTAGACAAAGTCGGAAGAATAGAGATGGGGCGGAAATGGGATAAAGTTGAGGGATTAGAAATTTTTGGAAGAGGGATGACGTAGGCTTTTTTCCAGTGTGTAGGAAAAGAGTTTGTGTGAAGTGAGCAATTAACAAGATGAGTTACAATAGGAAGCAGTTCATCAATGATAGGATTAAACATTTGAATACACAGATTATCATAACCAATGGCTTTAGAAGTAACAGATAGTAGAGCTTTTTTGATATCACTCTCAGTAACACCACTAAAATTAAAGGAAGAACAAGACGGCTTAGGCATATTAAAAAGATTTTTAAGTGCTATAGATTTAACAGAATTATTAATTAAAATTGGAGGTTTAGAAAAGTGTTGGTTGAGTGCAGTTAAATCAAAAGAGATCTTTGTTTCACTTGATGATCCACCTACACCAAGGGTTCTAAGGAACTTCCACGTTTCCTCGGATTGTGAATTTTTAATTTCATTATGAATATGTCTCCTTTTAGCATCTCGACACATCTTACTGCAGCGATTACGAAGAACTTTGTAGGCCAGTAGATTTTCATCGGTAGGGTTCTTTTTAAAAAATCTCTTAGCCTTATCCCGTTTAGACATTTGTTTTTAATAGATTGTGAAAGCCAGGGAGCCGGAAAATGCTTAACTTTAACCCTTTTAGAGGTGCGTGTACATCAAAAGATTTAAAATTATTTTATTAAAGGTAGAAATTTTGTCATTAATGTTATCTTGGGCAAGAACTGGGATCCAGTCAATGTTATTGGCATCACCCTCAAGCGCTCCAAATCAATAGAATTAAAACTTCTGCGGAGTAATAATTTTGTCTTGCGCTTAGAACGTTTAACTTTGTAGGAAAGGAAAATAAGATCGTGATATGAGAACGAGGCAGGCAACTGTCCATGCGAAGCTACACGTTTAGTATCAGATACAAGAATAACATCTAGAAGAGAAGGAATACAGCCTGGGAAATGGTGAGTAGCAGAGAGGAAGAATATTTAGATTTGCAGAGGAAACAAGTGATTTAAGTCTCTTACTACGCGAGTCATTCTTCAACAGGCACGTGTTTAAGTCACCTAGTATAATGACATGTTCATACAACGGAGCAAAATTTTCAAGTTTTGCTTCCAAAGAAGAAAAGTAATCTATATTACGAGAAGGAGAGTAATAAACACCAAGCAAAATTTGCGAATGATTAACAGTTATTTCAATAAATAAGTGCTCAGAAAAATTTGAATATACACTTGGTGACTGATCCACTATTTTATAGGGTATATCCGCTCTTAAATAAATTGCCACTCCGCCGTATCCTTTGCCAATCCTATCGTTGGGTATTAATTGGAAGCCAGGGAGACAATACTGAATAGAAGGAAGATAAGGCTTAAGAAATGTTTCAGAGACGAACATAAAAGATCGGCGTAGTGAGCGTGAATGCTTTGAGCATTGATATGAATTATGTTGAGATTTTTACTGAATTTACAAAACTCTGTCATTAATTGATCGTGTAAATGAACAGAATTATCACTAAAGGCAGAAGTATAGGATTTGTCAGAACAACCTGACGAAGAGCAAGAGAAGAAGCTATCATCAAATTCTATGTCACACATATTATATGTATCATATGAATATATACCTATATAAATATATCTCTTTATACAAATTAAAATATATATATCTATATATATAAACCGACACTAAAATACAAACGAGTACTATTGCATACCTGCCGGCTGCGCCGTAATACGTGATTGTAACTAAATTAACACTATCACTACTAACTAATCAAATTGCACAACAGTTTGCCAACACAGAGAAAAAAAGAAAAAGAAAAAAAAAAGTAAGAAAACATTCTAATAAAACATACCTTAAAAAATATAACTATTGAACAATTGGTAAAAACAAAGTAAAACTAAGTCTATGGTAACACATATTTGTGTGGGCAACCCAAATGGTAGGTAAAGCACTACAATTATGTCACATTAAGTGACAGCTGTCACAATCAATTCAACAATGTTATTGTACCTATAAGAAATTACGAATATCATACCCACTTCGCACTGATGCAATTTACATGTTATTCATAATAATAATAATGTAATAATCAACATTTGTGAATAAAATAATGAAGGAACAAATACTTAAATCAGCTTCCGAAGCAAGTATAGCGCGCTAAACTGAGTATATAAAGGTACATAACACCCAGGTGTTCCTTCGAAGTTCAATTTATTTCTTGCTGGAACTACGAGCACGTCGGATTTTCGATGCACCAGCAGGCTCCTTGGCTACAGCAGCTGTCTTTGTTAACACAGGCACATCGATTTTGTCCAGATCTGCGATTGTACTGATGCGGTGCCGAACACCGCCGGTTCCCAAAACGAAAACAAAACCGTCACGCGTCCAGCATTTGGATACACCATACCTTTGACGAGCCATCATAAATGCATCATGTCGGCTCTTGGTTAAAAATTCCGACAGAGTGATACTTGTTCCCTTCAAGGTCGTCTTCGAGTACCAGATTTTGTTTTTGACTTCCACTTCGCGCAATTTGATCAATATTGGTCGTGGCTTGCTTGGCGTAGAAGTGCGACCCATCCGGTGACATCGAGAGATATCATCGGCTGTGAATCCTGACATCTTCAAATGATCAACAATAGTCTTAACTACAACCGCAGCAGTATCCTCCTTCTTTTCTTCTGGCAGGCCGTGTACTAAAAGAATCTTCCGCCTGCTTCTCATCTCCATATTGTCGATTTGACTCACCAGAAGACCTAACTGGTCTTGTAGATTTTGGAGAGCAGTCATAATAAACTGTCTGAATGCAGTAAACTCAGAAGTCAAACTGGAGATATTGGCCGAAGGAACAGCTGATTGAAGCTCACTTTGATAGACATCCATGCGCTGAATAAACATCTTTTGAAGCTGAGTTAGTGATTCTTGAATGGCATCCATTTTGGGTATGAATAAATTGTAACAGTAGCAGTGAAATTTTGATCAGTGATATATGTTTGTTATGGTAAGGAAAACACTACCCGGCAGGTATTGTGGTCAGATATTCAATTCCCCATGAAATTTAGATACTTTTATAATGTTTTTATATTTTATTTTATAAATAAACTGGGAGACTATATCAAAATGATGTTTACTTGTACCTACCCACAGGTTATCTGGGTATAATTCGTGAGATATTCTTTAACTTGTTTTCTGTTAACCAATCGTTATCTATCAATAAATTATTTGTAATTGACATCAAGTACCCCACGCTTTTTCAGCGATAAAATAATTCTATCTTCAATCACTTTATTTTTGTTTAGCTTATTGAAAACTGGCTTGGCTAGTTTTAGCATAGCATGTTTTTTGTAGTTTTAAACTATTCTTTATTCTTATTTGATTCTTCTTACACGAGTCACGAAAGCCAAGTGGTTGGGTGGTCGGTATTTCGAGTCAAAACACCCGAGTTCGATCCCCAGGTGGCAGGCTCGTACCAATGGGTTGTTCAAAATCTTGTGTACGAATTATATCGTTGGCTTGGACTTAAAGGCGGCGACGAGCTCACCACTTGTCATGTTGTCCCGAAAATATCTTCGGTGGAAAGTTAGTCAAAAAGGGACTTAATTTTCTAGACTAGACCCCTGTCTACCCCTGTATTGGATATTGCGTGAAGACGTTTATTTATTTATATTTATATTCTTTTATTTAGAAACTGACAGTTTCGTAACATAAGTTCCAAATACTTATGGGAACACTAAGAATTTTTATTGGACACACATACAATCTAGAGTGAGGCAATTCATTAATCAGTAATGTATACTCATTGGAGCAGATTTACGAGTAGTATCGTTCTAACGATATGTGGCATATTGTTAGAACTTTTCTGTTAATGGGTTGCTTAAAAGGCGACTCAGATAAAAGCTTTAAAAATGCCAACAGCTACCCGCTGATGACATTGAAAGCAAGTCGAAAAATAACAACGTGGTACTGCGATTGCCAGTCCGCTTGGGGCCAAGCATGGGGATAATGGTAAATCGTCCACATAGAGAGGCCTATGTCCTGCAGTACACTTATACAGTGGACGTCAAAAAATATATTTTAAAAGAGAACAGAACAGACAAAGAGTTACTTATATTGACATATATTTAAGTAGTAGTAACTAGAGTCGTGGGAGATAAGTTTACATTTCTATTTATCATAGAAATGTAAACTTATCTCCCACGACTCTAGTACAAAACTTAATATTCATCACATAAATGTTTGACGATATCTAAATTACTAAATTTTTAATTAGATTAAATTTTAAATATGAATTTGCATTTAAACTTCTTTGCTCAGTATCAACATTTTCTTTTCACATCATCGTAAATATGACTATGAAGTTTAATTAAAGAAAATCCGCGTGCGTCGCGACTAGAACGCAATTTGAAATTAATTTTGATTGTTTAAATTAGTAACGGGATCAAGGCAGCGCAGGGCGGGCGGTTGCATACGCGTTTAGTTTGTAGCTTATATTTTCTTTCACTAACTTTCTTTGATCTTCACGAATTTTCTAACACTGAGGTAGGTACATATTTAGAAAATATAGCCCTTTCAACCCAAAGTTAACGGACCTTACTTAAGATAACGTGATAGGTGATGAGCCTGTCGTAACATTAGCACCACACGACAAGAGAGAAAAAAAAGTCAATAATTTTTGCTGAAATTCACAACACCTATTCACAATAAATTAAAATTCAATTTACTCATTCCACTATTTATTTCTTTTAATTAAAATACCTGACCGGTTTCGCATTTATGGTATTACCAAAGGTTTATTATTACAAATCTTCATGCGATTCCCAATACAGGTAGATAGAGGTCTCACTTCCACCGAACATAATTTTGGGACAACGTGACAGGTGGTAAGCCCGTTACCGTCTTAATGTCCAAGCGAACGATGTAATTCGTACATAAGTTTTTGAAAAACCCATTGGTACGAGCCTGCCACCTAGGGATTGACTTTGGGTCTCCCAACTCGAAAATCCGACCACCCTACCACTGGACTATCGTGACTTCGTGATTATTACAAAAGTATTTTATTTCTTTAATAATAGGAGGTTCGGTCTCAGTAGATTGTAGTCTACACCGAACTAACTCTGTACTCTAATCACTATCACACAGCCACTCGGCTATCTGCTGACTGTTTTGAAACAAAATTAAATAAACAAAAAACTAAACGCCAATGATCTCTAAAGCCTTTTCCAAATACTGATTTTTCATAAATTTTTTGGAGGATTCGTCACGTGTTGCTTGTTCTTTATATTTAAGAGGATCAAATTTCAAAAGTTGACAATAATGACAGTAAAGTATAAACAAGTAAATATATGAAATACAAGTACAAACACATATTCTTTACAAAAATGTTTGAGACTAGCGGGATTTAAAACTATCACATTTTGTCAAATAAATTCTGATTTGTAATATTGTGAATCTAGGATTGTATTCTAAGAGCCCCGCAGTTTCCATTTCGATCGTTAGAGTCTGGTCTGCATTGAATATACAACTATAAGTCAAGTGCAAGTCGGACCTGGGTCTATAAAATTCCCAAAAACAAAAGAGCAATTTTTTAAAAGATATGAGAAGTATATCTGAGCGCCATGTATTCTTTATTTTGTTTTGTTTTTTTTTTTTAACTGGGCAACGACCTCTACAATTTGTTACATCTCTATCTACAAAGTCATCAGCAACGTCTTCTCACCTTTTCTAGGCTTTTTCTAGTCATCTCTTTTAGTTTTTAGGAGCTCAGAAAGACACCTCTTTCACCCAGCTATCTGGATACATCCGACTAGCATACCTCAACCTGAAGACCCCAATTTAGTACCAATGAGTTTTTCAACACTTGGCTTGGACACCAGGGCAGCGACTAGCTGACATCTGTCACGATGTGCCAAATAGACACCAGCTAAACGTGAGTCAAAAGGATTAAGTTCTCTTGACCTATGTCTACTTCAGAATGGACAATGAATCAAGATATAAAAATATCTAAGTAATTTGACAGAGTAAAATAAATAAACATTTTGATGTTACCCCTTGACATTACAAAATAACAACACTATTATATTTTGATTTACGATAGCCGATGGGTTGGGTGGTCGGATTTCGAGTCTAGAGACCCGAGTTCGATCCCCAGGTGGCAGGCTCGTACCAATGGGTTTTTCAAAAACTTATGTATGAATTATATCTTTGGCTTGGACATAAAGACGGCGACGGGCTCACCACCTGTCACGTTAAACGTGGGATGTGGTGATCACGGGAAGGTGGGTCAAAGGGACTTAATTGTCTAGACTAGACGTCTGTCTATCCCTGTATTGGGAATTGCGTGAAAATATTTTTTTATTATATTTTGATAAGCTCCATGGACAAGTGGCATACGAACCGGTATTCATGTGTCGCTAGCTCCGAGGCCCTGAGTTCGATTCCCGGTCGGATTAGACTTATATTTTTTCGGGTCGGGGTGTTTGTGATATTTCGTTGTTTCTGAGTCCATAACACAAGTGGTTAAGCTACTTACTTTGCGATCAGAGTAATGCATGTAATTTTGTTCTTGTTTTTGTATTTATGTATTTTTTTCAAAGTAGTTGATTTTGCCGACTTGTGTAAAGTAATAAAATAATTAAAGTAATAAAAGAATAAAGTATTTGTGTAACGACCGCGGACCAGTCACAGTATTCCCTGTCTCTACGAAAGAAATTTGCACAAAAGAAATTTCCAAAAAAAGTTAAAAACTTAAAACAATAAGAATTCGTTAAGATTGTGTTGATTTTACCGGAACAAGGGTCGAGGGGGGAATGACAGACAATGGTGAATGACGTTTGAAAGAATTGATTGTGTTAACATAAGATTCACGAAATGATAGGGGGAGTTTATCTAGAATCAGTAATTTAGACGACGTTAAGAAATTATCTGTAATACTTTTAATAAGTTTAAAAAATGCGACTATAATCTGCCTGAAATAAGGTAACCAAGGCACATTCCGAAGAATAAAATATTCTGAAATACACTAAATATTTTATTTATTTAAAATTGCCATATACAATAAACTTAATGTTGTTGATTGTATATGGCAATTAAGCTAATGTTAGCTTAAAAATTATATTTAAAATGTTAAAGAATGATGTTTCTTTAATGTTGTTAATATAATTCTTGCACGGTCATGATATGCGACCATGGAACGTAAGCTGTAATATTTATAGCAATATTTTTCCATTGTAACATAGTAGACGGGCCAGAACGTCGGTTGGAATAGGGAAGGATATCGTGTATAAACACATTTAAAACACTGACGCGTTTTAATACATGTATTTTATAAACGCTTTCTTTATATTCAAGCAATTTCCCATACTGGGGTACACAAAGGTCTAAACAATCAAGTTCTTTCGATACATCTTTTACCGAAGCTTATTTGGATATATTTACTTAGATAATTAATAATCCATGCGTCAAGGTCGAACATTCATATTTATTACATTTCATAGCCGCTGGTGACAAGAGGGCTGGTTCTTTTCTGGCTCAATGTTAAGTCGAAACATTCAATGTGGAAATGCAGCTAGCTTTCTTGTTACCATACCACGAGTAGCGCTGTACGATTAAAAGTTTTATAAATATAAACTTATAATATTGTTTATATAAATAATCTATTGAAACAAAAAAGATAAAGTGAGTTCCGGGAACCGTCCCAGAATTAAACCCAGTCCTTCAGTACAGTGTGTCTAGACACAATGAACACCAATGTGAATGCCTCTAGTCCATGGAGGTCGTCCCTTTAATATGGTTGAGAAGCGATGGCTGCCACGTGGGCCATGCTTGTGCATGCAATGGCCTCTGCATGTGGCAGCAGGTAAAGTGGGCTCTGCAGTACTTGATATTATTTTTTTTATTTTCTCTTAGAGTATGCTTTGGCTGCTTATGGAACTATTTGAAAGGTTTGTAAATTATCAAGCTTGAAAAAATAAAAGAAATGTAACTTCTTTCACCGGTTTCTTCTCTCACAAAGGGACACAGTTACAAAATGGTAGTGCATTAATAAGACTAGCTTAATGTAAAAGTTTTAAAACTATATTGAGTAAGTTATAAAACTAAATATAAAGAATACTGAGTAAATTCGTCTGTAAACAATGTTCTTATGTTGAAATACATAATAAAAATATTCAAAATCTATGCCGAGCAAGCCAAAATACCAAAAAAGAGAGAATGTTATATGGTGCGGCAAGATGAGAATGCGCAACAAAATTTAATTTCAATTTCATTTTCTTGGGCATCCTCATCTTCAAACTGAAACAAATAACAAACATTTTATTAAGTATGTTACCTGTGTTTATTTTTAATGTTGGACAATAAATATAATAAGGTGGCTATTCAGCCTACGTTCAGTTGATGTGATACATAGAGTATTTGGAAATTAATACTTTGGTTAACAGCGCCCTCTGTCGCTAAGTTTGTTAATTTATGTTTCGTTGTTTAATTTTCTGTTTTAATTTTCTATGTTCGTGGTGTATTGTGTACAGTAAATGTTTCTTACTTTCTTTCGCTCAATGGATGTTTGTAATGAAACTGATATATTTTACATCTCTACCACAATACCTGCTCGAACACTATAGGAAATTCTCGAAACCAAAGATTTTTGTTGTTCTATTCAATCTGCCTAATGGTTTAGAATGCAGACTCCAAAACATGACGTCGCAGGTTTGGACCTCGCCATTCATATTGTCATGAACCACTCCAGACACAATCATTGCAGCTTAGTTGGAGTGGTTAACAGGAATATTAGTAATGTTATTTGGCATTCCCAGTATTCTTAAAAAATATTTATGAATAGTTTGGTAGGTAATACAGTAATGTGCAAAAGAATTGCTCAAAAGGTGTATTCATTGATGAGAGTTAGAGATCAAATGATTTTTGTTAAAAAGCATCAAGTTTTATATTTTTTTTATATTCAATTAATAAACATACAGTTAAAATAAATTTATAATATCATGATGATGAATTTCCATTAAATAAGGCCTGAGCCTGTTAATAATGGTGAATTACACAACTGACCCTAAAATAAAACAGTCAAAACCAGATACGTACTAAATCATATATGATTTTCAGAGCCCTTAGACGTCGTAAAACTATTACGTGACTTCCGCAGGTCCAGACCTACAAGGACGGACGGAAAGTGGTTAGACACTGGTCTAGAGACAATAAAGTCCTCTCGACCCAACGCTCACCGAAGACATTTTTTCGGACAGCGTGCTGAGCCTGTTGCCGTCTGTGTAAGCCAACGACATAAATCATAAGTTTTTGAAAAATTCTCATTGGTATGAGCCACATGGGGATCGAACTCGGGTCAATTGACTCGAATTCCTATCAAGCAATTATTCGGCTATGGTGGCTTTATTAAATAATACGATCTGATAATTCATGTACATGTACGAATTATATCGTTAGCTTGGACATAAAGACGGCGACGGGCTCACCGCCTGTCTCGTTTTCCCGAATATATCTTCGGTGGAAGGTGGATCAAAGGGACTTATATATCTAGACTAGACCTCTGTCAACCGCTGTATTGGGAATTACGTAAAGACATTTATTTATTATTTTTATGTACATGTATACTACGCACGTGCATACACATTCCTCCGCTTCCTGTACTGCACCCGCGCCCGCCTCCGCTCCCTCTTCAGCACCAACCTTCGCTCTGTTCTCTGCACCCGCGCCCGCCTCCGCTCACTCTACTGCACCCACTTCCGGTTCCTCATCAGCATCCGCGCCCGCCTCCGCTTTCTTATCTGCATCTGCAGCCGCCTTCGCTCGCTCTAATGCATTCGCCTCCTCAGAATAAAGCTGGCTTAGAGTGCGGGAAATTAAAGTAAAAACCGAGAATAAGTTTAGAACATCATTTGAGCAAATAGGTTAAAGAGGGGAAGTTGAACAGTACTTGTACCTAGAGGTACGTGCATGAAGAAAATGATGAACTTGAAATGAGCATAGTTATCTTGACACTTGGCGATCTCTATTCTATGGTTTCTGGGTCGTCGTTTGGATATGCATGAAGATATAATTTTAATTATCCTTAGTTTTTTGGTTTCATTACTGAAATTCAAAATTTATGTGTGTATATGTATATAAGTATTATATTAATATTGATGTATTGTAGCATATATATTCATTTAAATATTTATTAATTTTAGTCTATATTTACTATCTGCACATACTTCTTTTTTCTCTGCATCACCCTTTAGGTCTACTGGCAGAGAATGCATCTGGCATTAAGTCCGCCTATATGCATAGATCATTTATGTGTATGTAGTGAAACTAAATAAAATAAATAAAAAGATTTTTGTTTGAACTCTAGATTATACCAAAATTTAGGAAAAATGTTAAATATTTTATATTTGATTTTAATTACCGCCAGAAGACGGAATAACCACCACGAAAAAAAACACAGCCCAAAAATCGGCTAATCTGTTGTCAGCTAGACGTTTCTTGGGTTAACTATACACATAGTACGGTACTGAAATCTCCAAGCCGCCTGCCAAGCGTGCCCATTACGGTTCCACAAGAAGCCTTATTCCTGAATACCTCTTTTATAGGCCGTTACATATATCTCAGACTTCCAAAATGCGACATCAGTTGTTAAATTTTGTCACTATGTGAGCATTGAATATTATAAAATCATATAATTGATTTTGAATTGATAAAGGAGCGCTATGACGTGAATTCTGTGAACAATACGTTGGTCTCTTAACATTCAATTTGCATACCGCAATATGTTACTAAATATTAAAAAAAAATAAAAATCTTTAAAATCTATTGCGAGTAAGCCAAAATTCTAAAAAAGTGACAAATTATATGGTTCGGCAAGATGAGGATGCGCAACAAAATTAAATTTCAATTTCATTTTGTTGGGCATCCTCATCTTCAAACTGAAACAAATACCGCGCGCTTAGTGTATTAATTTATTTTTCATTGTATAATTTTCTGTTTTAATTTACTATGATCGTGTTGTAGTGTGTACAATAAATGTTTCTTACTTTCTTTCTTTCCCTCGATGGTATTAAGGTAAGTAATTGTTACGAATGAAACTGGTATGTTTTACATCTCTACCACAATACCTGATTGGAACACTAAAGAAATTCTCAAACCAAATATTTTTGTTGTTCTCTTTTATGAAGTGGTAATAGCTTAATAATTTTAGAATGCTGACTGCGAAACATTAGTAATGTTATTTGACATTGCTAGTATTCTTAAAAAAATATTAATGAATAGTTGTATGTAATACAGTAATGTGCAAAATAATTGCTCTCATAATAATTGCAAAAATCAGGATCATTTGATATCTAACCCTCATCAATGAATACACCCTGTATTCATTGATGAGGGTTAGATATCAAATGATCCTGATTTTCGTTATAAAGCATCATGTTTTATATGTCTGATAAATTAAATTAACAAATACACACTCAAAATAATTTTTTAATAACATGTTGATGAATTTCCATTAAGTAAGGCCTGAGTATGTTAATAATGGTGAATGACGCAATCTACCCTAAAATCAAAATATCAAAACCAGATACGTCCTAAGTCATATATGATTTTCAGAGCCCTTAGAAATCAGCAAAACGATTTATATCTTCATATACACCTGACACACAGTGTGATATCATGTACAGTTATTTAGGACAACCCAGTGCCGATCCGGTTGCCTAATTGATAGCGGCACAGTCTCGAAGTTATGGGTTACGGGTTCGAGTCCCGCTAGCGATGAACTTTTGTGTGATGAAAATGAATGTTTATGCTCCAGTCACGAATGTCTCTAATTGTGTAATTCGTTGTCACTCCATCTTGTGAGAGGCCGTCCTGTACTGCGTTTGCCAAAACTAGGTTGCCACTTGCCAACACAAATGAGAAACATTTTCCCCCCACGATTATCAGGTCGTGGAGCTTTGTAGTGGGGCTCCGTCTCCTGTGAAAATTAGGGCCAAAGGACTAAACTGTCTCGACCTCTGTTACACACCTCCACCTCCACCTCCACCTCCACTTTGAAAGGCGTAGCGGTAAAAAGGAAATTTAAATCAATTACTCGGCACTCAAATAGTCACCAAGCTACAGTTTCGATATGTTAAGACGTAAAACTATTACGTCACCGCCGCAGCTCCAGACCTACGATAAGGAAGTGTTTTGTAGCCAAGCCCTTTGCCTCTGCCCCTGCACCAGCCCACCACGCCCATAGTCAGTCTCAACTGACAACGAACGAATGTGCACGTACCTCGCGCATTCCGAAATATGTGAATCAATGCGAGTTGAAGAAAATATCGAAAACAAGTTAAATTTGTGTTCATTTTATGTGACCGTAATGTTTAAAGTCTATACAATATTGTTAACTGAGTTAAAATTAATAAAAAAAAAATAAATTCCGTCAACATCAAACACATTGCTCTGATCCTAAAGTATGTAGCTAAGGCACTCATGTTATGAAATCGGAAAAACGAAGGTTTCATAAACGACTGGGTCCGAGCGTAGACATAGTAAACAAAGTGATTTTCTTACATTGTCCCGATCGAGAATTGAACCCGGGACCTCGGAGCTAGCAACTTGAAAACCGATGTTTAGGACACTCAACTTTAAAGTTATAATTCCAAAATAAAGCATAGGTCTGGCCTAGAAAAGACGTTGGACTAGTCTATCTGTGTGTGCGTGAACTGAATCCGGAACAATCCATAGGAATTTGCGACATGTGTAAGTATAAATATATTGTCAAGTATTTTGCAAAACTGGGGTGTACAGAGGTCTAGAGAACTAAATTCTTTCAATTCACTTTTTATCGAAGATTATTTGGGACAATGTTATTAGTATCTTATATCTATCTGTTAATGTTATTAGTATCTTATACTAAATGAGACGTGATATCTAGCCTATCACCGTCTTATTTAGTAGGCATGTACTGTTCGTGAGTAAAAGATCAAATACATTCAGACGTCCTTATCGCTGCTTAGCAATCACTACCAGGGAACCAAAAGTGTAAAGGAAATACAGTTATTACATCATATTTCAAAATGTATTAAGTATGGAAAACGCGTTTCACTATAATTTAATTAAAAATAACACTGGTCACAATCGAATCCTTAAAAAAATATCGGGATAATATAAGGAATCGAATCCTTAATTACTGGTATCAGAAATTTTGTCGAGCATTATAACCCCGCACAAGTTAAGTTAAGTGAAATATGTCGAGGACTGACCCTCGAGCGCTTGTAGTAAGCAGTCGCGTATTACGTGAGTGAGTAAATACCTCGGTAAAATTAAAGTTACACTAATTAGCAATAGTGACCCTAACTCAATCGTTTTTAAGTGAATTTAACAATAGTTTACAAAATTGTGTTAAGACGTTTTTCCTAAGCAATACAAGTACAAAAAAGCACCGTTGCGACTCCGCACGGCGGCTCGAGTGAAAAGAACCACTGCTATTTTCGTCCTGCTTGCATATATGCGGAGAAACAACGCTTAGTAACACAATGAGTCTACAGAGAACTCCGCCGAGTACCACACCGATAAGAGGCAGTGACAGCAGTAGCGGATCGGTCCCAAACTTATACACGTACAGCGAAGAAGATTTTTATTCTAACGTTAATTCAAGAAAAAGGAAAGAATGCACAGATGAAAACGATTACAAAAAGGAATTTGAAAACTTTAGTTTAGAAATTATGAAATTTTTAGAAAATTTTGGTAAAACTCAAAATGAAAACATAAACCAAATAAGAGAAGAAATATCCGAAATTAAAAGCGAAATAAAAACAATAAAATCGACCACAGAAAATTTTACCCACCGTTTTGAACATATGAACAATGAAATTGAAAACATTAAATCCAACTCTATTAAAACCGAAGATTAAGCATTTGGAAAGCGAAGTATCAAAGATAAAAAACCATCAATATAATATAAAGTCAATACCTAAATCGCCCAGCTTATCGGATGAAGACCTCATACTAGAAGTAATTGAGCGACGTGAGCGTGAGAAAAATATAATTGTTGTGGGTATATCGGAAATAAATGACAGAAATACATTACAACATTAAGAACTACAAATTAACTAATAAATATATTTTTACAACTTATCTTAATCTATTCTTTCTAATACTTAATTATTTTTTGTAGGTCTGTTTGCCAATCGGCAAAGGCCTCCTCCAGCCTTTTCCATTCCTGCCTATCTTGGGCCACTCTATTCCACGTTACTCCTGCTACTTAAGTTTTTATGTGCGTGATCACGGATGGCTTTATTTAATTGATGATAAAATGACTCTATTGTTTCTACGTCTGACTGTTCTGTAGGTGAGTACACTTGTATAATCGACCATGAGTCTTGGTATCCTGGTAGCTTTAAATTTATCATCTCTGTGCGCTCCGAAATGCCTATAAAACCTTCTATAAAGTCTGTCAGGTGTTTCTTGATAATAAAGCCAACCCCATGGTGGCCAGGAGTGGTCCCTATATGGTATAATAAAAAATCCTGATATGAAACAATTCTTTCTCCTAATCGTCTCACTTCGCTAAGGCCAACGATATCCCATTTGATATGTTCTAGCGCAAATGTTAATTCTGTTAAATTTTCTTCATTTTTTAGAGTAAGGGTATTTAGTGCAGCAATATAGATTTTTCCTTTTCTTTCATGGAATGTTGGAGGGTTGTGGTCTTCATCCCCCACGAGGACCAGTCGGATTGGGGGAGTTTGTGTTTTTACGGTTTGTTGACTTTCGCAGTTTGTTTGAGTTTCCGGTCATCCAAATTTTGTTTGCTATAGGTTCTTGCGTGTGGAAATATTGGTTAGAGAATTTGATTTGATACTCATTGCATCGAAAGCGTTTGTTCTATTGTTCTTGGTATTTTGAAGAGAGCTCAGCGTCTGTTGTTTTTTGGGCTGAGACTTTGACGGTGACAGTGGAGAGGTAGATTGTTCTCTTTTCCTTTTGTCATTGTTGGTGTTAGGTTCTTTGATTATAATTTTATCGTATTTCAGGAAAGCTATGTTTCCTTTTCTCCTCTCTTCTAGTAATTGGGGTTGTAGTGCCTTTCTTTTCTCTAATACTTCTCTCGAATAATCGTCTGATAAATAAATTCCATTTAGTTTCTTTTTGTTTTTCATAATTTCTTTTTTCTTCCATTTGCTTACAAGAGAACACAGTATAGGTCTCGGTTTGTTTTCGGGTTTTGGCTTCCCTAAGCGGTTTAATTTGTTAAGTTCGTTTTCTTCTAACTTAATGTTTAAGTATCTTTTGAAGTTTTCCTTTATATTCTGGAACAGTTCAGCTGTTGATTTTTTGCTCTCTTCTAATCCAAAAATAATTAAGTTATTGCTTTTCTTTTCTTTTTTTAATTGTTCTAACTCCTTTTCTAATTTGCTAATTTTTTCTTTTAGTTTTTCGTTTTCCTCTCTGATAGGCATTAGTTTTTCATCCATCCGATCCATAATATTTTTTGTAACAGATTCTGTTAATTCAATTGTCTGGTTTTTCATTTCTATTTTCATTTTTTCAAATAACATTTCAAATTGTTCTTCCATAATCTCAGGTCAAGTTATGTGAAACGGAACGTAATAGTAACTTTAGATTTTCTTGATCTGGCAGCACTATGGTCGATACCAAACTAACCGAGTGACAAGTGACATCAAAATAAGTGACAGTAGAATATCAAATATCTCTTTAAATGTCAAAATGGCGTTTAAATAATTTTCTAACCTCTGATGTTGATGTAGGTCTTCAATTTCTAATTAGTGGACAGATTTTGTGAAAATTCGATTTCGCTTCTATTACGACACCTGTAGTGTTGTTCTTTAACGGTATTCTTTGTTCAGATGTGGCGTATAACTTTTTAAAACTTTAATTTTCTAGAGGAATAATCACAACACTGTTAGCACTTTGACAACCGGACGGAAACCGGAATTTTAATTAATAGCCTAAATAAAAGTTCAATAAAAATTCTAATTGATAATCTTGTTAAACAAGAGAACAAAAACCTATTAACTCGGCTTCACCCCTATCTTGCCCCGATGATAATTCTTCAAAGGGTAATGGTCAATGTTTTTAAAATCTTATATATCCATAATAATACACACACATATACAAATTTGTTCTTACAAGTTACAGTTATAATTATTTGTTACATAATAATTATTAACATTATATTTAAATAGTTTGTAGTTTTATTGTAAGGGAAATTATTTGATGGAAGAGTGGAAGAGTGGGTGGGTGGTGGTGAGTGGGGAGAATGGTGGGTGGTGAGTCCATGTACTCAAGCAGGCAAGAACTGTGCTGTGCTACCATACTCTTCTCCAACTAATACTCAAGCCATTTTCATTCCTTTCTAACCTCTTCTGAGCTTGCCTGCCGATGATTCCCCAAATATTGCATCAGCAGCAGAAATTAATGTAGAATATTGTAGCAGATTGAATAAATATATAAATATAAATATCTTCTCGCAATTCCCAATACAGGAGTAGACATAGGTCTAGTATAGACAATGAAGTCCCTTTGACCCACCTTCCACCGAAGATATTTTCGGGACAACGTGACAGGTGGTGAGCCCGTCGCCTTCTTTATGTCCAAGCCAACGATAAAATTCGTACATATGTTTTTGAAAAACCCATTAGTACGAGCCTGCCACCTGGGAATCGAACTCGGGTCTCTCGACTCGAAATTCCGACTACCCAACCACTCGGCTATCGTGACTCGTAGCAGATTGCATCAGTTTATGTTCATTAGAACAAATGAAAACATATTAAACATATTATAGCCGTATGGTTAAGGTAAATAAATGCCATCCATTTGTTCTCGTGGGTGTCATAGGAGACGGCTATGGGAAGAGCTTTAAATTTTTCAATACTTTATTTAATTTATACAGACTACAATAATCGTAGAGCCTTACTCCTCGTGGCACGACTAGCCGCGGATGAAATTCCTGAACTGCATCGTGCGAGGACCACGCGGACCGTTCATTTCTGCGGCAATTGGAACAAATATGCCTTTCAAACACTCATATTGAGGCCACTTACTTGATTCAGCTGCCTGCTGATGCCACCTAGCCCTTATGGGAGTACTTTTAAAATGTCATTGGGTAGTGGAGATGGTGAAAAACCAACCCAAAAATACCTCTAAGCGTGCCGATCATGGCTAGTACTAGTCCTACTATTGACTTTTACAACCCTATTTGACGTCACAATTGTTCTTCCAGATTTACTTACAGTGGGGTATTATTGCAGATTTAAAAACATTTATTTAAAAAAAGGATTTTAAATCTGCAATATGAAGGATTTGGGGATTTATTTGAGTGGCGTACACATCTGTTTTCATGGTGTTGTCAGGTCTGAGTCTCCGAGTTCGAATTCCAAGTTCTAAATTAAGTAATTCCATTGTTTCTAATTCCATAGCACAATGGCTTTACCTTCTTAATTTGAGATTAGAGCAATGTTTTTGATGATGTCCCTGTCAATGTATGTATTTATTTATATATTCGTTTTATCTTCTAAAGTAAATTTATCTAATTTGGAACCACTTGCTATTTCTGAACTGCTTTGTTTGGTTCTATTTCCATTATAGGTGGTATATAGATGATGGTGGTATATAGATGACACATATAAATAAAACGTTCGTAATCAATTTATCGATTTATTTATTATGGACACACATTTATTTACAAATATTATTACTGATATTTAATACTAATTACGTTCGGCAAGAATTCTACGTAGTCAGCAACTAGCAGCGAGCAACACAGGTTTAACGTAGGGAAGTTGACGCATTACTAATGAGCGGCTCGCCTGTTGCTATGCTCCGGCGCACCGCGGATACTTCTCGTGAAGAGATAGGTAAGTAAACTTTATGTAATATTAATAAATAATAAAAATGTACTATATAATGTGTGATGAGTGTATTTGTGTGAATTGAAATTTTGTTTGTGTGTTTATTAATGTGTTATTTCATTGTGTATTTTATGTATTTTATTGTGTATGTTATTATATATATTATTGTGTATTTAGTATTGTTGCAGGTGGTGCGCCACACCATCAATGAACGAGTGGATCTTCAGGACGACGCGCGACCTTCAAGCATTGCGTCTTCTTGTATTGTGGCAGTAAGTGTAGCTGTCCAATTAGCAGGATATTTACAAAATGGGAGACAATTTGCTTTTGGTCATTTGTATCTCCAAAAGTGCCATGTAGGGATTTGTACGAAATTCTACTGGGTTCAGCGACTTACCGCAACAGTCCCTCTGTAACCTCGTGTCCTGGAGTTGGCTAAAAAGGCACGGGAAAGTCAGCAGCGCGCCAGTGTTCCGCAGAATATATCGGTCGCAGAATAGTCGCCTTTTTCGAAATGTTATTACCGTGAGTTATTGTGGCGCTAATTGCAGCCGTAACTCACAAGTTATGGATTAGGTTCAGACTTAACGGCTGATCGCCAATCCATTTAAGAGAAAAACAAATAAATAATTAATTTCCGTAATACTCCAATTTGTGTCATCTTATTGTGTTTTAAGGGATATGAAATAATTTATACAAGGAAATTAAGCTACTCTTGTTTCAGTACGGTAACCGCATTACATATCCTGAATGAAAAATTACATATTCTGACATCGGATTTTCCAGCATAGTTTTATTTATTTAGTGAATAATTGTTGCAATTAATTTGTGCGAATGATAAAAATAAAGACAAAAAATCATAACTACTAGGGCAGACATATTCTCTACGTAGAATAAAAAAATAAAAAAAATAATAAAAATATCTTCACGCCAATACAGGGATAGACAGAGGTCTATTCTAGACATTTAAGTCCCTTCGACCCACCTTCCACCGAAGATATTTTTGGGACAACGTGACAGGTGGTGAGCCTGTTGCCGTCTTTATGTCCAAGCCAACGATATAATTTGTACATTGGTTTTTAGAAAAAACCCATTGTTACGGCCACTTGCGGATCGAACTCGGGTTTCTGGACTCGAAATTCCGACCACCCAACCACTCGGCTATCGTGATTCTACGTAGAAATGTGACAATTTAGATTATTAATTTATTTATCATTTTTTAATACTTTCATCTTTAACATCCTTACAAACATATTTGTTCCTAATTTAATACATAAGTTATTTTAAGAAAGTGTCAACTATGATAATCTAAGGTGAAATGTTATTGAAGATTTATTGTAATTATTTATTTTGTTACATTTATCATTTGCTTTGTAAAAAATCAATGCAAGACTACAAATCAGTGAATCTCGTCGAGCCTCCCTAGAACCTTTTTTTTAAAGAGTAGGGAGGCAAACGAGCAGGTGGCACACGTGGGGGTAAGTGATTATCGCCGCGCATGAACACCTGCAATACCTTATACCTAATAAATGGTACAATAATAAGCTGCTAACTACTCTATTAACGTAGCAGAATTCAAATAAATCTATAAATTCAAGCTCGGCTCGCGTGTATTGCTCTCACGTATCTTCTATAATATAAAAATGAATCGCAAAATGTGTAGGTAAGCGCATAAGTCAACAACGCCTGGACCAATTTGACCAATTCTTTTTTTTTTTAAATGTTCGTGTTGAACTTCATGCAAAGATGGTTTTTACGGCAAGAAAAATTCGAATAATTGCGGAAAACCCTTAAAAAGCTCTTTTCTTAATACTAAAATTTAGAATACACGAGACGTCAAGCATTACTCTCAAACTAATCTCATCCCATAAAAATTAATACATGTACACGCATTTTATATGTAGAAGTCACGATAGCCGAGTGGTTCGGTGGTCGGAATTTCGAGTCGAGAGACCCGAGTTCGATCCCCAAGTGGCAGGCTCGTACCAATGACTTTTTCAAAAACTTATGTACGAATTATATCGTTGGCTTGGACATAAAGGCGGCGACGGGCTCACCACCTGTCCCGTTGTCCCGAAAATATCTTCGGTGGAAAGTGGGTCAAAGGGACTTAATTGTCTAGACTAGACCTCTGTCTACCCCTGTATTGGGAATTGCGTGAAGATATTTATTTATTTATTTTATTTATGCATACTCCCTTGAATTTGTACAGCACAAAGAAGTTGGTGCTGTGTTGAAGGTTATACGTTATTATTTTAATGGCAACATAGCACTCAAAGAATCCGCCGTGTGGTAACCATCTCAAAAATGCCAGGCCGAAATTAAGTAGACTGGTGGTGGGCCACAGCGTATAAGGTGCTGTGCGTTAGGTACTGCGATCGACAATCCACCAAGCGTAACACCTCCCCCGTGCGGAAGGTTTGGGATAATCACTCCCAAACCTTCCGCACGGGGGAGGTCCTTTTTGTGTGTGGACTTTCATATGCCGTCACTTTGCACATTAAACGCTGCTGAATTTTGTTCTGGTATTTTTTGGAGATTATCACGCCATTTACTGGCAGCTATTTGCATTTGCAAGACTTTCCCTAACTCATATCTAACGACTCCTACGAGCAAGATCATGTTAAGCCCAGTTCCACACGGTATATCAAAAACATATATCTCTTCACGCATTTCCCAATACCGGGATAGCCAGTCGTCTAGACAATTTAGTCCTTTCGACTCATATTTCAACGAAGCTTATTTTGGAACAACGTAACAGATGCTGAAGCTGTCACCATCTTATTGTCGAAGACAACAGTAGAAACCGTGCACTAGTTATGAAAAAACTCATTGGTACGAGCTTACCTCCGCGAGATCTAACTCGCGTCTCTTGACTCGAATTCCGATCCGATTGGTGTCACGACAGATGAGTGGATGAGTGATCCACTCATCTATCATGACACCAAAAACGTATAGTTTGTTTCTTTAGTCAACCACCAAATTTTTTCTAAGCTAAACTTAGAGACTAAGCCGTAAGTTTCCACCTAACACATATTTTTTATATATGATGTTTGTTAGAGTTTTTAAAATGTAGACTAAAAATCGTAATACAACTTATATTCTGACCATTGTCTTATCCCATATACGTATTTTAGGTATTTTAACTTTTAATTTTAATTGTTTGTTAACAGCCATGTAAGTACTTATGACAATTGTGATGTTGTCCCTTGAGATGCTTGAGATTGTGAGATGTGTACGTCAGTGGACGAAGGAGCTCGTCTCTCTTTACTTCTCATTAAAATTATATTCTTGAAGAATAAATGGTAAGTGGATTAAACTACTTACATACACAGATTACATATTTCATTATACTACATAATATACTATTTAATCAGAGGCTATTTCCATTCCATTCATTTCATTTCATTCTATTGCTGTAAAAACCTCTACCACCTCTCTCTCATACGGAGCATCGCAGTTAGTAGTATAACTGTGATAATTATGAATGAATGCATGTTTTTCTTATATGTTTGGTAGTTTTCTTTGGTTAAATAAAACGATTTTCGGATTTTATCGCGTTTTTTATTAGTTTTTTACAAACTATTTTTACTTCCCGTGGTTACGCAAAATACGCGCCCGTCATATCGGCCCGTCTAATCTACTTCCCGACGTTTCAGATGCCGCATCCGTGGTCACAGTGGAACCGACGTTTCGAATGGTTTACAGCATCCGAAGTCGGAAAATCGAAATTTGATTACATTTTGTAAAAAACATTTATTTATTTTTTTAATTTGGCTTACCAACTAAATACAGAACATTGCCAATTAATGTAAAAACTAAAATTAATATTTAAATTTACATATGTATTTAAATTGAAGGTAAACTCAGCATTATACATATAAACGTTAGAAATATATATTTAGGTTTACAGTGTCAAAAAAATACATATAAACACATGCCTTTTCAGTAAATAATGAAGTGGGTTTTTCCAATAAGAAAGAAAAAACAACAATGTTAGTAAATTAAAGAGAAAAAAACCAACAATATTTCCACAGAGTAATTGAAAAGCAAGAATTGACATAACATGGCTTTTTATAACAGAGAGTGAAGTTATATATATATGGACTAACGCAGTCAGGGCACCGTTGACCATGTTTCCGGCAGCGACACGCCTGTCCACATCTATATCACATCTTCCATCCCAGCTAAAAGCACTGCCCGAGTACACAATCTCATATTCCTGTTCTAAACATTTCTTATTTACCCATTTTTCACACTTCGTTCTTTCTTCGGTCAGGGTCCAACGAAGATGGGTTTTGGTACTAATTCTCAGATTGTATTTGGGATCGATAGTTTTACTCGGCAGAAGGTGGGTCAAAGGGACTTTATTGCCTACCCAGTCCACCACTCATGACAAACTCGACATGACCTTATCTCATGATTGTGATTCACTTTCATTAAAAATAAATAAGTACAATAAAATTTAGGACTTAAAATTGTTATTAATAATTTTAGTGGGATTTGGAGATTCAACCTGAGTGACTAATGTGAATGATGAGCCGGGTGCACGGTTCTTAATAATCTTTAATAATCTTTTTTGTATTATATTCAATAATTTACGAGTAAAAACATGATAGCTCTGTTTAATTCTGCGACCGCTAAGTCCGTCGGTTGTAGTAAATACTACCTTACTGACGAAGCCTGAATTCTGCAGTAGACTTTTATTGGAATTAAAGGTACTTAATACTTAAGTAGTAATATTTAATAAGGCTAATAATGTATTGTACATATTGTGTTTAATTTAAGACCGCGATGCTGGTTTCGGTCATCTTTTACCGACATGTCTACACAACGCCCAGTCCACCTTCAGCTGGATAGCTGCGAAAATTTATATAGATTGGAAATAAAGAAAAACGTGCTTGCTATCAAGTGAAAGGAATAATATCAATTTTTTTTTTTTTGATAACCATGGAGGAAATGTTTTATGCACGAACGTCCCTTGGCCGGGAGGCCACCGAAGCGAACAGTGTCGGGCTCGAATCTCAGAAGGATAAGCATACCGACTAAAACCATCCACGGGATGCTGTTGGCCCGGAGGCCTTTACAGCTTCGTCTAAGGAGACTTGCGAGAAGAGGCTCGCAAGAGTTGAAGACAATAATGGCTGCTGCTGCGAAGCGCTGCGTCCCCTAGAACGAAAGAGATGACTTCCGACATGGGGGAGGGGCCATGCGATCCGAGGGCCCCAGTTGGTTTGGAGTAAAATCTCCTCTCGGATCGCCTAATAATATCAAACGTACATCAATTCAATTTACGTTTTTCTCTGTTATCTAACCATATCATGATACTGAACGGTACAGCGCCATCTAGCCGCTGCTTTCGAAAACTCATGCCATAAAATAAATAGAATTTTCTTTAACTCGAATCTCAGAGACAGTGAGACGCAAACAGACCGGGTTCTGGCGATATGTTAATAAAATAAATCATACACTAAAACAGGCAGTTCTTCTTACCTGCTGCCGTACACCTTCCACGACGTCCTGCAGAATGCCATCATCATCCATTTCAAACTGCGTTCGAGTCCCGACTTTTGTCTTAATTATACATTCGACTTCGTGAAGTTGACGATACTTGTATTTAACGTTGATAGAAACTATTTAATACAATTGTTGTTTTCTTGTCGTGTGTTTATGCGCTCCAGTACTGCGATAGCTCTGACGATCTATAAACAGGCGACCGTATCGTTAAACAGCAATCTCTTCCAGGTTAAGCTTGTTGGAGGAGATTAATATTAAATTAAAAACGGGGAAGTGTGTACACACTTGGGAGTAAAATAAATACTAGGTTTAAAATAACTGAGGTATGTTAAACACATACATATGTATGTATTAAAGTTAAAATAGTAGTATCCAAATACTTACCGAAAGAGTGTTCAAGAGCAACACAGCAGTGTTATGAGCTGGAATTTGCTTTATCTACATCCAAGAACTCAAACTTGTCTTTCAAGTACTTCGGGACTTTAGGATCAAATACAATATACAAATACAATACAGTAAAGAAAAAATGTTAATATTCGGACGAATTCTTATTGGGAACCACTTGAGTTTAGCACGATACTCGGAAACATGACCATATTTGCGAAGGTCAAAAGGAATCTTATGACAAATTTTTGAAGGTGCTCAAGCATATTCAACAGACGCCTATTCTTATTATTCACTTTATATTTTTTGCTTTATTCCTTTTACCGTCTCAAATATATAAATAAGTCGAAGAATAAGTAAGTCGGCACCATAGCCGAGTGGTAGGAAGGGCGGAATTTCGAGTCGAGAGACCCAAGTTCGATGGGTTTTTCAAAAACTTATGTACGAATTGAATCGTTGGCTTGAACATAAAGACGGCGACGGGCTCACCATCTGTCACGTTGTCCCGAAAATATCTTTGGTGGATGGTGGGTCGTGGGGACTTAATTGTCTAGACGAGACCTCTGTCTACCCATGTATAGAGAATTGCGTGAAGATATTTATTTATTTTATTTTTATTTTACCGTCTCAAACATTGCTTAACATTAAAAAAAAGAGTCACGACACAGATAATAATTATATAGAATAAGAAGTGGAGGAAAGGAAGAAGTCACGACAACTGAGTGTTTGGATGATCCGAATTCGAGTCAAGATTGGTTTTCTACTTTGATCCATCCGGGAATCGAACCCAGAACCTCAGAGCTAGTAACACCTTAAAACCAGTGTACATACCTTTCATCCACGTCGTCGAGGACGTCAAATGTGATAGAGATTTACAAACGTCAGATTTTTTTGAAATAGGTTACTAAGACATTTAAACTTGCTAATAACCATTTTAGTGAGTAAAGAGTAAAGTAAAAGTAGATTTACTCTTTAAAATTTTCCCCTTAGTCTATATGCCCCAAGGAATAATATCATAATAGATGCCCCAAGGAATAATACCCGTCCTAAGTACAAATGTTAGGTTAGGTTATATTAGGTTATGTTAGGTTAGGTTGCGAGGAGTCTGGTAGTGCGATCGCCAATCTGCCTGCCAAGCGTAGCGATTACGGCACGCGAAAGGCCTATGTCCAGCAGTAGACTACTGCAAGCCGTTATGTGTGTACGTTATATAAGTGTAATGTATAAGTCGAAAGTAACATTTGCAACATAATAAAATAAAAAAAATCGTTCATGCTGAACATTTCACACACACACACACACACACACACACTTATGTCCCGCTGGCCCGAGTGGCTCCATGTCCCGCCATGTCGCGTGTGCGTGTGCCGCAGCAGCGCGAGGAGGGCTGGTGGGTGGTGGTGGGCGAGCCGAAGAGCCTGCTGTCCATCAAGCGCGTGTCGCTGGCGCGCGCCGCGCGGGTGCGGCTGGACTTCGTGTGCGGCGCGGGCGGCCGACACACCTACACGCTCTACTCCATGTCGGACTCCTACCTGGGCGCGAGACAGGAGTACAAGTTCACGGTGGACGTGGATTACGCGCCCGCCACCGACGACAGCGATTCCGAATGATTCCTATTCTAATAAATGTGTTAGAGAATAAAGTGATTTTTTTTAGTAATTCTTTCTCCATAGAGTAACGCAACGATCGCTTCTACAACGATATCCCAGTGGTATAGGTTACTGTTTGAGCCGAAAAAGATGATATTTCCGTTTTGAAAATAATACATTATTCCTCCGTTTTTTTAATTTATTGCAATGCGATAAGTAGGTGGTCTATTTAGCAAGGTATCCGCGAAGTGCGCGATGGTAGTAAACCCTCCCCAAGGGAGAACCCTATATACCCAGCTGTCGACTTTAACAAGTATGTGTGTCATGTAATCATACAACTTTATAATTTGTAATGCTAATCTTGAAAAGGTCTAGGCAATTAAGTCTTTTCGAGCGAACCTTCCCTTTCCTTTCCACCGAACAAATTTTTAAGCAACAAAGTGACAGGTGGTGAGCCTGTGGCCGTCTTCATGTTCAAGCCAACGATATAAATCGTACATAAGTTATGAAAAAACCAACTGGTACAAGCCTTGGAGATCTAACTCGAATCCACTCGGATTTCCGATCACCCAACAACTATCTATTCTGACTAAGAGTTAGATCCCTATTTAATCACAAAACAGGAAATGCAGAATGAATAAAATTTTCTTCGATCGTGAATCTCTCCGACAGCCAACATATATAAGATAAAATAAAATTAATATCTTCACTTTAGAAGATATTAATTTTTATTTCCTTCAGAGGTCTAGTGTAGATAATTAAGTCCCTTCAACCCTCCGAAGATATTTTCGAGACAACGTGACAGGTGGTGAGCCCGTCGCCATCTTTATGTCCAAGCCAATGATATAATTCGTACATAAGTTTTTAAAAACCAATTGGTACGAGCCTGCCTCCTGGGGATCAAACTCGGGTCTTTTGACTCAAAATTCCGACAACCCAACCACTCGGCTATCGTGACTTACATTAAATAAAATAAATATCTTTGCTGTCATAAACTCTGCCGAGGAAGCCACAGACAACAGGTCGAATTCCGACCACCCAATCACTCGGGCTGTAAAGGCTTTTAAAGAGCTGTGGTTTGAACAATTTAAATCGTATTTAAATTTTTAGAAATTACGCGTCATTTGATTAATAATTTGTAGTTTATTTGTAGTTCGTTTTATGTGCCCAGCGCGGAGGTTAAAATTTATTTAGAAGAGTAAGAGCACTGCACTCAAGTGTTATTTGTCATGTTGTGCATTCTAATGTCACTTTATGTTGGCGTTCAAAAAAAGCTCTTGCTGCTCTGAAACATTTTTTTGTTAAGCCAAAAAATAATTATAGCCTCAGAATTCTAATAAATTTATTTATATTTCATATCAAAAGTATACTTGCATCTGAATGGAAAATCCTGTGGAAAAAATCTTGAGGAAGAAATAACGACTCTTTTCTTTTTAATACAAATGAATAAGGTCAAAATAAGGTAATAATTAACTATTTTTATAATAATTCAGTCTATTTTTATAATAAAAAACATTAGGTAATATAATAATTAAGCAATGTAGCAACTTCGTTTTTCTAGAATCCTGATTAATAACGGTTTCAATGACTTTGATAGTTATGATCATTGTTCTGATTTTATTACGTGATGAACACGCTTAAGTATTAAATTCTTATGAAAAACTACGAAAAGTATATTAGGCTTTATATATTACCCCTCCAAAAGATAAGTACTAATTTTTGAAGCATTTCCAGTTTGATGGGGAAAGCGTGACTAATATTTATAATAACTGAATATCTGTGTGACTTTATATCAAAGTGAGAAGTAACTACTCTATACGAGAGACGTCATAAATAAAGATAAAAGAAAACATTTGTGTGAAAAATAGCTTCATGCAGTTCCCAATACAGGTATAAACAGAGGTTTAATCTAGACAATTAAATCCCTTCGACCCACTTTCCACCGAGGATATGTTTAGGACAACCTGATGGATTGTGAACCCGTCTCCGTCTTTATGTCCATGCCAACGATTTAATTAGTACACAAGTTTTTGAAAAAGCCGTTGCGAGTCTGCCACCTGGGGATCGAACTTGGGTCTCATGACTCGAAATTCCGACCACCCAACCACTCGGCTATCGTGACAAATTTAAAAGTTTGTATTTGAGTTATGGATATTCATGTATTTATTTAAGAATATTTGCTTGCGCCACCACCCCACACCTCGTCACGTGGTCTCAAATAAGCGCCGGTAAAGAGATATCGTTAAGGAGAACACCTTTTATAATTTTTATTCTTTTAAACCCTCCTTTTAATACCCCGAGGATGTAAATCGTTAAAACTTATTATTTATAATATTTGTCAGCACTCTGCATACATATTTTACATACATCTTATTCCAGAAATGGTTTCAATACAATTTAATAAAAATAATAAAAAATAATTGGTGGTAAAAGAAAGTTTAAGAAATTGTACCTATTCGCCGTAGAGTAAATAGTGTTTGGTGATAAAAGAAATTTGATACTATTATTATTTTTATTAATTATTATTATATTACTAATATTATTATTTATTACGTTATTAGAGTTAATTATAAATTCTATTTCACAAGTAATGAGATCTTTTTTCTAATGAGGAGACCAGAATTCGAGGTAACTAAATTCCCTTTATTGTTTAGACCTCGGTCTACCCTGGTATTGGGAACAATTGAGAATACATATAGCGCTAATGTAACGCTGTTTTTAACTGAAGGTATATCATGACAGTTATGTACGTCACTGTTTCATGTAACAGAAATGCGTTGAGTTCTGCAGCATTGTAGCTGATTGCTACGTCGTAGCGTCTAGTGCTACACAACTCGCTGATTTTCTAAACCATTTATCAACTATACGGTGTTTCATATCTCAAAATAGGCGTATACTGCAATTTTAATAGTTTACAATCGACAGTAAATCTATGGTACAAATATTGAATAAATATTTAATAAAAATCATTGAAAAATAAGTACGCTATGAGGTCGTCTCCTGTTTACATATGCATTTATCTGTGCAATTTTAAGCCTATGTAAGTATATTGTATCGCTGATTTGAAAATTAATACGGTGACAGGCTCACCATTGGATACGTTGTACCAGATAACCTATGAAGATATTTAGGAAGAAAGAACTAAGTCGTAACGTGTAGATTTTCTAGACGTTCGTCTATTCCATAAATATCAAATGCATGTAGATATATTAAGGATAAGTGCTGAATTGATGATGATGAACTCCATAGTATGGCCGTACACAGCAGTTTTCAACGTGTCGTCAGTTTTGAGGTCTGTGGTTCGATCTCCGGACGCGTCAATATTTAAAACGTTTTTATAATTTGTCTGAGTCACAAATGCTTTAAGCAAGTTACTTTAGGTTCGGAACCTTTAAAGAGTAGTTGCTCGAGTATTCCTGTCCTGTATATAAAGGGTTTATGGCCATCGCTTTCTTCCAATAGATTGCTTAAAATGCGGCTGAGAGAAAAGCTTTAAAAATGGCAATGGCTACCGGCGGATGGCGGAATAGGCATCTTAAAAAATTTCAACACCAACGCATTATTAAAGAAAAGCTATAAGAACAGACACAGAAAAAGAACATAAATAGATATATATTTACACAGATAAATAGACATTTAATGTTAAAGTCTCCCACGACTCTAGTACACATATTCAAATCAAAATACAAATTTAGGTTTCTATGTTCAGTACTAACATTTTCTTTCCACATTATCGTAAATTCAACTCTAAAGTTTAATTAAAGAAAAACCGGGTGCGTCGCGACTCGAAGGCAATTTAAAATGAATTTTGATTATTTAAATTAGTAACGGGATCAAGACAGCGCAGGACAGGCAGTTGCAAACGCTTATAGTTTGAAACTTATATTTTCTTCCTTGCTTATACTTTATCTTATTTTCACGAATTTTTTAATACTGAGGTAGACAGATATTGAAGAAATATAGTCTTTTGAACCCAAAGTTACTGGACCTTATTTAAGACAACGTGATAGGTGGTGAGCCTGTCGTACGCACCCGGCACGAGGCACCACCACAGGACAAGAGAGAAAAAACTTAATAATTACTGAACCAAGATCACCAGCTTCACAATAAATTATAATTCACTTTTACTTATTCCACTATTTGTTTATTTTAATTAGAATACCTGACCGGTTTCTTCTTTATAGCATTATCAAATAAATATCATCACGCAATTCCCCATACTGGGGTAGACAGATCTAGTCTAAACATTTAAGTCCCTTCGACCCACCTTCCACCGAAGATATTTTGGGGACAACGTGACAGATGGTGAGCCCATCGCCGTCTTTATGTCCAAGCCAACGATATAATTCGTACATAAGTTTTTGAAAATCCTATTGGTACGAGCTTGCCTGCAGAGGATCGAACTCGGGTCTCTTGACTCGAAATTCCGACCACCCAACCACTCGGCTATCATGACTTTTTTTTTATTATTATGTTTATTATTACAAATATAATCATCTACTGAAATCGAAAACGTACCTCCTATTTTATCTCTATTTATTCTATCTCCTATTTTATCCTCTTATTAATTAATAATCGATCGTTATGGAGTAATGGTGGGTTTTCGATTTCAATAGATTACAGTCTACACCGAACTCAACACTCGAATCCCGATCAGAGCCACTCGGCTGTTGTGACTGTTTTTGAAACAAAAATTAAATAAACAATAAACTAAACGCTAATGGTCTCTAAATCCTGAAATCCTTCCAAATACTGAACTTTAATTATTTTTTGGACGATTCGTCACGTGTTGCTAGTTCCTTATATTTAAAAGGATCCAATTCCAAAGATTGAAGTTATGCTGAATATATTTTCTGTCTATATATATACATTAATATTTTCTGTCTCGATCGAAGCCTCAGTCCGATCCCTCGTCGTGTAAATCACATTCTGAATATCGCGCCATCGATACACGCTTGCCAGGGCCGCAGTATTCTGTCTGTAATGCCTTTTTTACATCCCCGTTGTATTACAAATTCTTTTACAAGTATTACTGTTTACATATTAGAATTGAATTTTAATATTGGATAAATTTTTCCATCCAATATTTTTTGTCTGCCTTAGAAGTTAAGGGTCGAGGATTCGAATCTAGCTAGGGACAAGTAACTTAATAATTGTAATTGAATATCGCTAGCGGTTGTGTTGTGTATTGGTGAGGTGATCGGAATTTGAGTTAAGAGGCCTGTGTTCGATCCCCAGGCGGTAGACATGTATCTGTGAGTTTTTCAAAACTTATGTATGATTTACATCTCTTTACTATTGGACATTAAGACGGCGACAGACTCACCTACTGTTATGTTCTCCCGAAAAATGGCTTCGGTGAAAGATTGGTAAAAAGTACTTAATTTTCTGGACGTCTTTCCACCCCAGTATTCGGAATAATGTGAAGATACTTTTTTTGCGGAGAGGAGGAGGATGAGAATATTTTTTTTCAGTCGTGGATGTTTATATACGAATAATTACGTAAGTACATTGTAGCGATGGCTCGGGCAATCACACGGCGCCAGTCTCATTACCTGTCCCAAATGGCTTTGGTGAAAGGTGGGTCGAAGGGACTGTACTGGTAACTGTTTAGACCTCTTTCTACCCCTGTATTGAGAATAGGAGTTAGAATTAAAAAATATAATTATCAAAAACAGCGTTATCTCTTCTTCTTTACAGCCTTTCAAAAGCCCGCTGCTAAACATAGGTCTCCTCCAAAGTTATCCATAAAGAACGTTCCTATACAGTATATTCCTCTCATTGACACAGCGCCACACGTCTTTGTCAGTTTGTAGTGATGCAATAAACGTCCCACTAGTCTGCGGTCAAGCACTCGCCCGAACAAAACAAGAAAGTTAAGCAGACCCTATAGGGAAGTTACAAATAATCGTATTGATACACTATCGGAGGAAAAAGATGAAGAAGCTGATCTTTTTAACGCTTTATACGTAGTATAGTCTATTAAATCATAGAATTTATTTAGTCACGATGGCTGAGAGGTTGGGTGATCGGAATTCGAATCACGAAACTTGAGTTTCGTGATTCGAATTCTTGGGGATCGCCCAAGGCTCGTTCCTATGGAATTTTTCCAAAAACTTATGCACGATTTATATCATTGGCTTGGACAAAAAGACGGCGATGGACTCACCACTTGTCACGTGGTCACAAAAAATGTCTTATATGGAAGGTGGGTGGAAAAGGCTTAACTGTCGAGACCTCTGTCTACCCCTGTATTGGGAATAGGATGTGGATTTTATTTATATATTTATTTATATTTATATTACAATATCATGCCAACATAATGATTTCTTGTATTTACGCGAATACTACACATTTAAAATAAAATGATTTTCGGATTTTATCGCGTTTTTAATTAGTTTTTAGTAACTATTTTTATTATATTTTTTTTTTATTTCCCGACGTTTCAGATGCTTTACAGCAACCGTGGTCACGGGGGGACTGAGATCTTGAACATCCCGCTGTCACAGCTACCTTCGGCTACCGTCAATTTTATTTATTAATTTTGGATCCGATTTACACAGAATGTGCTCACTGTATCTTAAGGTCTTGCAGTGGTATGCTTGGTCTTGGATTTAATTTTATTTATGACTGGATCCCAAGCAGGTGGTAGTACCCAACCATCTTCTCTGTTGAAATTAGGATGTTTTTTGGTAATTTCAATAGCCTCACGGATCATCCTGGGTAGGAATTGGTGTTCTTTCGCGAGGGTATGTGGTTTGTCTAATCTGATATAATGGTTTGGCCCATCTAGAATGTGATCACAGACTGCAGACTTCCTAGAGCGTTTATGTTTAACGTCAGCTATGTGTTAAACATAGACGTGAAAAATAGTTTGTAAAAAGTAATTAAAAATGCGATAAAATCCGAAAATCGTTTTATTTTAAATCATGCTAACATCTGCGTAATTCATAATTCATAATTCTTTATTTGCAATAATGTGGTACAGAGGTGTTAATACAATTATACTATCCATTAGACACATTAGCCATTGCTGGCGTGCAAATATTGTTAAAACAGAAAAAAAATCATCAGAGTTAATAAAATAAGTAAATAACTAAGTTCATAACAAGTCTAAGCATAAAAAATAACAACCGTAATGAACATAATAATAATAATAATAGTAATGTTACAAAATAAATTATATGTCATGTCGACCACTCATATTATTCATTTTATTGTACAATCAGTCACCATATGCTATTCTATCATGCAGTGTAATATATGTCTCATAATACAATACTATCTATCTGTTATGTCAATCTTATTTTTTTCTATTATAATTTACTTTTCAAGTTTAAATAATCGCCCACAGAGTAAAAACATTTTTCAATCAACCAGGTCTTAAGCACATACCTGAATTTTTTAATATTAAGCTGTTGAATCTCATTTGGTAGATTGTTGTAAATTTGAACCGCCATTGTATAACTGCTTCTGACGCATGTCTCAGTTATACATTCGGGCAACCTTAACTCATAGGGAAACCTTGAATTTAGTCTACCTACGTCTTGGTTTGTTGTAAATAAATGTGTTTGCGTTTTAAAAAATTTGCAAACTAAGAAATAAAAAACAAACGTAAGAAATTAAAAACAAACGTAAGAAAAAACAAACGTAAGAAATAATTTCTGCAAAATATCGCTGATGCACTTTGTGGGAGACTATCATACGTAAATATAGGATAGAAACAGTACATAGAAACACTAAACAATATTCTTGGCCACTACTGGAAACAGAAGGCAGGTAGGTAGGTAGATTGATAAAAAGCCGAAGGAAAGGCACTAGAAAGCATTATCAAGAAAAATAATTAAATTATAAATTTACAATTCACGAAGCAAGCAGTGTGCGTCACAGGCCTCTCGTCGCATTGATAGATAGCACCAAAGTGCTCTGTGACGTGTACAGAGTAACTGTAATTAAGTTTAAATAGCGCAGTCGCAGCACCAACTGCCGGTGCACCGGTGACGTCACACAGACACGTTAACAATGGTTAAACAAAGCGCGGCGGCAAGATGACACATATTACAACTTAATGTCTGTGTATATGAATATAGCCACAGTGGTTGGGTGATCGGAATTCGAATTAAGAGCGTTTTCGATCCCGAGGTGGTAGGCTCGCACTAATGGGTTTTTTCAAAACTTATTTACGATTTACATCGTTGGCTTGGACTTAAAGACTCGCTAACTGTCATGTCAAGTACTTAATTGTCTAGACCCGTGTCTGTCCCAGTACTGTAAATGTGCGTGAAGGTGAAACAGATATACAATTCTTTGCCCCGCTAACAGGGGGTTTTATGCGTTATTACGTCTTTAACCGACTTCAATAAAAGATGGTTTCAATTCGTCGGAATCTTTTCTTCTTTTATATTATTCATAGATATTCCTGCCTCCCTTCAGAAGAAAATATAAAGCAAGATGTTTCAAGTGTTTTACAGTGTAAGCTAAGAGCTCTTAAAGCTCTCTATTCTCTGTATTCTTCTTTTATAATAGTTATACATTTATATACTTATGGCCTTAGATCGTGTGGTAACGGCGTAAGAACATAGCCACTCCCTTTCTTCCCCTGGGTGTCATAAGAGGCGACTAAGGGAAACAACATTGAATATTGTTATAGCAACCGATAGATGATGGAATAATCATCGATGAACATATCAGACCAAAATAATCAGACTTTTTTTTTCAAATAATCAGAATTACGATGAGCAACAGCATCTGAGTGCTCTGGGATTGCGAACTCCAATCTACTTGCCAAGCGTGGTGATTATGGCAAATCCTCCTTATGAGAGAGGTCTATTTCCTGCAGTGGACTCTAATAGGCCGTTATGTATTATGACCTTAAAAGTTTAATCGAAAGCAAGGACCTCCGTAAACACGCCGCGTACACACCTTTTTCACGGTGTCGCCAGCTCTGAAGTCCCGGGCACGATTCCCGGACGATTCGATGTAGTTAACACTTTTTCTACATTATCTCATGTGTGGCTGTTTGTGGTACCTTCGTTGTATCTGATTTCCTGAACACAAGTGCTTAAGCTGTTTACTTTGGGATCAGAGCAAAGTATTCAATGTTACAAGGCTATAGGAATAAATCGAAAATAGTCACTGTGGAAAACCCATTGATACGAGCCGGCCACCGGGGTATCGAACTCGGGTCTCCTGACTCGAAATTGCGATCACCTAATCACGTGGCTTCGCTATCGTGACTTCGATCATGGTAAAATACTACTAACGGGAGTTTACGAGGTTTACGTCCTGCAATGGGCTGGGCAGACCGTTATTTAGACATGTACGTATCTAACGTATAGATAATCACCAATCCAAATTCCACCACCTTCCGCCGAATAAAATAATCGATCCCAAATACAATCTGAGAATTAGTACAAAGACCCATCTTTGTTGAGTTTTGACCACAGACCCCACTTCATTGTCTAGATCTCTGTTTACAACAGTACGAGGTTGCGTGAAGATATACAAAAAAAAACATCAGCCGAATACCTGGAGCCGTTATCTAGTGATCTTCTGTCACGCACGATGGCAATTGATGTTAAATAAATCGGTTAGTGTTGATTTCACTACGTCAGCACACTGCGCGGCTCCTAGAATACGTATAACAATAAGAAATAAATTATTAAATCAAAATCAATAAGTTATGTTATGTAAGAAAATATTTAGAAAAAAGTCACAATAGCCGAGTGGTTGGGTGGTGGGAATTTCGAGTCAGGAGTCCCGAGTTCGATTCCCAGGTGGCAGGCTCGTACCAATGGGTTTTGCTATAATGGGTTATGCTTGGACATAAAGACGGCGAAGGGCTCACCACCTATCACGTTGTCCCGAAAATATTGCTTGAAGGTAGGTCAAAGTGACTTAATTGTCTAGACTAGACCTCTGTTTACCCCTGGATTAGGAATTGCGTGAAGATATATTTTAAGAAAATATTTCAGCGATAGCCTTTTCGGTGCTACCTACCTTTCTGTCGAAGCTAAGGGTGATTCGAATCCCGCTAGGGGCAAATATTTATATGATGTGATGTACATTTGTGTATATAATATATGTAAATTTTTGAACAGTTGGCTTGGAAAAAAAAGATTGTGACATTGTTACATACACACATCGGTGTAAGGTGGTCCCAAAGGAATACATTTTCAGAAGGGAGAATTCATGAAAATACAAAAATAAAATATTTCAGTGGATATAATTAAATCATATTCCTTGTCAAGGGTATAAGCAAGTCTATTTAAATATTAATTTGCTAGACAAAAGGGTAGAAACCCTCCTGTTAGGTACTCGCCGTTGGTTAAATGTCCCCGCATGTTTGAGGATACAGAGAGAGGAGAGGACATTGAATACAAAACGAAGACGTGTCAGTTGGCGAGGCGGTTCAGCATCTACTCACCTCGCTACGAGACTAGGTATCGATAGAAGGAGATCACTTCCGAGTTATTTCTAAAAAAAAAAAATATTATAAACAAAATTTTTACTGTAATTTTTGCATTTTGCATCATTGCACCATTTACTTTCAGTCAACTAAGTATTTAATTTCATAGGAACCACGTTAGGAAACTAACTACTATCGATAAAGGAGTGCATGTTTTTGTTGCGATGAAAAATGATTTGATTTAATAGATATACAAACAAGTTAGCTGTTCTAGTTTCAATCATTTAGTAGAGATCCGGAATGTTTACACGAATTTATATATAACGGCCTGGAAATGTCTGAAAATGTAAATATGCCGAAAAACTCATCAACTCCGACCCGTTATACTTAAATATAATTTACACACTTATTTGCTTTAATCCACTCGCTAGGCAAGTGGATTGGCGATCGCAGTAGTGGGATCAGTTACCGCTGCCCATCCCCGGTCTGTTTAGTTTTGATTTATTATTTTTAAGATGAAAATAAGGCTGAGTATCCCAATATTGAAAAATGCGTTGACTGTTATAATTTAACAAGTACCATATTTTTTTAGTTATTTTAATGTTACATGTTGCCCTGTATTCCTCTGAGATTCAAACCTATGAACTACGTTCAGTACGAAAGAAGTAGGTTGCTTGTGTGGTACTTCAGTGATAACGTTGGCCACCGGTGTAAGAAATTTCTGACTCGCTCCTTAATTAAATGAATGGATGAATTAAGGAATACACTTTAATGTTCACCACAAAACGATATAATACAGGCCAAAACAATACATACATTACGGTCTATAATAGCCCACTGCTGGACATAGGTCTCGCCCATGCGAGAGGTTGCCACCATCAGTACCAAATATCTTACACCTTAGACGCCGCTTGTTATTTTGGTCTAATATTTTGTCGATATGGTTATGCAGCTATCTATCCTTGGCCAAGACTTTTCTTTTACTACGATAACCACGAGAAAAAGCAGTTAGCATATTCTTAAGCCATACTTCATACCACCACGGTCTACAAAAACAATAAAAGATCAAATACATTTAGACATCCTAATCGCTGCTTAGCAATCACTACCAGGGAACCAAAAGTGTAGAGGAAATAAATAATTAAGTATTTGAAACAATTCGCTGGGCGTGCGGATTCGTGAAGTTGTGCGCGTTGAGAGATAAAGAAATTTGATACATTGATATTGATTTACGCTTCATCAATCAAGTTATGTATTCTAGTAATTTGGAGATCTACGTGCATATAAAGAAATCAAAGTTAGTTAATTGACTCAGGCGTTACTTTGCGGAAATTCATTGTAAAGTTGTTATTGAAAAAATTACTTCGCAACCCTCCGCATGCAAATATAAAAAGGTATATGTTACCTGGTCCGAAGAGAAGAAGAGCACCACCCTCCCTTCCACAGATGCATGCACCAATTCCACTGTATGCACCACCACTACACTCAAACCAGGTAACATACACCACCACCGAAAACGCGTCACGTGTTTCGCCTCAAAACAAGGCATTCTCAAGCGAGTAGACTCTACGATGAGCGACCGCAGAGTCTGCGGTCTCTGCGGTCGCTCATCGCAGAGTCTTTTCAATAACAACTTTAGAAATCAAAGTGAAATCATGATCCTTCATGGTCGAGTAGTGAATAGCTTTAATGTTGCGCTAGCCCTAAGGTCTCGGGGTTCCTAATGATGTATAATAACTTGCGGTATTTTTGTTGTCTCCGATTATATAAAATAAGTGATATAGCTACGTACTTTTTAGGATCAGAGTAATGAGTGTGATGTGGTCTCTCTAGTATCTCTGTAAGTATTTACCTACTTATATGTATCCATTTATTATTTAATTTAACATATTCCTGTATTTTAAATAAAAATAATTCTGATTGATAATCTTGTTTAACCAGAGAATAAAAACTTATTATCTCGGCTTCACCCCTACCTTGCCCCGATGAGATGTCTTCAAAGGGTTCTTGCTTCATAGGATAATGTTAATATTCCCCCTTGTTTATGTTAAATTTATCTTCTTAGTCTTCTTTTTACATACTGAATGTAGATAGAATATTTTTAAAATCTTAAACAGCCATAATACACTCACAAATATTATAAAATATATTTACAGTCATACATTTTTTGTTACATAATAATTATTAACATTACATTTAAATATTTTGTAGTGTTATTTTAAGGCAAATCCCTTGATGTTAAAGTTGGTCACCATGTACCCAAGCGGGCAAGAATTAGTGCCGCCGTACTCTTTTCCAACTCATACTCAAGCCATTTTCATTCCTTTCTAACCTCTTCTCAGCTTGCCTACCAAATATTCCCCAAATATTTTGCAGCATATTATTTAATATCAAATATCTTACATCAGTATATGTTCACTAGGAACAAATTTTAAATTTTTATTTATTTATCTTCACGCACAATCCCTGACAGGGTAGCCAGAGAACAGATCGCCAAGTGTCACGATCCTACATACTTCTTTCGCTTCTTTCAGATTCATCATCTTCTTCATACATGCACGTCTAGGTATCCGAGTACTCTTGACCCTCCTCTCTTCGAGCAATTTGCTCACATGGTCTTCGAAAGTTAATCTCGGTCTACCTCGACACCTTTTAATATTAACTTTCGCGCTATATATTTTCTTCATCATTCGGTCTTCACTCATTCGTTCAACGTGCCCAAACCATCGAAGCACGCCCTTATCCATTTTGAGACAAGGTCATCTTTCAAACCTGCCATATTGCGAATCTCTTCGTTTCGCTTTCGGTTAGCCATGGTTAGGCCGCACATTTTACGAAGAGATCGCATCTCCACTGCATTCAACCTGCTTTTATGCTTCTTCTGGCATACCCAGGTTTCGCTGCCATATAACAAAGTCGGTACCAACACTGCGTTATGTATTACAAGGCGTGCACTTTTCACAACGCCTTGCCTTTTGATTAACGCAGTCAGGGCACCATTGACTTTGTTCCCGGCAGCGACACGCCTGTCCACATCTAAATCACATCTTCCATCCCGGCTAAACGCACTCCCCAAGTATACAATTTCATTCACCTGTTCTAGACATTCCTGATTTACCCAAATTTCGCACTTCGTTCTTTCTTCGTCCCTTTCAAATACCAGAAACTTAGTTTTATTAGCATTCAAACGGAGACCATTAATTTCACATTCTTCTTTCATACACGTGACTAATGCCTGCAGTTCTGCCTCTGATGGTGCTATAAGCACAGCATCATCAGCATAAAGCAGACAGTTTACTTTTATGTCACCCAATTACACACCCAAACAGCTATCTTTCAGCTTCTGTAAACAGCTGTCGAGATACAGTATGAATAGCCAGGAAGACATGACAGAACCCTGTTTTACGCCCGTTTGGACGCTAAACATGGGTGACAGGTCATGCCCTACCCGCACACATGCTTTACAGTCACAGTAAAGTGACTGCACAGCCCTTAGCAATCGACCATCCACACCATACCCCGGCAACAGTTCCCACATTTTTTCCTTACAACCTTATCAAATGCTTTCTCAAGATCCACAAAAGCACAGAAAATCTTCTGGTTAGCAGCCAGAAGCTTCTCCGTGATCATGCGGAGAGAAAACATTTGATCCGTGCATCCTCTTCCAGGTCTAAATCCGCATTGTGCCTCCCATAGAAATCTTTCCGATTTCTCTTGCATCCTACGTGTCAAAACCTTCGAGTAAACTTTACTTGCTAAACTGGTCAAACTGATCGCCCGATAGCACCCGCAGTCATAATGTGAACCTTTACCTTTATATAAAGGCACAATGACCGCGGATCGCCAATCATCCGGAACAGCCCCCGTTCGCCAGCACAAATTGCACAGCAGATGAAAGCTGTCCCAGACGCGTGGTCCACCATACTTGACCATTTCAGCAGTAACTCTGTCTAGTCCCGCAGCCTTACCACATTTCAAACTTCTAATCGCACATTCAATCTCTTTCATACTGATGACCTCAGTGTCATCGAGGTCCGAGTCTGGCGTACCAGTCACGGCGTCACCCCGGATCCTCACTAAGATCATCACACGCATACATCTCTCTATAAAATTCGCTCCATCGCTGCATGACGTCCGATTTTTCTGAGAGGACGTCATTGGTTCCGAAAGCACTTTATTCATTCTTAAGGCTGTCGCACCACTCCGGGTCCTTCCAACCTCTTTCCAGAAGAGTTTGGAGTTCTCCTTGAAGTTGTGCGACAACCTTTCGTCCGCTTCCATTCTACTCCTTTCACGCACTTCCTCAATCAATGCTTTCGTGTGAACTTTCTGGAGCTTATATCTTTCTTTCCTCTTCTCTCTCATATCCTTATCATTACTAGAGGCCAAGTAGTCTAACCATGCTTTCTTCTTCTTATTTACAGCTTCTTTCACTTCGTCATTCCACCATGCATCACCCTTTTACTACTACCTCTTTTCACATTTCCACACACGTCTTCCGCTGCACTAACCATTCCATCTCTAAGGCTCTGCCATATTTCTTCCACACATTCTTTCCTAACACTAATGCTGTCCAGCTTTCGGCTACCCTTGCTTGATATTTATTCCTAGTGTCCGCTTCCTGAAGCTTCCAGCTTCGGATGCTACCGACCGACTGTGGTTCTGGTATCGCCGTCCGGTGGCGCCAACCCGCGAACAGACCCTAAATCTAGTAATCACTAGGTAGTGATCCGTTCCCGGTCAGCACCTCGGAACACCCGCGTATCCATCACCTGTTTTCGCAGTCGGTCATCCACCAGGAATAAATCGATCATCTCTCTCATTCTCTCTTGTTCTAGTATACATATGGATTTTCTTGTGACTAAACATAGTGTTGTCACACAAGAAGGCCTTTCATACACATGTTAATGCCTGCAGTTCTGCCTCTGATGGTGCTATAAGCACAGCATCATCAGCATAAAGCAGACAGTTTACTTTTATGTCACCCAATTACACACCCAAACAGCTATCTTTCAGCTTCTGTAAACAGCTGTCGAGATACAGTATGAATAGCCAGGAAGACATGACACAACCCTGTTTTACGCCCGTTTGGACGCTAAACATGGGTGACAGGTCATGCCCTACCCGCACACAGGCTTTACAGTCACAGTAAAGTGACTGCACAGCCCTTAGCAATCGACCATCCACACCATACCCCGGCAACAGTTCCCACATTTTTCCTTACAACCTTATCAAATGCTTTCTCAAGATCCACAAAAGCACAGAAAATCTTCTGGTTAGCAGCCAGAAGCTTCTCCGTGATCATGCGGAGAGAAAACATTTGATCCGTGCATCCTCTTCCAGGTCTAAATCCGCATTGTGCCTCCCATAGAAATCTTTCCGATTTCTCTTGCATCCTACGTGTCAAAACCTTCGAGTAAACTTTACTTGCTAAACTGGTCAAACTGATCGCCCGATAGCACCCGCAGTCATAATGTGAACCTTTACCTTTATATAAAGGCACAATGACCGCGGATCGCCAATCATCCGGAACAGCCCCGTTCGCCAGCACAAATTGCACAGCAGATGAAAGCTGTCCCAGACGCGTGGTCCACCATACTTGACCATTTCAGCAGTAACTCTGTCTGGTCCCGCAGCCTTACCACATTTCAAACTTCTAATCGCACATTCAATCTCTTTCATACTGATGACCTCAGTGTCATCGAGGTCCGAGTCTGGCGTACCAGTCACGGCGTCACCCCGGATCCCTCACTAAGATCATCACACGCATACATCTCTCTATAAAATTCGCTCCATCGCTGCATGACGTCCGATTTTCTGAGAGGACGTCATTGGTTCCCAAGCACTTTATTCATTCTTAAGGCTGTCGCACCACTCGGGTCCTTCAACCTCTTTCCAGAAGAGTTTGAGTTCTCCTTGAAGTTGTGCGACAACCTTTCGTCCGCTTCCATTCTACTCCTTTCACTTCCTCAATCAATGCTTTCGTGTGAACTTTCTGGAGCTTATATCTTTCTTTCCTCTTCTCTCTCATATCCTTATCATTACTAGAGGCCAAGTAGTCTAACCATGCTTTCTTCTTCTTATTTACAGCTTCTTTCACTTCGTCATTCCACCATGCATCACCCTTTTTACTACTACCTCTTTCACATTTCCACACGTCTTCCGCTGCACTAACCATTCCATCTCTAAGGCTCTGCCATATTTCTTCCACATTCTTTCCTAACACTAATGCTGTCCAGCTTTTCGGCTACCCTTGCTTGATATTTATTCCTAGTGTCCGCTTCCTGAAGCTTCCAGCTTCGGATGCTACCGACCGACTGTGGTTCTGGTATCGCCGTCCGGTGGCGCCAACCCGCGAACAGACCCTAAATCTAGTAATCACTAGGTAGTGATCCGTTCCAGGTCAGCACCTCGGAACACCCGCGTATCCATCACCTGTTTCGCAGTCGGTCATCCACCAGGAATAAATCGATCATACTTCTCTCATTCTCTCTTGTTCTAGTATACATATGGATTTTCTTGTGACTAAACATAGTGTTTATCACAAGAAGACCCTTTCCTTGCATACAGCCAGTATAAGCTTGCCAGCATCGTTAACCCTTTTGTCGCCAAACATTCCAAGCACCGACTCGTACCTGGCCGAGCGGTACCAACCCATCCATTCAAATCACCACATACAACAATTCTTTCATTTCCTCTAACCAAGTCTAGAACTTCTCTTGCATTCTCCCAAAACTCCTCCAGCTCAGCTCTGGACGACGAAGCCACCGGCGCATAAACAGCCAAAAGGAATAACTTCGTCAGTCCCAATTTAAAGCGAACCCAGAGAAGTCTCAGTTCACAGCCTTATATTCAGTCATAACATCGACCAACCGAGACGACAGCAGCACCCCACTCCCTGGCAGGCGCTCTCGCTCTCCGGGACTCCGGACCATACAGCTAACGCCCCGCCAGGGAGCTCTTCAGTACCGCTGCCCTTCCGCTTGGTCTCCGACAAACACACGACATCTAATTCTCTTTCTTTCATTATTTCAATCAACTCATTCGTCTTATCTCTCATGCCTCCTCTAACATTCCACGTGCCAACTCTGCACCCCGTCCTCCACCTTCCGCCGTGTCGGGCTGTGCGTGACGGGTGGCGGTCTCCATCGCCGCTTTGCGCGCTGCATTTCACACCAATGGGGACGAACTTGTGTGCGTCGCCTTGGGGGACGCCTAACCCTCGTCGGCATGGGTGCGCAGCTGTGTAGAATTGCAGCCCTGAAAAGGGCTGGCAGGGGTCGCGACGAGCACGCTTCTACAATGACCCCCAACGTACCGTACTCTTTTCCAACTCATACTCAAGCCATTTTCATTCCTTTCTAACCTCTTCTCAGCTTGCCTACCAAATATTCCCCAAATATCTTGCAGCATATTATTTAATATCAAATATCTGACATCAGTGTATGTTCACTAGGAACAAATGAAAACTTATTAGAGCCGTAAGGTATGCCACCTCTTTCTTCTCGTAAGGGATTCTTTCGCTTTTCCTTCTTACGAGAAGAGACGGCTATGGAAGAGCCTTAATTTTTTTTTTCAATACTTTATTTATAGAAACAAAATTATGTTTATACTTATAATAATTATTAATTTTTCACAAATAAAGTATAAGATATAAAAAATAGATCACATAAATTGCTCTGATCCCTATATACGAGTAAGTATTAAAAGACACTATGTTATGAAAAAAAAAACAACGATCGTACCACAAACACCTAATATATCCCATATAATAAAGAAATAGTGGTGGTTAACTATATTGATACATCTGGGGACCAAAAAGGACCTGAGCGCTGGTAACATCTAGAAAACTGGTTTGTACGCTACTCGACCTCTAAGGCCATCAAAAGCTACCTTCAAAACTTTTCCTCTTTTTTTCCCATTAAAATTGTTAGAGTTAAGGTATTATTCGATAAGTACATAAGCATCCTCGGGGCCGCATATCATTGATGAGTAAAATACTTTTTATACTTTGTTCTTTGTGGTATCGGCGTAAGATTATTCCATCCTTTTTATCCCTGCGGGTGTAGTAAAAGGCGACTAAGGGAAAACTATAGTTACCGTCAGATGGCAGGATAACCGTCAGCAATACATAACGGGCAAACTGATGACGGGCAGCAGCGTGCGAAGGTGCCAGGTGTCTGGTACTGCGATCAGATCAAGTCTAAGGCTAAGTTGAACTTATACGATACTGGATGTTTGTGGAAGCTAGTTCGATGATTCTGATTCCATGCTTAAGCTTTGAGATCAGTACAACGTATGTGAGGTTGTCCCTATCTAGGTATGTGTTTATTTATTATTATTATTTATCATAAGTCACTACAACTGAATAGTTGGGTGATCGGAATCCGACTTCGATCCCCAAAAGCTAGGCTCGTACTAATGTTTCAAAAACTTGTGTATAATTTAAACCTTGGGCACTAAGATGGCTATAGGCACACCACCGGTCACATTAATCCAAATAAACTTCGGTTAAGAGTTGATCGAAAGGATTTGATTGTCTCTACCTACGTGTAACAAGAATTCCCCGCATGGCATTATACAATTAACATTTGTAACAATTGTGGGAGAACTTATTTTTTGCGACTACCAAATTCTCAACTATACGTTGCACAGGTAATTAGCTCAAATGGTGATTCAACCATTATAAGTTACAGTCCCAGATGTACAGAGTAACAACACGCAGGGACATCACCAGAGCGACAGTACACTGTGCATATTAACTCTATAAACAAGTATCATTCGTTTCACCTGATGGTAAAAAAATGGCTGTACAAATATTGTAGCTTTTTTAGTTTTTAGTTTAAAAATATAGGAAATCTAAAAATAATATTTTGTCAGTGTAGTATTTAATAAAATTATTAATTAGAAGTAGTCGTTACAAATCACTAACAGGTCGATTTGTCTTTTACCTTTCAATATCTATGTACAGGGCAGTTTCTGTCCTAAAACTATACACCGGCTATCTGTAACTCTAACTCACAACCGGTCAGAATTGCGCCATAGATCATTGATTCAGCAGCCATTATGACCCTAAGATACATTCGACATTCGTGGGAAAACAGGGGGTGGCAATATTCTTAAACCGTTACCACACCCTTAGATACATACAACTGAATCCTGTTTCGCAATATTCATTCTCTCATGTTCAATCATATTTGGCAATTTCTTATTGTCAATATGAAACACATAAAAGCCTGTTATCGCAGAGTTTATGATGTACTGTGCCTGATACAGCCTGTGTAGCAGGCACGTAGTGTACGTTACGAACCTTACGTGTACATTAGTGTTGTCAAACTGAAGTGCAGGCTGTTTCAATACTCGCCCCCGACGTAGATGATGAATTCGTACGCTGATGGATCTCCGGGGCGAAGGAAGGAAGGAAGGAAATGAAAAGGCTTAGGTATAGGGAAAAGAAATGCTAATCTCGTGCAGCAATCGAATGATTGCTGCATTCGATTGCCGCACGAGGTTAGCCTTTCCCGAGCCACATTGCATTTGAGCCACAAGGCATGAACTGAAAACAAATTCTTCACTCTAAGTGACACCACTTTTATTTTATTTTTTTATAGGAAAGGGAGGCAACGAGCGGGTGGCTCACGTGATGCGTTGCCGCCTTAGAGTATCCTCCCCCCCCCCCCTCCCCGAACTGAGGAAGGGGGGTGTGTGGGCCTCCGCTTACCTGCGCTCACCACATGAAGCGCAGAAGTTTGTTAGACTTCTACTTCACGCCGGTATTCTGTGAGGTCGTGGTACTTCCTCGGTCGAGCCGGCCCATTCAAGCAACAACAAAAGCTGATGCGTGGCTCTACCACTGTTAGGATTGCAGGTTTTATTTGCATTGCAGACCGAGCGGGCTTTGTTTCCGGCACTGCATTTTCTTCTTTTGATCTTTCAAAGCTCTCAAATGTATAACCCACGAAAGCGTTTTTACCTTTTGTCGGGAAAATTAATATTTATAAAGGCGTTAGTGATGCGAAATTTATTATTTGTCCACCTGTCACCAAAGATATTTTTTGGGATAACGTGATAGTGGTAAGCTTATCGCCGTCTTTATATGTTGAAAAACCCAATTCATACGAGCATGCCACCTGACAATAAACTCGGGTCTCGCGACTAGAATTCAGATCACCCAACCACTTATTCATTGAACTTTATTCAACATAACTTATTTGCCTAAATGTAAAGTTTATCTTATTTAATGTATTCATTGTTTTTTTAGGACGTGGTAGTATCGGCTTAAGAATATGCCAACTCCTTTCTTCTCGCGGGTGTCGTACGTCGTAAGCGACTGAGAGAAAAGCCTTATCCATGTCAATAACCGTGGACAGATGGCGGTATAACTATCTCAAAAAATATAAAACCAAAATAAGTACACCGGGGATGAGGAGAAGTCAAAGTTGCAAGATGTCTGGTACTGCGATCGCCAATCCACTCGCCGAGTGTGGCGATTAAAGCAAATAACCTATGTTGTGCAATAGATACTTACAGGTTAAGTATGTAAATTTGGTAATGATAAATTGCATTCTCTACCACATTGGTGTCTATTTTTTCTTCCCTCTCTAGTATAACAGGTCGAATTCTGTCGGCATACTTACTTGTTATTTATGAATCCATATGACGTCGGGAATAATAAGTTATTTCTTGCGCTGACATCATAAGGCTACGCTACATTAACTCAATCGTTGAAAGTCTTAATACGGTGAGTAGAACTCTCGCATTCCCCACGAAGCAAGATGTCCTCAAAAATTACGCTCGTAGTGTAGAGAGTTACTTTTGATGGTTATATTGATATTCTGAATAAAGAATTAGCAACATTTCTCTGACTAACCACAGCATGATTATAAAACGAACAGCGCCATCTAGCCTACGCTTTCGGAATTAAATGAATGTGAAAACCATTTCCTGTGCTGTAAACTTAAACGCTGTTTTCTTGAATATCATCTCGCTGGAAAAAGTATAAATAAATATCTTCACTCATATTCCCAATACTGGTGTATACAGAGGACTAGACAATTAACTTTCATCATCCTTTCACCGAAGACTATTTGGGACAACGTGACAGTTGGTGAGCCCATCGTCATCTTAGTGTCCAAGCCACCGTTACAATATACTTACATAAAAATAATATATTTACATAGACAAATATTCAAGTTTAAAATGTAATATTGGGCCAACTGCCTTAAGATTGACTAGCTGAGAATGCTTTTCGCATTTAATCTGCCTTCATTCCTTCTCATATTGGAAGGTGCACAAAGAATTCATAAATTAATCAATAATATTCTTAGGCTGGACTCTCAACATATAAATAAAAATGTAATGTATATACTTAAAAAACGTAATGTAATGTTTATACTTAAAAATATTATCAGTGATTTCTTGTATTTACGCGAATACTACATATTTAAAATAAAACGATTTTCGGATTTTATCTCGTTTTTAATTAGTTTTTACAAACTATTTTTATTTCCCGACGTTTTGGATGCTTCACAGCAACCGTGGTTACGGGGCGACTGAGGTCTTGAACATCCCGCTGACACAGCTACCTTCAGCTAGCGTCAACTTTACCAAACTGATATAACTGTTTAACTAAGCGTTTAAGAAACTTATGTACTATTTATATCAGTGGCTTGGACACAGACTAGAGACATAGTTACAAAAAAATAAGTTTTGTAGATCTTTTGTAGTTGTTCGACAGCCAATGCTTTTGTAAAACGTATAAAGTTAAAAATCCATGTTAAAAGTATCATTAAATCCACCATTTTGTAGCGACGGTCTTGGATTTACAACATAAAATAATATCATAAATAAATATCTTCACGCAATTTCCAATACAGGGGTAGACAGAGGTCTAGTCTAGACAATTAAGTTCCATCATCCTTTCACCGAAGACTATTTGGGACAACGTGACAGTTGGTGAGCCCATCGTCATCTTAGTGTCCAAGCCACCGTTACAATATACTTACATAAAAATAATATATTTACATAGACAAATATTCAAGTTTAAAATGTAATATTGGGCCAACTGCCTTAAGATTGACTAGCTGAGAATGCTTTTCGCATTTAATCTGCCTTCATTCCTTCTCATATTGGAAGGTGCACAAAGAATTCATAAATTAATCAATAATATTCTTAGGCTGGACTCTCAACATATAAATAAAAATGTAATGTATATACTTAAAAAACGTAATGTAATGTTTATACTTAAAAATATTATCAGTGATTTCTTGTATTTACGCGAATACTACATATTTAAAATAAAACGATTTTCGGATTTTATCTCGTTTTTAATTAGTTTTTACAAACTATTTTTATTTCCCGACGTTTTGGATGCTTCACAGCAACCGTGGTTACGGGGCGACTGAGGTCTTGAACATCCCGCTGACACAGCTACCTTCAGCTAGCGTCAACTTTACCAAACTGATATAACTGTTTAACTAAGCGTTTAAGAAACTTATGTACTATTTATATCAGTGGCTTGGACACACTAGAGACATAGTTACAAAAAAATAAGTTTTGTAGATCTTTTGTAGTTGTTCGACAGCCAATGCTTTTGTAAAACGTATAAAGTTAAAAAAATCCATGTTAAAAAGTATCATTAAATCCACCATTTTGTAGCGACGGTCTTGGATTTACAACATAAAATAATATCATTAATAAATATCTTCACGCAATTTCCAATACAGGGGTAGACAGAGGTCTAGTCTAGACAATTAAGTCCCTTCGACCCACCTTCTACCGAAGATATTTTCGGGACAACGTGAGAGGTGGTGAGCTCGTCGCCGTCTTAATGTCCAAGCCAACGATATTCGTACATAAGTTTTTGAAAAACTCATTGGTACGAGCCTAACAACTGGGGATCGAACTCGGGTCTATTGACTCGAAATTCCGACCACCCAACCACTCGGCTATCGTGACTTCTTTAGAAGTTATTTTATAAATTATTTTATCTGATTAGTTACTTTTGAGACATGGACACCAAGCGTGAAAATCATTATATATTGTAAAAGCGGCCGAACTATGTATTAAAACAGCTCCGTTAAAATTCAAAAACATCTGAGTATAATTTGAAATCATTTGCATCCGGAAATTCATGGACCATTTATTTTATTTCCTTGATAGTGATAAGTAAATAAACATTATTTCGGGCATGAAGTGTAGCTCAAACTATTTTGCCATTGTTTGAATTTAGTATTTACTGAGTCGTTCAATCATAAAGTTTTTGCTCTTAGAATATTAGTTTAATTTATTAATCCCACCACCTAGCCCTCCACCTATCGGTAGCCAATGACATTTTGAAGACTTTTCACTCAGTCAGCTCCTATTTCCTACACCGTTAGTTCACGGCAAAGTTTAACTTCAGTAATGCGATTAACTACTTTATTGTTAACATATAAGAGTCAACTCAGTATAAGACTCACTCAACTGAGTAAAATTCAACTCAACTGTTTATAACGTATTAGAGAATTAACACAAACCTTATTTCTTATCATCCCCGTAAGATCTTAATAGCTTTGTACAAATATTCATGAAACAATATAAATATATAATATAACACAACTGGTTATGCACTGTTGATTTCGTACTCAATTTTAATACAAAAAACGTATCTAACTACTGTAAACAATGTTACCAAATCAAATAATTACGCTTACTATTTTTTTCAGCTATTACGTCAATTGTCTAAATTTTGTACACACTTGACTGACACGCACTAGGCTTGGCAGTTTCAAACTAAATTCCATTCAAAATAAATGAATAATTAATAAAATAAATAAATGTCTTCACGCAATTCCCAATACAGGGGTAGACAGAGGTCTAGTCTAGTCACTGGAAATGGAAATTCATCTTTAAGAATTTTTGTTTAACAGTCTATAATCCACACAAACCCTAACTGAACCATCTTTTTCTCACTAATACCAAAAAAAAAATATCTTCACGCAATTCCCAATACAGGGGTAGACAGAGGTCTAGTCTAGACAATTAAGTCCCTTCGATCCACCGTCCACTGAAGATATTTTCGGAACAACGTGACCGGTGGTGAGCCTGTCACCGTTTTTATGTCCAAGCCAACGATCTAATTCGTACATAAGTTGTGAAAAACCCATTGGTACGAGCCTGCCACCTGGGGATCGAACTCGGGTCTCTCGACTCGAAATTCCGACCACCCAACCACTCGGCTATCGTGACTTGTATTCAATTTAAAAGAAAGATAAATAAATATTAATGAATAAATATATAACACCAAACTGATATAACTGTTTAACTAAGCGTTTAAGAAACTTATGTACTATTTATATCAGTGGCTTGGACACAGACTAGAGACATAGTTACAAAAAAATAAGTTTTGTAGATCTTTTGTAGTTGTTCGACAGCCAATGCTTTTGTAAAACGTATAAAGTTTAAAAAATCCATGTTAATAAGTTTCATAATATCCATCATTTTGTAGCGACGGTCATCTTGGATTTACAACATAAAATAATATCATAAATAAATATCTTCACGCAATTTCCAATACAGGGGTAGACAGAGGTCTAGTCTAGACAATTAAGTCCCTTCGACCCACCTTCCACCGAAGATATTTTCGGGACAACGTGAGAGGTGGTGAGCTCGTCGCCGTCTTTATGTCCAAGCCAACGATCTAATTCGTACATAAGTTGTGAAAAACCTATTGGTACGAGCCTGCCACCTGGGGATCGAACTCGGGTCTCTCGACTCGAAATTCCGACCACCCAACCACTCGGCTATCGTGACTTGTATTCAATTTAAAAGAAAGATAAATAAATATTAATGAATAAATATATAACACCAAACTGATATAACTGTTTAACTAAGCGTTTAAGAAACTTATGTACTATTTATATCAGTGGCTTGGACACAGACTAGAGACATAGTTACAAAAAAATAAGTTTTGTAGATCTTTTGTAGTTGTTCGACAGCCAATGCTTTTGTAAAACGTATAAAGTTAAAAAAATCCATGTTAAAAAGTATCATAAAATCCACCATTTTGTAGCGACGGTCATCTTGGATTTACAACATAAAATAATATCATAAATAAATATCTTCACGCAATTTCCAATACAGGGGTAGACAGAGGTCTAGTCTAGACAATTAAGTCCCTTCGACCCACCTTCCACCGAAGATATTTTCGGGACAACGTGAGAGGTGGTGAGCTCGTCGCCGTCTTTATGTCCAAGCCAACGATATAATTCCTAAATAAGTTTTTGAATTGGTACGAGCCGGCCACCTGGGGTTCGAACTCGGGTCTCTCAACTAGAAATTCCGATCTCCCAACCACTGGGCTATCGTGACTGGATTTACAATGATACTCAATATATAATAAATGTAGATTATAAAAAAAACAGCGTTGGGCGCGGGAACACGTCGCAAAAAAGAAGCAACCAACTGTAATATGATAAGTTAATTTATAAAAAAAAAATATCTTCACGCAATTCCCAATACAGGGGTAGACAGAGGTCGAGTCTAGACAATTAAGTCCCTTCGACCCACCTTCCACCGAAGATATTTTCAGGACAACGTGACAGGTGGTGAGCTCGTCGCCATCTTTATGTCCAAGCCAACGATATAATTCCTAAATAAGTTTTTGAATTGGTACGAGCCGGCCACCTGGGGTTCGAACTCGGGTCTCTCAACTAGAAATTCCGATCTCCCAACCACTGGGCTATCGTGACTGGATTTACAATGATACTCAATATATAATAAATGTAGATTATAAAAAAACAGCGTTGGGCGCGGGAACACGTCGCAAAAAGAAGCAACCAACTGTAATATGATAAGTTAATTTATAAAAAAAAAAAAACAGCACAAACATTGCTCTGATCTGATCCTGAAGTCAGTATCACAAATCACTTGTGTTATGGAATTAGAAACAATGAAGATACCACAAACAATCAGACCCACAAGAAAGTAGAAAAAGCTTATTCTACATTGACCCTTTGCATTTTTAAATGAATACATACATAGATAGGGACAACTTCACATACGTTGCTCTGATCCCAATGTAAGTAACCCAAAGTACTTGTATAAGTAAGTAACAACAAAGATATTATAAACACCCAGACCCGAGTCCTCCGTGGAAGAGTGGTGTGCAGTGGTGCACTGGTTCTTATACGCCGCCAGCTTTGTTCTATTCCCGATTGTGATGAATGTAAAAAATAATTGTGTTAGATTTTCTTGGGTGTGGATGTTTTTGTTACCTTCGTTGTTTTTTTACTCAACACGCTTGCTTTAGCTAATTACTTTGGGATCAGAGCAATGTATGTGATGTTATCCCTATCTACCTTTGTATATGAAGCTGTATATGAGATAGTCAATTGTTTATACAAATGCAGTGTGCAGCTTCCGCTTATTCTTTACGCATTTCCGAATACTGTGGTGGAGGTAAAGACATTATAGTCATTTCGGCTCACTTTTCACCGAAGTTTTTTGGGACCAAGTGTCAGGCGGAGAGCCTCTCGTCATCATAACGTCAAAGCCAACGACACTATATTGATACCTTGATATACACTTACTTAGAAAACATTCACGTATACAAATAAACGTCCATGACTTGAGTACAAACATCAATATTATTTTTCACAAGCATTTGCATTACCTACATAAGTATATTGAATCGTTAGTTAGGCCATTAAGATGGCGATTGGCTGACTACCAGCCACGTTGTCCCAACCAGGCTTCTGTAGAAACTGAAAGAACTTAATTATCGACACCTCAGTTTAATTCAATGTGGGAAAGTGCGCGAAGTTAAACATTATGTGATAGGTTAGCTTACATGTTTTTATTATAAAAAGTAAATGTTTATAAAAGTTGCAAAATAAATTTCACAACTTTAAGAAAATTCGTAGTTATTCCATAATTCCTGGTTTATGAACAAATATTTGGAACAAACATATTTTTTCATATGTTCACTTATTTAATTAATGCTAAGGTAGGCAGAGGTCTATAGCCTAGGCGTCAATTGCCTTATGGTTTAGTGTCGCAGGTTTAGGCCATTCCACTATTGTCGTGAAACTCACCAGACACAAGCATTGCAGCTCAGTTGCAATGGTTGACAGGAATGCTAGTAATGTTATTAGGTATTGCTGATATCTTTTAATGTAAAGTGATAACATTGCACTTGTTTTACGGTATCAGAAACAACGAATACACCACAAACAATTAGATCCGGGACAATGTAGCAAAACTGTTTTTCAACGTTGACCCGACCGGGAATTGAACCCGGCACCTCAGAGCAACACCATATAATCCTCTGATCGCCACTAGACCACGGAGCTCGTCGACCTCAAATAATAGAGAATATAATTAAAATTTTTAATTATTATTAGTAATTACTCGTTAGATTAATCAATACTACAAATGGACTTACCAGTAGTGACTTTGTAATAGCCGGTTACGTTTATCGGAATCTTGAGCACCTCGCCTGTGACTTCATAATTTCCATCCAAAATCAATGTAGGACATTTTAAGGTAAAGTTTAATTTGGATTAATCTGCGACAATAAAAGTAATATTTTATGATAATAGACAGGGAAAACATCACATACATTGCTCTGATCCTTATTTTCTCGAAAGTTTTGTCGGTTCTGGGTGTTTGCTGTACGTTCGTTGTTTCTGATTCCATAACACAATTGCTTAAGCTACTTACTTCGGTATCAGAGCAATGTATATTACGTTATCCCTATCTATGTATACATGTATTTACTACTTAGAAAAATCCATGACTCGAGCACAAGCATTCATATTCATCACACACTTGCGTGAACCTTCAATCCTTAGCTTCAAAGGCAGCATAACTACCATTAGGGCTGTCAGGGTGGTTTAAAAATAGGTACTCACATACATATACATATCGGCCTATTAAAGTCCACTGCAGGACATAGGCCTCTCCTATAGGAACATTTGCCATTATCGCCACGCTTGGCAAGCGGATTGGCGATTGCTGTACTGAACCACTCGCACCTGAGATCCTGCTGCCCATCTTCGGTCTGATTATTTTGATCTGATATTTTTTAGAGATAGTTATCCCGCCATCTATCGCTTGCCATAACAATATTCAAGGTAGGTTCCTTAGTCGCCACTTACGACATCCTCGGAAAGAAAGGGAGTGGTAATATCCTTACCCGTTGTAACTTAACTATGCTTAGGTACTAACTTAACAATAATAATTTCACGTGCTATATCCACTTCACCGTGTTGTTTGTGAATTTAAACGTGAACTTAGGATCGTTGCCCTCGACCACTCCAGATTTCAAAATCCAACACTTCAATGTTCAGTGCTGGAATGCCAGGTGTGATGAGTGGGATGACTCTATTAGCAGACTGTATCATGCAATACTCGTCGTTCTTTTGGCATGGAGATATGAGAGTACCTGAATAATAATAATAAATATTGGATAAATATTGCAACTGCTATCACCCATCCGATTGCCAAGAGTGGCGATTATGGCAAACCATCTCTTACAAGAGACGCCTGTTGCCTACAGTGGACTTTTACAGGCCGTTATTATGTTTTGTAAATATACCAATACTCAAGTTTTGTACTTACTTGGTTTATTTTTAGGGCTGAATGAATTATCAAAGGAAAGTATCTCCTGATGCTCCGCGACTCCAACTGTATGGAAGTCTGTAATAGCCAAATGCATTTCCCCATCTCTCCCTTTCACTTTGTTGATGTCGCCGGCAAATTCTAAAAATATTTTACCTTAACAAAATAGAAAAAAGGAAAATAAATTTCACAACTTTAAGAAAATTCGTAGTTATTCCATAATTCCTGGTTTATGAACAAATATTTGGAACAAACATATTTTTTCATATGTTCACTTATTTAATTAATGCTAAGGTAGGCAGAGGTCTATAGCCTAGGCGTCAATTGCCTTATGGTTTAGTGTCGCAGGTTTTGGCCATTCCACTATTGTCGTGAAACTCACCAGACACAAGCATTGCAGCTCAGTTGCAATGGTTGACAGGAATGCTAGTAATGTTATTAGGTATTGCTGATATCTTTTAATGTAAAGTGATAACATTGCACTTGTTTTACGGTATCAGAAACAACGAATACACCACAAACAATTAGATCCGGGACAATGTAGCAAAACTGTTTTTCAACATTGACCCGACCGGGAATTGAACCCGGCACCTCAGAGCAACACCATGTAATCCTCTGATCGCCACTAGACCACGGAGCTCGTCGACCTCAAATAATAGAGTATATAATTAAAATTTTTAAGTATTATTAGTAATTACTCGTTAGATTAATCAATACTACAAATGGACTTACCAGTAGTGACTTTGTAATAGCCGGTTACGTTTATCGGAATCTTGAGCACCTCGCCGGTGACTTCATAATTTCCATCCAAAATTAATGTAGGACATTTTAAGGTAAAGTTTAATTTGGATGCGTCCAAATTTAATCTGCGAGAACAAAAGTTATTTAGAAATTTTTTAATGAAAATAAACGGGGACAACATCACATACATTGCTCTGATCCCTATTTTCTCGGTTCTGGGTGTTTGCGGTAAGTTCGTTGTTTCTGATTCCATAACACAAGTGCTTAAGCTACTTACTTCGGTATCAGAGCAATGTATATTACGTTATCCGTATCTATGTATACATTGTATTTACTACTTAGAGAAATCCATGACTCGAGTACAAGCATTCATATTCATCACACAATTGCATGAACCTTCAATCCTTAGCTTCAAAGGCAGCATAACTACCATTAGGGCTGTCGGGGTGGTTTAAAAAAATAGGTACTCACATACATATACATATCGGCCTATTAAAGTCCACTGCAGGACATAGGCCTCTCCTATAGGGAACATTTGCCATTATCGCCACGCTTGGCAAGCGGATTGGCGATTGCTGTACCAGACCACTCGCACCTGAGATCCTGCTGCCCATCTTCGGTCTGATTATTTTGATCTGATATTTTTAGAGATAGTTATCCCGCCATCTATCGCTTGCCATAACAATATTCAAGGCAGGTTCCCTTAGTCGCCACTTACGACATCCTCGGAAAGAAAGGGAGTGGTAATATCCTTACCCCGTTGTAACTTAACGGTGTAACTTAGGTACTAACTTAACAATAATAATTTCACACGTGCTATATCCCTTCACCGTGTTGTTTGTGAATTTAAACGTGAACTTAGGATCGTTGCCCTCGACCACTCCCGGGTCTAAAGGCTCCAACACTTCAATGTTCAGTGCTGGAATGCCAGGTGTGATGAGTGGGATGACTCTATTAGCAGACTGTATCATGCAATACTCGTCGTTCTTTTGGCATGGAGATATGAGAGTACCTGAAACAATATAACATTTTACAAACAAATCTTCACGCAATTCCCAATACAGGGATAGACAGAGGTCTAGTCTAGACAATTAAGTCCATTTCCCACTTTCCTCCGAATATATTTTCGGGGCAGCGTTACCCGTCGCCATCTTTATTTCCAAACTAACGATATAGTTCGTACACAAGTTTTTGAAAAACCCATTGGTACGAGCTTACCACTCGGGGATCGAACTCGGGTCTCATGACTCGAAATTTCGAACTCCCAAACACTTAGCTATCGTGACTGTTTTGTAAAAATTACTTATACATTTTTAGCAATTTTATAAAAATTACTATAAAAAAAGTGCTCCTTTAAAAAAAATTAAACATAGGTAGGGACACTAACACCTTAAGCACAGTTGCTGTGGATCCAAAAACAACTAAGGAACCACAAATAGCCAAAACAAACATAAATAACATAATAACGTAAAATGTCTAAGACTTGACGTTGAAACTCTGAATATGTCTTTTGGATCGTTACGGTTTTATTTAAAAGCCAAATAAGGGATGTTATCAAAGAAAAAGAACAGACTAATTTAATATTAGAATTCAAATTATTCAATACTTACTCGGATTAGAAAACACGCCTCCAACCGCACAGAGCACCGACACGAGTATTAAATTCGTTCGAAGCATAATGAACACTTCGAATGATATGTCTACGCTGCTCTTTAATATTTATATGATTTCAAGTTTAGAAAAAAAATCATTATAAATCCACCGGCATAATTAGAGGAACACAAAAAATACATTATTTTTCATAATCAATTAAAAGACTGGCCAGTTACGTTTTTACTTAGAGCTTTGATTTAAAAATGAAACATAAGGCGACTGTAGTTTTTTTCATTGCCTTATTTCTGTTTTCCGGTGATACAGATCAGAAATTCAAAAGCCCAAGAAGGAAGGAAACGTTAGTGACGTGTGTTAGAGGGAAACACACGACGTTAGTCTAATGTTATAATTTAAGTATACTTTAAATTACAACATTATTAGTGTTCAATACTACGATAGCCAAAATTTGAGTCAAAAGACTCGAGTTCAATCCCCAGGTGGTAGATAATTACTAATGAATTTTCTCAAAACTTATATTCGATTTATATCATTGGCTTGGCCATAAAGGATATATGTAAATAATGCCAGTGGCCCTGACAGCATTGCTGCTTAAAGTCTGTACGCCCGAATTGTCTCCCGACTTAACCCACCTGTACTGCCTCTCTCTCAAATCAAAATCTGTGCCTAAGTCATGGAAGCTTGCTCTGGCCCTAGTAACTATCGTCCTATAGCCATAACCTCCACTCTCTGCAAATTTATAGAAAAGGTACTAAAAAAAAGTTGCCGTCGTATCCTGAAGAGAATAATCTACTCAGCGACTACCAGTATGGATCGCCGAGGTCGCTCCAATGGAAATCTTCGTATATACTCGTACGTCACGCGTTGCTGGGGTGAGGCCAGCGGAAGACACGGGGAAGCTTCTGCGGATTCGCTCGACGTCTCGAAGGCCTTCAACAGGGTCTGGCACTAAGGTTTGCTAAGTAAGCTTCCAGTGGACTGGACAGGCGATTTATTGAGAGAACGGTCGATCAGAGTGGCTATAGACGGCTGTTCTTCGGCTCTTAATGCCGGAGTTCCTCCGGGGTTAGTATTCTCTGCGACTCTTTTCCTGCTACACATCGACGACTTGCTATTGCCTGCAATAGTAAAGAAAGAAAATAAAATATTGTCATAGGTTGTCACATATAATTTTTCTGTCAATATATCTTTTTTGTTGTTTAAAATAATGTAATTGTTCAAAGACGATATATCAGGTATTCGGCATCAAAGACAAAAACCGGACTCTTGATAATTTGACGACCTCCGTGGACGAGTGGCCTACACACCGGTTTATATGGTCTCGCTTTTTAACACCGGGTTCACTCTTTGCCGGGTTTGGTAAAATTTGTTCGGATAAATTTTGAAAAACACTTTTTCTACATTTAGTCGGGTGTGCGTGTTTCTGGTACATTCGTTGTTTCCGACTACATAGCTCATAATTCTCTAACTACTTACATTTGATGACGTGTAACAAAACCTTGTATTCGAAGATGTTTTTGTTTTTTTTTTTAATTTGCAAAAAGCATGAAAATAATATAAAGTTAAGTATGACGTGAGCTTCTTATTTTTTGTAATTTGTTTATTTGAAAATCAGCGATTTTAAATGGGTATAGGTTTATAAATATCCAGGAAATGTATGAAATTATTGAAAAACAACATTTTGGTAAGTAATTGATAAAGGGCTAAACCTTCTCCTAAAGGCATGAAATAGCCTTATTTTCCTGCAGATGGCTTTTATAGGAAGTTAAGAGGGGATGATTACGCAGGACTTTTCGATATGCCCCAGCATCGTGGTTAAGATATACGATACCTTACAATTCGTATTAGATACTCACGGATAACGTAGTTTATATTATAACGGAATTTTCAGAATAAGATCAACTGTTAGCACCACATGTGCATGAGCGATACGTACAAACTATCAAAGTTTACATTTATAATATTTATATATAAATAAATAATGCTTACAAACTTGTTGCTGATGTGTACTACGATTATTATATCATGTCATTACCCTTGAATAAGTATTTACGTTATATTCGAGAGATTTCAGGACAGAAATGGTATATAAAATTAAATGTACATGGAGTACTGTTCTCATCTCTGGGCGGGGGCACCCCAGTGTCAGCTCCCAGAGATGAGAACAGTACTCCATGTACATTTAATTTTATATACCATTTCTGTCCTGAAATCTCTCGAATATAACGTATCCAAAGAAGAGCGGCTCGAATTGTCGACGACCATACTCTATCCGATCGGCTAGATCCTCTGGCTTTGCGAAGAAATGTTGCATCTATTTGCATTTTCTATAAGATCTACTACGGGGAGTGCTCCGAGGAATTGTTCGGATTAATCCCAGCCGCTGAATTTCACCATCGCACCTTACTGCATAACCAAGTATTTCATCAACACCACCTTGATGCTTCGCATTCCACCACAGTGCGTTTTTCACGGAATTTTCCGCCACGCACTTGCACTTTGTGGAATGAGCTGCCGTCAGCGGTTTTTCTGGACCGATACGACCTAGGGACCTTCAAGAAAAGAGCCTATACCTTTCTCAAAGGCCGGCAATGCATCCGCTATTCCTCTGGTATTGCAGATGTTCATGGCCGGCGGTAATCACTTACCATCACGTGTGCCACCTGCTCGTTTGCCTCCCTCTTCTATAAAAAAAAAATAATAACTCATGTCAGGAATAAATCACTCTACACAAGAATACTGAAGTCATGATAGTCGAGTGGTTGGGTGGTGGGATTTTTCGAGTCAAGAGACTCGAGTTCCATCTATAGGTGGCAGGCTCGTACCAATGGGCTTTTCCAAAAACTTATGGACGAATTATGTCGTGGGCTAGGACATTGAGACGGCGACGGGCTCACCGCCTGTCACTTTTTCCCAAAATATCTTTGGTGGAAACTGGGTCGAAACGTCTTAATTGTCTAGACCTCTGCCTACCCCTGTATTGAGAATGGCTTGAAGATAGATTACACAAGAATACATTAAAAATTATTTATAATCTCCTGTACTATTACAAAACTAACTGGAATAGTTGAAATATACTATAACTTGTAAGACGTATCAAGGCCTATATAACAATGAATTTTATAATTCTTGTCTCTTTGTAATGTTTTTTAAGGTCTTTGCACTGCAAGGATTTATAAAATTTTTGCTTCCATTGTCCAATGTCCTATTTTCCAACTAAGCAACTGACGTAAGAATTATTTCAATCGGTTCAGTAAAACGTAAGACAGCCTGCGCACTCTTTAGCAGAACTGTGGAAAGGTCAAGTTAAAATGGACCATTATTAGTTTGTGAACGACTCACAAACTTTTTAACGGATTTAGACGCTATTTTCAATGTTGTTCAAAGTAACTAATATACTTAATATGCAGCAACTTTATGTTCCTGTGGCGACACAAACTGAACATAAATGGAAAATTGTGGTAGAAGAAATTTTGTGGTAGAGCCACGCATCAGCTTTTGTTGTTGCATGAATGGGCCGGCTCGACTGGAGAAGTACCACGACCTCACAGAATACCGGCGTGAAGTAGAAGTCTAACAAACTTCTCCTTTTCGTCTGGTGAGTGCAGGTAACCGGTGGCCCATACAACCCCCTCCTCCAATTTCTGGGGGAGGGGGGCACTCAAAGGGAGGCAACGCATCTGCTAAGCCTCTGGTATTGCGGGTGTTCATGGGCGGCAGTAATCACTTACCATCACGTGAGCCACCTGCTCGGTTGCTTCCCTTTTCTATAAAAAAATAACATTTTATGTACAATAATTTTTTTTTCGCATTTGTAAAATAAAAAAGAAAAGTATATATAGGAACCTGTTTCCACGGGTACAAAGTTGCGAGCAAAAGCTAGTAAAATATAAAACAATTCAAATGGATAAGCACTAATGATTGTATGTATTTTTTATTTAAATTTTTTACATTGTTTTTAAAAATAATTTTAAGTTGAATTATTTTTAATTTTTCCGCATAAACACAAGAAATAATTATGCGCATTTAGCACAAATTAAAGCCTTAATATATGTAATAAATATAGATTGTTTTAATTACTTGCCAGCTTATGTAAATGTCTATATTGTGGTGTATCCTCACAAACGTTAGAGGACCAAAAGTGATAATTTTGGTGTGAGCGTGATTTAGTTTTTTTATTCTCAGTATATTCATGTATGTATGTATAGTATAAAAATGTGATGTTGTGAATATTGCCCTGATTTGGAAAAAAAGAGAACTACAGTTAATAAAAATGTAATGAACTTAAATAATGGGTTTCAGTTTTTTCTGGTGGCTTTATAACTTTAGTCACAGTGGCGGCGATGTGCTCACCACCACTCATGTAGTAGCAAAGCTTCAGTGAAATGTGGCTTGGAAGTATTTTATTGTCTAGACTTGTGCTTACCCTGATATCGAAAACTATGTAAAGATAAAAAATATCTATACGAGTAAGTTCCAAGGTAATGATTACGGAAATGACACCATAAAATCTGACTCCTTGCATTCCTGACACTGCGGTTGACCGCATTTCAATGAAGAATATGAAAATAAAGTCTAGATCCACCGCGGTGTAACGGGTGGGCTGTTGCTCGGTCAAGCGACTACCTGAGCTTTATGACCTCTCAATAAATCATTTATTTGTCTCAATAAATCACAAATGCAAAGCACATAAAAAAGCTTATAGAAAAAAAAATAACAAAATGGAGAGACAAAAAGGTCTGTGACTCAGCCGAATGGCGATACTGATCACCACTGTTATTCTGTCACAGCTGACTAATAACTTAACAATACTAGCTTAAATTAAATATAAAACTTGTGCTCATGTATATTGAAATATGGTAGCGAATATATATGTTTTTGACAAAAACACACCCCAGCAAAAATTATTTGATAAAAATACCTACCTCCTGCCTGGTTTGTTCTTTTAATAATAATTTTGTATACTTTGTTTTAAACGATTTAGTATTTGTTGTATCTACGTGATACAACAAATACTAAATCGTTTAAAAATCGTCCCTCTCCGCAAACGTGTAGACAAATATTTTCTTTGTAGTTTTTCATACAGATAAGAAGGAGACTGCTTGTTGATAAGGGAATGCATAAAACAAGTTTACTTCAGATATATTCTTTTATCCATTTTCAGTATATTATTTTTGAGAAAATAAGGGGTTATTCAATTTCTTCTAGGTATATTAAAGCAGTAACGCATACATGCATTGTGAACTCTCTGGACTCTCTTCATAGTTTTTTGAACTAAACAGGGACCGTATACAAATCACAATAGTTTAAATGCGGTAATACCAAACTATTGCAAAGACGAAGCCTGACATTTATATTAAAAAAGGGGCGAGGCGAATTTTGTAAAGTGTATTTAAGAACCCAAAACACTTTCCAATTTTTTTGTTGCACATGTTGCTCAAAAGTTAAATATTCGTCCATGACAAGGCCTAAGTTACGTACTACTACTAGTTACTAGTTACTTATTATCTCTTTTTTTATAGGAAAAGGAGGCAAATGAGCAGGTGGCTCACGTGATGGTAAGTGATTACCGCCGCTCATGAACACCCGCAATACCAGAAGCTTAGCAGATGCGTTGCCTCCCTTAGAATGCCCCCCTCCCCCATAATTGGGGCAGGAGGGTGTGTGGGCCACCGGTTACCTGCAATCACCAGACGAAACGCAGAAGTTTGTTAGACTTCTACTTTACGTCGGTATTCTGTGAGGTCGTGGTACTTCCCGGGTCGAGCCGGCCCATTCATGCAACAAAAAAAGTTGATGCGTGGCTCTACCACTGTTAAATCTCGGTCAATATTTATGCCATTGTTACATTGGGTTCAATTTTTTTTAATACTAAACACTTAGTGCCCATTATAATATAAGTGCTTTTGTATGTGTTCAGTAACAGTCCATTAGCCTTCGACCAATTGTGTATCGCATTCAGGTTTTTATTTAAGCTATTGACAGCTGATTTAACCCTAGCCTCTGCAGGTAGCATGTGGATGTATAATTGAGTGTCATCGGCGTACATGTGATAGTTAGAGTTGCTTACATGTTTTGTTAAACCAGCTGTATAAATGGAAAACAATGTTGGACCCAGGATAGAGCCTTGAATCACGCCTCCAGAAACTGGAAGTGAATCCGAGATATAGACGATGCCATCCTTAGTAATACATTTTTTTTAAAGAATACTAGCAAGCCGAATACCATTACTAGTATTCCTGTTAACCACTCCAATTAAGCTACATTGCTTGTGTCTGGAGATGGTTTACGTCAATAGTCGAATGGCGGGGCCCTAACCTGCGACGTCATGTTTCGCAGTCCGCACCCTAAACCATTAGGCTATTGCCGCTCTATTTAACTCTTTCACTTCTTCCGTGAAAATAAAACTGAAACCACATGCAAACTACTTCAGAAAATTCAATGTATTTGAGTTTTGCTAACAATAGCGGCACATAAACACAGTCAAAGGCGCGGGTGTAGTCCAATAGAACTAAAGATGTACCCTGGCCATTATCAGCAGCAGAAAGTATGTCGTCTGTTATATGTAGTAAAGCTGTAGTTGTGCTATATTTCTGACGGAATCCCGATTGGAACCTCGGAAAAATGGCATTCTGTTCTAAAAATCTGTAATTTGAAACTGTACACACTTCTCCACTATTTTTGATGAAGCTGGTAATATACTTATTGGTCTTAGGTCTTCAGAGCTGCTTATTTTCTGTTTTTTTTTGATATTGGGACAATCATTGCGCATTTCCAAACATCTGAAAACACTCCTTCCAACAGTGACTTATTAACAATGCCTTCAATCGCGATCATCGAGTATGATAAAGTCAGCCTAATCATGTACATTAAAATTTCATCACATCCTTTAGAATTACATGAAGAAGAAGTATAATTTTATCAATTAATGATGCATTTACCCTGTTGAAATTTAACTGGGACGTAGTTACACTACGACTTTCAGAAAAAGTTTTAAATAGCTTTTCATCTATTGGTACCGCCGGGACACTATTAATAAAATGCCTATTAAGTGCAGTAGCATTATATACATGGTCAGGAATGGAGTTACCAGATTTGCATTTATTAATAACTTTATTAATATGGCGCCACATCAAAGATGAGTTACGGCTATTATCATTCACAAACCTGGTAAAATATGTTTTTCAGCATAGACGGCACGATTATGTAAGTTACGCATTTCTCGGTAATAATTCACGGCAGATTTAGACTTATGAAGCTTTGCTTTACAACAGGCCTTATTACGAATGTTCTGCATTTCTTTCAGCGTTTCAGTCATCCACGGTGACGGCGGCTTCTTAAATGTACGTTGACAAACTGGGGCAAAAGTATTCATTAAATCTAACACGAGACTATTGAAAATATTGACCATATCGTTAATATCATTGTACTCCAAAACAATATGCCATGGCGTGAAGGAAGAGGCTCTATTTAGGCACTCAGCATTATCAGAAAGTGGTCTATAATATATTAGGCGGGACTTGGGCTTGGGTGTCTCAATAGGAAAGTGTGCTATAACCAGGCCATGATCACTTAAATCATCATTATGTATGACGTCGAAAAATGAGGGCTGCAATGTATTTCTCGTAAAAATAATATCTATAAGTGATGATTTTGACGATGTTACACGAGATAGCAAATTAACAATTTGATGGAGTTTAAAGGAATCAACTTAAATATCAAAACATCGTGGCAATATTCCACGTTTGTTTCCATCAATATCAATACAGGGGTAGACAGAGGTCTAGTTTAGACAATTTAGTCCCTACGACCCGCCTTCCACCAAAAATATTTTCGGGACAACGTGACAGGTGGTGAACCCGTGGCCGTCTTTCTGTTGTTGTCCAAGCCAAAGATGTAATTCGTAAATAGGTTTTAGAAAAACCCATTGGTACTAGCCCGCCACCTGGGGATCGAACTCGGGTCTCTTGACTCGAAATACCGACCACCCAACCACTCGGCTATCGTGACTTTATGTCCATCAATACAATTCCATCAATATTATCAATACATCATTTTCCATCAATACAATTCACATTAATATCACCTACCAAAAATTCGCTCACATCGGATCTAAACATTGACAATGACTCGTGAATATCGTCAACAGCAATCTCTGTACATATCTGATTCGGGGCGACATACAACTCCAATTAAAACGTTAAGCTGTCTTATTTTTATTTTTACCCATAATTGTGTCAATCTCTGTACATACATGTTATCTTTTATATACATTCCGACACCACCACCACGACTACATCGTGGATTGTGTATTAATTGATAGCCCGAAACAGAATCGAATCATTGTCTGAATCGTCTGAATGTCTAAATCTTTTTTCAGGCAAGTTTCAGTAACACAAACAATATCAAATTCCGCTAACTGAAATGAGGCAACAAACTCATCCCATCCTGTATTAAGTGCATGAACATTTAACAGTCCTAAAGTAAACGGTTTTAACTTATTTGATACTAAATTATTCTTATTTTGTTGTATACTTGCCATAATAATTATTTAAATTTAAACTCGTAGAACAAATTGATAGATCTTGAAAAATAAATTAACTTAAAATGCTTAGTTGGTCCTTATTTGAGACATGAACACACTCCGATTTATCAGTTTTTCGCATGAAAATCTTGCCATTCCGAACCCTTACAAATCTAACGCCCAATTCTTTAGCGCGAGCCCTTGCTGCAGCATGAAGATCCTTGTCAGCTGTTAAATGTTCAACAATATAAATTGCACGTGGAGGATCAGATGCAATACCAAGGTGGCTTGTATTTAATTTTACCTAATTTTCTTTGTTATATTTGTTCACACCGGCAATGAAGGAGTCGCGTATACGCTTATTATTGAATTTAATTATTACAGACCTTGGCCTGGCGCTTTCAGGATTCTGTTTAGAGATTCTCATACACTGTGAGATGTCAGATTCATCAACATTGCGTTTCAAAACTTTTTCCATTTGGATTCATTATTATCGTATTCATTAGATTTTCTGTCTTACTTTTAGGTAAACAATGCAACTCAACATTAGAAGACCGAGAAAATTGATCCATAATATTTAGGTTTTTTTAAGGGTACTAACAGAAGCCTTAAGTTTTTCATTATTAGTTTCAAGGCTTTTAATAATTATTGACTTTTCTGACATCGTTCTCTTCATTTCCTTAAATTTTTCATTAAAGAATGTTATTGACTCCTGGAATAATGCAATTTGATCCTTAATCAATTGTAACTGTTTAGATACTTGCGTTTTTATTGCTGATTTTAGAGTGGCAGTAATTTCTTCTTTGATAATCCTACGAAGGTTTTTAATATTTAACGTATTCTCCATATTAGAGCTATCAGACTTAAGTTTTTGCGTAGCACGCATTGTGACATTACTACAGTCACTAGTGTCTTCTGTATTATCGTAGCAGTCTGATTCTTGTGCCATTGTTTTCAAGCCTGGAATGGGAGTATCAGAGTTATTAACTTTAGGCTGCTTATTGCGACATTCATGGCATTTCCACCCTTTTTTATTCTCGTTAGTCATCAGATTAAATCGTTTAGTAGATATTTTTGCGCATAACAAATCGTACACATTACTGCAGTAAGTACATTTCAAGAATAAAACTTTCAGTTTGAATGTTATTTAACTTTCAGTTTAATAACATTCAGACGTCCTGCGCGCAAGACGTTCCTTTCAAATCATAATTTGATGCCATTTTACAAATATAAAATATTCAAAATACCAATAATAATGGAAAAAAAGTTAACGCTGTCGTGATACGAACTCAGTTCGCGAGAGTGGTACATGCGCACAAAGTCGACCGCTAACCGCAGAGCTAAATTTCCCGTAACGTAGTAGATTAATATCGTCGTAAGTATCGGCACAATATATTAATAATGAAAGCTGGGAGCGATACTACGCGATAATATAATTACAGAACGCAGGTACACTTTACTGTTCTACCAAAATTGTAATTTCTTTAATGCTTTTGCATATACACAGTTCATTAAACACGAATATTTTTATAATTGAAATGAATGAATATAATATCGCGTTCATAAACCGTTAAACATCACTATAACCAGCACAATGATTTTTTACAAAGAGAGCCAAATGTACGTTGTCTAGTTCGCTCGTTCACGATTCGTGAACGGTTCTTTAGTCGGTGCAAGACTGAAGTCACCCGTCCTTGTCCGCGCAAGGGCGTGTTTAGTGACGTATAGTTAGTTATTTCCCCACGTATTAAAAAAGGATGTAAACCCAACATAAAACAAATAAAAAAATAATTACGAATACTAATACAAGTATTAATAAATACAAGTAAATTACGCAATTTTATTGATTGTTTTAGAGCATATTTGTTACGCTGAATTTTATGTGATTAAATTAAAGAGATTTTATCTCTTTTTAATTTTTTCTCTTTAATTTAGCTTTGCCACGGTTCGGCAGAGGTCGCGGGTTCGAATCCCGCCCGTGTCAGTAAAAATTTTAAAAACATCTTTTTCTCTTTAATTTAACCAAGTTCGAGTAAAGTCTTGACAGCGAGGATGAACTTAGCGCTGTCTGTATCATGTGTTCATATATGTTCTAGCCCACAGGTCTAGGACTTAGGTCGCTGTGGTCTCACAATCGATTGGTTAGTTTATAATGCCATTGTTTCGACAGCTGATGAAAACTACCTAGACAAGCTGGATCGTCTCATAAATAACGGTGTCCGATTCATCTATTGCCTTCGTAAGTTTGATCATGTTTCTTCTTTCCGATCTCAGCTAAATTGGCTTCCCATTCGTCAACGAAGACACACCAGAATACTCCTTACACTTTTTTTCTATATTATTCGACGACCGTCTACCAGATTATTTGAAACGTACATTTCAATTTCTGTGTGATACACATTATAGACCTCTTCTTTCTTCGGAGACTCTTACTCTCTCCATTCCACTTCACCGTTCCGGTTTCACTTCTTCTTCGTTTGCTGAACAAGCCGCACGACTTTGGAATGCACTGTCTAAATCTTTGAGTCAACCTTCAGTACTTTAAAAATAATTTTAAAGCTCATTTTTAAACCTTGTTAAGTTAATGAGTTGTCATCATCATTATAGTTATCTTGTCCTAATATTCTATTTTCACTATTCATATTTATTTTATTCATATCTCATATAAAGGAAAAAAAATTCTGTTTTTTTTTTTTTTCATGCTAACTGCCTTCGATGGTTTTACACTCCTATAGGTTACAGGCAGATAATGTTTTAAGCATTATGTACGCCTTTTGTTCCCATATATTTTTATAAGGTGCAATAAAGTTGAATAAATAAATAAATAAATGAAGCACTTATCTCAGAGAGTAATGATTTATAAAGCGTGTATGTGTCGAAATCCTTTACTATTAGTCCACCAGGGTCACCACCTGTCACGTTATCCTAAATTGTACTTTGATGGAGGGAGGGTCAAAAGGACCAAACTGTTAAAACTCGGTCTACTCCAGTATTAGGAAAATGCGTAAAGCTATATAAGCTATAAAAGCTACATACAATTTTTGATGACATTTTAATTTTACTGTTCTGTACCTTCACGCCATTCGCAGTACTGGGGTAGACAGAGTTCTAAACAATTAAGTCTTTTCGACCGCATATTTTTGGGACAACAGTGACAGGTGGTGAGAGAGTCTTCGTCTTTATGTCCAAACCAACGACGTAAATCGTACATAAGTTTTAAAAAAAACCATTTACTAGCCTGCCATCTAGGGATCGAAAACGGGCCTCTTGACTCGAATTCCGGTCCCCCAAACCACTCGGCTACGGTGACTACGTTTTTTTTATTATTTATATATACACCTTTTTCTACCGGAAATGAGCAACTTTTTGCTCTTAAATATTAATCAAATTAATGGCTCGCTCTGATATTTTTCGTTTGTTTGTTTTTGTTTTTTTTTTTTTCAGATATATATTTCATTTTAGGTTAAGATGTATCTGTTAACTAAGAAGGTATGGTAAAGATCTCAATAACTGTGTCCTTTGTTATCTTCACATTAAACTGATGCAAGTAGCAACATGTTTATAGAATTTTGGGGATGGTCACTTTGTCCAAGAAAGCGTAATCCCTCGAAGACATCGCGTCGTTATAAGTTGGTGAGGCAGATGTAATTATTGCTAAACTTAAACTTCACTCTGCTCTCTTCATTACATCTCTTGACCAATGAAGTTTCCACTAGATCCAAATGCATAAAATAAATATCATATCGTAATAACTCTCAGCAACGACACGATAGTCGAGTTGGTAGTGGTCATGCCTTCGAAGGCAAGGAATTCCGACCACCAACAACTCGGCTATCGTGACTTTTAATATATATTTATTTAAATCTAAGTTTTAATCATATATAAATAGGTAAGTAAATTTTTGATAGATATGTATGTTATCCTGAAATCCTTGATTCGAATAGTAATTTTTAAACACAACATATGTTTTTCCCAAGCGGGATTCGAACCCACATCCATTTGCTTTCAAGGCAGCGTCACTACAAATTAGTCTATCAGGTCGAATATAACATGAAGTCTGTTAATAAATAAACTTGTATATTATACATTATACATGGCAACTTCGTATAAACGCAGTGTAGGACGACCCCCCAAGAGATGTAGCGTCGACTTGCAAAATGTTGACGATGAATGAAGTCGATGGATGCAGGTGGCTGGGGACCGTTCGTTGTAGAAAGCTTTGGAGGAGGCCTATGTTCAGTCCAACGATGAAATTCTTACATAAGTTTTTGAAAAACTCATTGGTACTGCCACCTGGGGATCGAACTCGGGTCTCTCGACTCGAAATTCCGACCACCCAACAACTCGGCTATCGTGACTTATTCGTACATAGTTGTACGATCGTACATAGTTGAATGTTATGTGAAAAAGATATCTATAGTAACATAAATTTTCTAACAAATAACAAAATAGCGCGAACGTCACATAATGATTTTAATTGACAAATTTTTGATTGCTTTCATTACATTATTGTAATTTTCGTAGTGATATTTAATTAAAAAAATGCAGTATATTTTTAAATTCTCCCTGATCCTTATGTAGCTTACTATTGCGGAAAGAATATTTAAAATCGGTTTAATAGAGATGACTCCCGCGGATCTTCTGTTTACAAATTAGGGAATCTGAATTTCAAAACAGGGGGAGTTTTTCTTTTCTTTTCTTAAATTAACAATCTTTGAGCGCGCGCGCGTTATACGTATAGTTGCACTGTTACTCTTCATTGTCATGACTTTAATTTGAGCTAGCAGTAAAAAGTTTTAAATATTTTCCTAAGATGTCATCACTTTTGTTTTTTAACCTTCTACGAAAAAGCCAAAAGAAAGGGTAAAGGTTTTAACGGTCTACGTGTCATGTTTGTAATATTTTACTACTGACATTTTAAATTTCTGAGAGTTTTTGTATGATAAAAAAAAACCGGAAAGAGGATACCGACAGCTTCTTTCGTCAAAAGATTGCGAAACTGTGGTAGTTAATCTACCTCCGTTAAAATAAATAATCGATAAACGAACGCATAGTCTCATGAATAAATACATACATATATAACAGCCAGCAAAATTCCACTATAGGAAATAGGCTTCTCCCAATTTGCCGCAGTCGCCACGCTTGGCAAGCCGAATGGCGATTGCAGTATCAGGTTGCAGCTTAGACGCTACTGCCCAACAATTTTAGTTTGGTATTTTTCGAGGTTATCCTGCACTCTGTCGGTAGCCAACAGTATTTTCTGAACTTTTCCCTCGGTCGCCTCCTGCCACCCATGTGAAGACAGGGGTGGTATGTACTTGCGCCGATACTTTCAGGCTAAAGCAAATTAAATAAAGGATTATTTTATGTTAGAGATTGACTGATATGAACATCAAGTCCCTGTTGAATTTCTAAAATATTTGATGATTTTTGAAGATATTTTGCCGATAAGAATTCTATCAAGCATCTTAAATCCATTTTATGAAACGGAAGTGCAGAATGTGATACTATGAGAGGGAACTTGGGGAGCTTTAGGTGAAACTTAAAAAAAGACTATAAAACATTAAGGCTGCAGTCAGAAATACCCCAAAAATATGTAATGCACCCTAGGCTGTGGGGAATCCCGAGAAAACTTTTAGAGCATTTCGCAAGTCATGCCTTGTCAAAAAAAGTTTTAGTGTCGTTAAAAACATATTAACATAGAACAAAGGACAGGCTTGGCAACGAACTTTTCTATTAACCCTCATATTTACTCATGTTTTTTATATTTCGTTTTTGAATATAGTGGTGAAAAATAAATAAATTATTGTAATTCTAATACATTTTATAACCATAATACATATATAACCAAAATAATGTCTTAGTTGTTTTAATTATTGTATTCAACTCCGTTGAGGATCATTACAGTTTATGTTGCTAAGTATTGAAAGTTCCAGAGTATTGCTGCATGCTTTTATTCATCATCTAACAAATACAAATACATAAAAAAAATTGTGCCCACATTTTTTGAACACGTTACATCGGTTCATCAAGTTAACCACTTCAGTACGTAATAATTTCACCCTGTAACTCATCTGAATAAACCGCCATGAATATCAAATACAATACGTGCGTATGACAGGTGAAAGACGCGAATAAAATATGAGCGCTTAAGAAGCCGAAATGCATGGAAATAAAGAGAGGAACATTGTGCCGCCCTGCCAAATAATATATTTACAAAAAGGTACATCGTGCATTATTTTAATCCTACTAATAAAAAATCACAACAGGAAAAGATTCCGATAGCCGAGTGGTTGGGTAATCGGAATTCGACTCGAGATACCCGAATTCAATACCAAGGTGGTAGGCACGTATCAATGAGTAAACTCATGTATGATTTACATCATTGACTTGGACATACAGACGTCGACAGGATCACCACCTGTTACGTTGTCTCAAAAAATGTCTTCAGTGAAAGGCGAGTCGAAAGGACTGAATGGTCTGAAGCTTTGTCTACCCCAGTTTTGGGAATAACATGAAGATACTGAAATTATAAATGTTAGAATATATATAAAGTAACGATAGCCGAGTGGTTGGGCGGTAGGGATTTAGAGTCGTGAGACCTGAGTTCGATCCCCAGGTGGCAGACTCGTGCCAATGGGTTTTTCAAAAACCTATATACCAATTATATCGTTGGCCCAAGCCACAAGGGACAACGTGACACGTTGCCTTCTCTATGTCCAAACATAGAGAGAAGGCAACGTGTCACGTTGTCCCGAAAATAACTTTGGTGGAAGGTGGGACGAAGGGAATTAATTGTCTAGACTAGACCTCTGTCTACCCCTGTATTGGGAATTGCGTGAAGATATATATTTATTATTATTTATTTAGAATATATATAAGTTTGAGTCACATGTGCTGGGCTTTCTTTCAAGCTTGTACTTTACAACTGTTAAATATTAAAAGGAGATCGAATAACAAAACATACAAAAGCCTACTTTTAATCCTTTTGAATAATAAACATATCGCAAGGTTGAGATCCATGCCAATCACCATTGTCGCAAGTACGTTGTCCCAATAGTCCCAAATAGGCTTCAGTGAAATATAATTTTATAATACCATCCATATAATAACGAATCCCCGCAAATTAATGCCTTAGTCCGTTAAGTAGCAACATTATCACTTACCTATGATAAACTTCCTATAAAATATTTATTATATGGCTGTATAACAGTACATAGCCATAAAAAATATTTTAGTAGTTTTTGGATAATGCTGCGTAACACACGATGATGCCTTTATGACATTTATTTATGAAGTCGCCAGCTCTGAGGTTGCGATTTTGGGGCAAGCATTGTAACGTTAGCTTGGAGACTTAGATGGCGATATGCTCGTCACTTGTCACGTTGTCCCCAATATGCTTCGATGAAAGATGGGTCCAAGGGACATAACAGGGTACTCTCGCACTGGAGATGTGTCTGAGTGTTATTACTCAGTGACACTTGTGTTCCACATTAGTTAACTTATTGTGCAGCACATTGTAACAAATAGTGAAAAAAAAATATACATTTCATTGATAAATAAATAATAAATATCTTCACGCAATTCCCAATACAGGGGTAGACAGAGGTCTTGTCTAGGCGAATAAGTTCCTTTGACCCACCTTCCACCGAAGATATTTTCGGGACAAAGTGACAGGTGGTGAGCCCGTCGCCGTCTATATGTCCAATCCAATGATGTAATTAGTACATGAGTTTTTGGAAAACCCATTGGTACGAGCCTGCCCCGCATTGAACTCGGGTCTCGTGACTCGAAGTTCCGACCACCCAAATACTCGGCTATCGTGACTTATTATATTTAATTGATGAGAAGGTGAATCATTGCACTCTCTTCTCTCGGGACCCCCAAACAGCGCGGGGAGGTTCACCCGCAGCATGTATAACAGAACCGTTTCCACCCTTTGTCGAGAGAATTCATATTTAAATAGACGTGCGTAGAGACTTGAAATTTTTTTAACGTTATCGACGGTAATATTTTTGTTACATTATAATTATATATTTATTTTAATTATTATTGACATATTTTTTTTAATTTTGTATGTTACTTAGTAACTTAGTAACACCTGCAATACCAGAGGCATAGCAGATGCGTTGCCGCAGACGTTGACTGCAGCATCGGAATTTCACAGCAAATGTTGTATATTAGAAGAAATTTCAGTAAACTAAACTATCGACAAACGGTACATCTCTACTCGCCGCCGGGGACAGACAACTTTGCCGGCATTGTATAAGCGTACTAGATCACTGAGCTGTGGACCCTGACTTCTATTCGAAACTATCAAGTCGTTGTGCAACCGATCACTGAGTTCTATTTTTTATTATACAATCTACAGCACAAAATCCACATATCTTAACATAGAACAAAGGACAGGCTTGGCAACGAACTTTTCTATTAACCCTCATATTTACTCATGTTTTTTATATTTCGTTTTTGAATATAGTGGTGAAAAATAAATAAATTATTGTAATTCTAATACATTTTATAACCATAATACATATATAACCAAAATAATGTCTTAGTTGTTTTAATTATTGTATTCAACTCCGTTGAGGATCATTACAGTTTATGTTGCTAAGTATTGAAAGTTCCAGAGTATTGCTGCATGCTTTTATTCATCATCTAACAAATACAAATACATAAAAAAAATTGTGCCCACATTTTTTGAACACGTTACATCGGTTCATCAAGTTAACCACTTCAGTACGTAATAATTTCACCCTGTAACTCATCTGAATAAACCGCCATAAATATCAAATACAATACGTGCGTATGACAGGTGAAAGACGCGAATAAAATATGAGCGCTTAAGAAGCCGAAATGCATGGAAATAAAGAGAGGAACATTGTGCCGCCCTGCCAAATAATATATTTACAAAAAGGTACATCGTGCATTATTTTAATCCTACTAATAAAAAATCACAACAGGAAAAGATTCCGATAGCCGAGTGGTTGGGTAATCGGAATTCGACTCGAGATACCCGAATTCAATACCTAGGTGGTAGGCACGTATCAATGAGTAAACTCATGAATGATTTACATCATTGACTTGGACATAAAGACGTCGACAGGATCACCACCAGTTAAATAACGAATCCCCGCAAATTAATGCCTTAGTCCGTTAAGTAGCAACATTATCACTTACCTATGATAAACTTCCTATAAAATATTTATTATATGGCTGTATAACAGTACATAGCCATAAAAAATATTTTAGTAGTTTTTGGATAATGCTGCGTAACATACGATGATGTCTTTATGACATTTATTTATGAAGTCGCCAGCTCTGAGGTTGCGATTTTGGATTTGCTAGGGGCAAGCATTGTAACGTTAGCTTGGAGACTTAGATGGCGATATGCTCGTCACTTGTCACGTTGTCCCCAATATGCTTCGATGAAAGATGGGTCCAAGGGACATAACAGGGTACTCTCGCACTGGAGATGTGTCTGAGTGTTATTACTCAGTGACACTTGTGTTCCACATTAGTTAACTTATTGTGCAGCACATTGTAACAAATAGTGAAAAAAAAATATACATTTCATTGATAAATAAATAATAAATATCTTCACGCAATTCCCAATACAGGGGTAGACAGAGGTCTTGTCTAGGCGAATAAATTCCTTTGACCCACCTTCCACCGAAGATATTTTCGGGACAAAGTGACAGGTGGTGAGCCCGTCGCCGTCTATATGTCCAAGCCAATGATGTAATTAGTACATGAGTTTTTGGAAAACCCATTGGTACGAGCCTGCCCCGCATTGAACTCGGGTCTCGTGACTCGAAGTTCCGACCACCCAAATACTCGGCTATCGTGACTTATTATATTTAATTGATGAGAAGGTGAATCATTGCACTCTCTTCTCTCGGGATCCCCAAACAGCGCGGGGAGGTTCACCTCGCGGCGTGTACATAACAGAACCGTTTCCACCCTTTGTCGAGAGAATTCATATTTAAATAGACGTGCGTAGAGACTTGAAATTTTTTTAACGTTATCGACGGTAATATTTTTGTTACATTATAATTATATATTTATTTTAATTATTATTGACATATTTTTTTTAATTTTGTATGTTACTTAGTAACTTAGTAACACCCGCAATACCAGGGGCATAGCAGATGCGTTGCCGCAGACGTTGACTGCAGCATCGGAATTTCACAGCAAATGTTGTATATTAGAAGAAATTTCAGTAAACTAAACTATCGACAAACGGTACATCTCTACTCGCCGCCGGGGACAGACAACTTTGCCGGCATTGTATAAGCGTACTAGATCACTGAGCTGTGGACCCTGACTTCTATTCGAAACTATCAAGTCGTTGTGCAACCGATCACTGAGTTCTATTTTTTTATTATACAATCTACAGCACAAAATCCACATATCTTAACATAGAACAAAATAATAAAATATAATCAATACAATATTACATATACACATACAACTACATAATGTAAACCTCAACTAAGCCAATTAAATTTGATCAATCTTATCAATACTTTTATCATAAACACTGACATATATTGACCCTATAGTCCAGTGGTGTATACATTGGTTTTCATAGTGTCTTGTCTGTCGCTCTTATGTCCAGGGTTCGATCCCGGTACGGATTAATATGCAAAACCACTTTTTCTACATTATCTCGATTTTAGTGTGTGTGGTAACTTCGTTATTTTCGATTTCTTACTATTTTAGTTTTTTTGCTTTAGGATTAGAGCAATGTATGTGAAGACAAACATAAACAGTGGCGACAGATCTTATTTATGTACGTATGTATTTCCATACACTCGACTTGGAATCGACTTAAAACTTAACTTAAGTTGAAATCGTGGAGGGTTAATTAAATAGAATCGCACTGGACCTTTACATTTGGAAGGGTTGAAGGTAACTTTCCCAAATTACGGTTGCGGCACTATTTGACTGAAATTTGCAGGTAAATTGTGTATCTGTACGAAAGGGTTGAAGCAATCTTCTTTTTATCTTCACGCTTCATACTTCACGGACACGAAGACAGCGACTGGCTCAGAACATGATACGTTTTAACAAATAAGCTTCGGTAAAATATGACTGAAATGATTTAATTGTCTAAATCTCACTTTAGCTAGTTATATGGGGTAGGTAAAATATGGGAATCAGTCATGAAAGCCGAGTTGTTGGGTGGTCGGAATTTTGAGTCGAGAGACCCGAGTTCGATCCCCAGGTGGCAGTACCAATGAGTTTTTTAAAAACTTATGTACGAATTTCATTGTTGGCTTGGACATAAAGGCGGCGACGGGCTCACCACCTGTCACGTTGTCCCGAAAATATCTTAGGTGGAAGGTGGGTCAAAGGGACTTAATTGTCTAGACTTGACCTCTGTCTACCCCTGTATTGGGAATCGCGTAAAATATGGGAACATGAGTGAAGAAAAAAATATACTCCAACTTCTCTGCCTATGCAACATAATTCTTTTGACGCCAGTAATTGGGTCTATCTCCTTCTTATATCTCCTTAATAAACCAATTTACGTACTAATTCACGTCACTAAAGTCACGATAGCCGAGTGGTTGGGTGGTCGGAATTTCGAGTCAAGAGACCCGAGTTCGATCCTTAAGTGGCCGTACCAATGGGTTTTTCTAAAAACCTATGTACAAATTATATCGTTGGCTTGGACATAAAGACGGCGATGGGCTCACCACCTGTCACGTAGTCCCGAAAATATCTTTGGTGGAAGGTGGGTTGAAGGGACTTAAATGTCTAGACTAGACCTCTGTCTACCCCAGTATTAGGAATTGCGTGAAGATATTTTCGTTTTTTTTACGTACTAATTAGCAATCACCGAGATACTTCTCGCAGCTTCCCTCATTTTTAATGTGAAATGTGAATAGATTACACTCAGATTGCAATATCACGTGTCAAAAGGAGTTATTTACTGATAAATTAAATTAATGATTCTTGATGAATTCTTGGTGTATAATAAATAAAATAAAATAAATATCTTCACGCCATTCCCAATATAGAGGTAGAGACAATTAAGTCGTTTCGTTCCACCTTCCACCGAAGATATTTTTGGGACAAAGTGACATATGGTGAGCCCGTCATCGTCTCAATGTCCAAGCCAACGATGTAATTCGTACATAAGTTTTGAAAAAACGATTAGGACGAGCCTGTCATCTGGGGATTGAACTCGGGTCTCTCGCCTCGAAATTTTCGACCACCTTACCACTCGGCTAAGGCTACTTGGTGTATTTAAATTTCTGATATATTAAGTAAATACATTTAATTTAATATATAAGTATAAATATGTTAATATGGTATTTATGTTTACGTTTATGAACTCATGTTACTAAAAAATAATTAATGAAATGAAATAATATCGATTTAAGTGTTAGTATGCAATATGTAATCATTGGATTTTGTGTGTATATATATATATGTATATATATATATGTATATATATATATATATGTATATATATATATATATGTATATATATATATGTATATATATATATGTATATATATATATATGTATATATATATATGTATATATATATATGTATATATATATATATATATATATGTATATATATATATATATATATATGTATATATATATATGTATATATATATATATATATATGTATA
>JAGSMR010000200.1:172500-284011 GCA_029286605.1 Sericinus montela
AAGAGTTTTTTGTCGAAAGTACCGGATAGAGAACCGCCCTCGCTGCTCTCGCGCTGCTTATCGCGTAGTCCACCTGCGCGGTGAGGCGTAGCAATTTGTCTATCCGGCGACCAAGATAGGTAACGGTGCTCTGCCACTTGATCTTCTGTCCTCTCAGTTCAAGTTGTGGTGGTAAGCGCCCATAGCGATTGGTGATTATGGCGAATGTCTTCCCGACATTAATAGTCATCCGCCATTTATCCAACCATTCAGGTTGTAGGTCCAACAGTCGCTGCATTTTCTTGGCAGCGATGTTTGCCCGACGGGACGACGTAAAGTACGCGCTGTCGTCCGCGTAGAGTGCGAGCATGACATCGTCTTCCCACTCTCGGACGCGACCCTCGAGCGTGGGGATGTCGTTGGTGTAGATTGCGTACAGGCAAGGAGAAAGACAACTGCCCTGTGGGACGCCTGCTTCTATAGTGCGTACCGCCGAATCGGCTTGCTCGACGGTGACGTAGAAGCTACGCCCTACTAAGAACGATTTTACTAATCGTACGTAGGCAGGTGGTATTTTTTCTTCTTGCAGCAGTTTGTAGATTAGTCCCATATGCCACACTCTGTCGAAGGCCTTTTCCATGTCTAGTAGGACCCCCAGACAGCAGCGGTCGCGATGTTGTTCGACCGCTAAGTAGTGTAACACACGGGCCAGTTGCGTCAATGTAGAATGACCGCTACGGTAGCCGTGTTGTTCTACGCGTGGCTCTACGAGCGGGCAGAGCCTCCGTAGCAGTAATTTCTCGAATAACTTTGCTACGTACGATAGCAATGTTATAGGGCAGTAGCTTGCCGGAGACTTCCTGTCTTTCCCGGGTTTCGGCAGTACGACTATTCTGCCCTTTTTCCACTCCGTGGGGTAGTGTTGTGTGCGCAATATCCCGTAGTAAAGACGGGATAGCGCAACAAATCCTTTTCTCGGCAGTTGTCTTAACGCGACGGTCGTTATAGCATCGTGCCCCGGCGCTTTGCGCAGTGGCAACCGCAATGCCACTTTTCTCACTTCAGCGGGGGAAATAAAATCATCTCCGCTTAGTGGCGGCACCGGAGCTTCCATAAACTCCTGTACGCGTTGCTCAACTAGCTTGTGGAATTCTGCGGCGACAGCTGCAGCAGTGTTAGGCTTGAATTGCCTCTCGAGATGTTGAGCCAAGATCTCTGCCCGGTCCTTGGCTCCGTAATACCGGTTGCCCACTTTGTCAAATCGGAGGTGGTTTCCGTAGAAGCTGTCGGTTAAGTTGGTGTAAAGATGGGGGATAGTCAGCGCTCTCTACTATACGACTATCCCATGTGTGTCTACGGTGAGCTTGAATCCCATCCGACAGCACCACCGTTAGCCGATTTAGTTTGGTTTTAACTAGTGGGCAACGTGTGCACGCCCAGAGTTTCCTGGTTGTTCTTTTTTCCCTAAGTAATGTTCTCAACCGAAGTGGTTGTTCATCCTTACGGTGCGCTACAGGTACCGTCTTAGTGGCCGACAGATACACTTGATGTATCTTATCTCTAACATATTTGTCGGCCACTTCTACGTCGTCCGCTGTCGTTATCGGCGCGCCGTATCCGATATTCGCTAGTCCACTTCGGTAGGTGTCCTCCCAGTCTGTTCTCTTCTTTGTTCCTCTGGGCGCTACGGAGTCCACTCTCTGCGATATGGTGAAGTAAACACGTAGGTGCTGCGTATCCAGGTCGTACAGCATCTCCGTTTGGACCGGGTAAGCCTCTGGTATTGCGGGTGTTCATGGGCGGCGGTAATCACTTACCATCACGTAAGCCACCTGCACGTTTGCCTCCCATTTCTATAAAAAAATCTATATAAATTTTTTATCAGTAAATAATAATTAACTAGTAGTGGTCGTTTCAAATCTCTTTAGTTTCTTATTGCCAAAATGGAACACATAACAGCCTGTTGTCGAAGAGTTTATAAACACCGAGTGTAGCAGGCGTACTGTACGTTACTCTACTTACATGTACATTAGTATTGTCAAACTGACGTACAGGCTTTTGCACGAATTCATTATACAAGTAAAGTAGCCAAACTTTTCTTGCATTACAGACCGGCCGGGCTTTGTTTGCGGCACTGCATTTTCTTCTTTTGATCTTTCAAAACTCTCAAACGTATAACCCACGAAAGTGTTTTTACCTTTTGTCGGAAAAGTTAATATTTAAAAAGGAGTGCGTTAGTGATGCGAAATTTATAATTTGTCCACCTTTCACCAAAGAGATTTTTTGGGACAACGTGACAGGTGTTTAGCCTATCGCCATCTTTATATATGTTAAAAACCCAATTGATACGACCGTGCCACCTGGGAATCGAACTCGGGTCTCGCGACTAGAATTCCGATCACCCAACCACTCATTTAATCTTTTTTTTTCGTGTAAAATTCAGCGATGGTGAAATTCAGCGATTGGGATTAATCCGAACAATTGAATATTTAGGACGATCAAAGATTCAAAAAAAGACAAAGTGTTGCCATCTCGAGTTCCTGGGTTCGATTCCCGGACGGGTCAATGTAGAAAAACCACTTTTTCTATATTTTCTGGGGTCTGGGTGTTTGTGGTGCCTTCGTTGTTTCCGATTCTCATACCTCAAATGCTATAGATTCTTATCTAATATGACTAATAACATAACACTTGATAACATCGAATACAAGTCAGGATCCACAGCTCAGTGACCAGGTACGCTTACACAATGTCCACAAAGTTGCGGTGTCGTTGTGTACCCTTGTGTTTGTGCTAGCTGATTGCTGAGCTCTGTCCCTGGCGGCGTTTAGAGATGTATCGTTTGTCGATAGTTTAGTTTACTGATATTGTTTCTTAACATACAATGTTTACTGTGAAATTCCGATGCTGCAGTCAAATATCAGTCCGCAACTTATCGTATACATTATATGAGTAACACATTCAGTTTCACTATGGCTCAAAACAAATAGACGGTGTCAATCTTAAATAATTCTAACCCTCAAAATATTATTTTAAATAACTACACCCCTGTATATACATTTATGTAATGTTAATATTTACTTAACGGCCCACGAAAGTCCACTTCAGGACGAAGGATCGTCAATATGACAAACCTTCCTATAAGAGAGTATAGGAAGGTTTGTCATATTGACGATCATGATACCAGACATCGCTCCTCATCGAACCTCAGACGCTGCTGTCCGTCACCGGTCTTCTGACTTTTTGTCAAATAGTTTTCGAAATGGTTAACCCGCGATGTGTTATGAGACCATTGCGTTTCAAGGCTTTCCCCTCAGTCGCCTCTTACGACACCCACGGGAAGATAGAAGGTGGTTTATTCTTACGCCGGTAATACACGGCACCGATAGTTAAAACTTTATTTCAAATTTCGGAATGTAACTTAATATAAAATCAGTAAAACTGCTGGAGCCGTTCTCCAGTAATACTCCATCATATGTGGCTATTGATATTATTTAGAAAAGAAGAAAGAAATTGTTTACGTAGGTTAGTGTTAACTTAATACAGTATCCCGACTGATTTCGGCCACAGCGACTTGGACTATTGCGAGCGTCGTTCGTGTGCTCGCAGGTGAACGACGTAACCGACTTTTGCGCTGAACGTGCGAGCTCATTGAGCGCAAGTCAGCACCCCTCCGACATAATTGTAGGTGATAACTGCTGGTGATAACGTTAGCATCGTGAGCGGCTGCCAAGAAACATGTAAAATTAAGAGAAAAAATTTACATCGATAAACATTATTATGCAACAAGTATTACCATCGATAAAGTTAAAAATTTAATTTCAAGTCTACACACGTCTGTTTAAATATGGATTCTCTCGACAAAGGGTGGAAACGCTTCAGTTAGGTGCACGCTGCGGGTTAACGTCCCCGCGCTGTTTGGGGATCCCGAGAGAGGAGAGTGTAATGATTCATCGTCTCACCAATGAAATACATATATTTTTTCACTATTTTCTACAACGTGCTGTACAGCAAGTTAACTAATGTGGAACACGAATGTCACAGAGTAATAGCACTCAGACACATCTCCAGTGCGAGAGTACTCTGTGCAGGAGTAGTTTGCACAGGGAGCTGTTTGTGTACAAAGGTGACAGTACATGTGTTGTCATTTATTTACGCAGTCTTGGTAGAGTCTACGTTCAGCTGTGGACTCTTACTCTTTTTGACATCTGTTACGCAATCAGGTATTATGAAGGCGCTACACACTCCTATACCCGATGCAAAATGTTTCCTTTCCTTCCAATTTTGGGACAGAGAGAGGTCTAGACAATTAAGTCACTTCTAACCACCAATGACCAAAGACTTTTAGGACAATATGACTCATGACATGGATATACATCATACATAAATTTCGAAAAAATCCATTAGTAATAGTTCATAACTCGAATTCCGATCTCCCAACCACTCAACTGTCTTGGTATCTATTCAGCGTATAGGCCCGAGACAATGAAGAAAACTGGTTTTCTACATTGGCCCGTCCTACTCTACTCTTAATTAAAAACTCAGAACAGCTGACGACATTCTTTTCCCGGAGCTTTATGTTTCAATTAACGTCTGTCAAGGAAGCTAAGTACCGAATTATGTAAAGATATTGTGTGTATGCGTTTGTATGTATGCACGTACATATACATATACATGAATTAACACACCGTATTATTTAACAAAGACCTACACATTTATAAATATTGAAGCGCCTGTCGCTTTGTTTGAGTTTTTGTCGCTTTGTTTGACAATTAGAGACATTAGTGACTGAAGCATAAACATTCATTTTTATCAAATAAATATTTGCCGCTAGCGGGACTTGAACCCATAACCCTTAGCTTTGGAGACAGTGCCACTAACAGTTAGGCAACCGGATCGTCACTGGGTTGTCCTTAATAACTGTACATGATATCATAGTCCTAGGACTGTCTAACAGGTGTATATGAAGATATAAATCGGTTTGCTGATTTCAAAGGGCTCTGAAAATTTTTAACAGACTCAGGCCTTACTTAATTTAAATTCATTGTCATGTTATTATAAAATTATTTTGAGTGTAAAATATAAAATTTGATGCTTCATAACAAAAATCAGGACCATTTGATTTCAAACTCTCATCAATGAATAAAGTTTTTGAGCAATTCTTTTGCACATTACTGTATTACCTACCAAACTGTTCAATAATATTTTTTAAGAATACTAGTAATGCCAAATAACATTACTAAAGTTCCTGTTTACCACTCCACCTAAGCTGCTTAGCGTGTCTGGAGTGGTTCATGACAATAGTTGAATGGTGGGCCCGAACCTGCGACATCATGTTTCGCAGTCCGCATTCTAAGCCATTAGGCTATTGCCACTTCATTGAATAGAACAACAAAAATCTTTGGTTTCGAGAATTTCCTATAGTGTTCGAGCAGGGTATGTGGTAGAGATGTAAAATATATCAGTTTCATTCGTAACAATTACTCATCTTAATACTATCGAGCGAAAGAAAGAAAGTAAGAAACATTTATTGTACACAATACAGCACGAACATAGTAAATTAATACAGAAAATTAAACAATGAAACATAAATTAACAAGCTAGTCGACAGAGGGCGCTGTTAACCAAGGTATTGATTTCTTAATACTTTATGGATCACATCAACTGAATGTAGGCAGAATAGCCATCTTATATTTATTGTCCAACATTAAAAATAAACACAACTAACATACCTAATAAAACGTTTGGTATTTGTTTCAGTTTGAAGATGAGGATGCCCAACAAAATGAAATTGAAATTTAATTTTGTTGCGCATCCTCATCTTGCCGGAGATTTTTATTTTTTTTTTATATTTAGTAACATATTTTATTATTGCAGTATGCAAATTGAATGTTAAGAGGCAAACGTATTTTTCACAGAAGTCCCGTCACAGAGCTCCTTCATCACAGAGCATACCTATATCCACTTCTCCAGCGATGTATATTTACATATACAGATGGTAATAGCAATTAACTATCCACATTGAGTACGACTCGCTGTCTGTCGTGTTGTCTCACGTGCCCGGCAGCGTTGCACTCTGCTCGACAAGCTGCACAGCGCTCCGTTGGTCAGTCCTAGGTCAGTCGGATGTCTCCTCACATTCGCTGCCCGAACTGTTTGTAAAAGAAATATACAAAGTGAAATGAATTATCTGATTTTATAATATTTAATTCTCACATAATAACAAAATTTAACACTTGATGTCGCATTTTGGAAGTCTGAGATATATTTAACGGCATATAAAAGAGGTATTCAGGAATAAGACTTCTTGTGAAACCATAATCGGCACGCTTGGCAGGCGGCTTGGCGATCGCAGTACAGTGTGTATGGTTACCCTAGAAGCGTCTAACTGACCACAGATTAGCCGATTTTTGGGCTGTGTTTTTTTTCGAGGTGGTTATTCCGTCAATTGGTGGTAATTAAAATCAAATATAAAATATTTAACATTTTCCCTAAATTTTGGTATAATCTAGAGTTCAAACAAACATCTTTTTATTTATTTTCACTTCATACACATAAATGATCTATGAATATAGGCGGACTTAATGCCAGATGCATTCTCTGCCAGTCGACCTAAAGGCATCAGCCTTTAGGTCGACGAGGCGGGCGCGGGTGCAGTAGAGGGAGCGAAGGCGGGCGCGGCTGCAGTAGAGCGAGAGGAGGCGGCCGCGGGTGCAGAGAACAGAGCGACGGCGGGTGCAGTAGAGGGAGCGGAGGCGGGCGAGGTTGCAGTAGAAGGAGCGGAGGCGTGCGCGGGTGCAAAGACAGCAGTGAAGCGGCGGTACCTTGAACTTGCAGGCGGTGCAGCGCGGAGCAACGACACTCTCGCGACAGCACCAACCGGGACCGGTCGCGTGCACACCGGCGTCGCGTTCCACATCCAAATATACGTAACGCACGTTCATTGATACACGACACGCATTGGGATCATAGAATCACTTTGGAAAGTAAAAAAATACATAGACAAATATATTAGAAAAATATCATATACTTTACTCTGATCGCAAAGTAAGTAGCTAAAGTAATTGTGTTACGGAATCGGAAATAACATCATCACGAACACCTAGACCCAAGACAATTTATAAAAATTGGCGTTCTACAGTGACCCATCCGGGAATCGAATCCGGGGCCGCAGAGCTGGGGACACTATGAAACCCGGTCCGTACTCCGTTCCTCCGGAGGTATATGATTATACACAGCGAAATTAATGCCTTGAACAATATATAATAATATAATACATACGAGTATGTATTATAGGCATTTACTAAGGCACTAGTTTACATTAAACAGCACATGGTATCTGCAATGAAACACTTACCTGGCAATACGCTCGCAACTGCGAAGCAAACTGAACATAAGTAGTACAAATCCTCACGCACCTCATAGCATCGAGCCCACTCGCTCAGCTGTTTTGTCTTAACAACAAACACTGTGAATGACGACACGAAGGTCGCTGTGTATACTTTTTAATAAAACGTTGAAGTGTCCAATTCTTATCGAAATAGATGACAAGTAGAAAATGTTCACTCTCTAGCACTCTTAAACTTAATATTGTTATAATTAATGCCGTGAAACATAAACTCATGCAACCTAGACACAAAAACACAGTCGCTCTTTTTTGGCCTCATTTTACTTAATAACTAAAATACATTCAACAAGTTATTATTATAATTCAATGTCATACATGTCCAACAATACTATAATAATACTCGTAATCACTTTCTATTGAATATAAAAAATAAATTACCATTTTAGTTTGGCTACATGTGAATAGAACTGTAAACAAAAGCGACTTTCCAAAGAATATATAATCACTACGTCATATGCTATTCATATTTGATTATATACTCTTTTATTTGTACTGACATAGATAATATAACAGATTAGCATATCAAATAACGCGTTAATTAGCTACGTTAATCATAAAAATTCAAAATACGCATAAAAAATACAGATAAGAACGATAAGTACAGGAATTGCATGAAGATGTATATTTATTTTATTTTTTATATGTAAGAACAACAAACGTAATAAATTCCTCAACCCTTTTATACTAACACACAATTTCAGAAAATTTCACTTGAATATCACCGCAACCGTCATTCGAGAAAATTACCTTCAACCCTTTCAGCTGTGAAGGTTCAGTTCTATTCTGTTTTATTGCCCCTCCTCCGATCCATCTTTTTGTATCGCTTGGGAGACATGTGTATGTAACTGAAGTGTAGCATCTTATCTTTTTAACATCTCCCGTATCACATCACTCAAAAAAAGCTTCGATGAAAATTGGCTCAAAAGGCTATACCTACATACATAACGGCCTATTGAACTCCACTGCAGGACATAGGCCTCTCCTATTGGGAGGATTTGCCATAATCGCCACGCTTGACAGGTGGGTTGGCGATTGCAGTAGCAGACCACTCGAACCTCTGACGCTGCTGCCCATCTTCGGTCTGATTATTTTGGTCTGATATGGTTATCCCGCCACCTATCGGTTGCCATTACAATATTCATGACAGTGACACCCTTAGTCGCCGCAGATACTGGATAAAAAATATGCGCTAAACATTCATACACGAAATAAAAATAAATAACAAATAAATATCTTCACGCAATTCTCAATACAGGGGTAGACAGAGGTCTAGTCTAGACAATTAAGTCCCTTCGACCCTCCTTCCACCGAAAATATTTTCGGGACAACGTGACAGATGGTGAGCCCGTCGCCGCCTTTATGTCCAAGTCAACGATATAATTTGTACATAAGTTTTTGAAAAACCCATTGGTACAAGCCTGCCACATGGGGATCGAACTCGGGTCTCTCGACTCGAAATTCCGACCACCTAACCACTCGGCTATCGTGACTATAATTTCAATTACACTGAGATTTTTGTACATATTTCACCACCTTTTATACAACATAACAATTTTTTCACGTTTGGTGCGTCTTCCGACATGTCTCAAAAGCATAGATAAACTATCATCCAATTATTGCATGAAAAAATAAAAGCTGTATTAGGTAAATACGCATGCGCTCTAAGAACTTAAATTTTTATTAGAACTTAAATTAAGTACGGATCAAAAGAACAGCAGTAACGGCAGTTACTGCTGTTCTTTTGATCCGTACTTAATTAGTAGGCATACTATGCATACATATGCATTTTAATAGCTTTATTTCTGTACAATTTTATGGGTGAATGGTACTAGTATAAACGATCTTTTAAATTACAGAAAACATATTCGTATTATTGTTAATATTAAAGATAGTGATAAATGTAAACTGTATTTCTTTAATTAATAATTCGTTCACTAACCGGAATATAAACTTTAGAAATATGTATATGCCATCGATATAATTCGTACATAAGTTTTTGAAAAGCCCATCCCCAGGTGGCACCAGCCTGCCACCTGGGGATTGAACTCGGGTCTCATGACTCGAATTCTGATATGTCAACCAATCAGATATAGTGGCTGTGTATAGACTCTAGACAATGTAGAAAAATGGTTTTCTACATTGAGTCTTCCGGGAATCGAACCTAGAGACACACAGAGTGAGTTTGTGCCACTCGTCCACGTAGATGTTGTTGAATTCACTACTACAGCAGCTTAGACAGAAAGTTTTTAGAGGAAGGAATAGCCGCGCGATCTTAACGAAATAGGTATTTAAGACACCACATGCTATAGCTCGTGCGTTAGATGGTGTGACAGAGAGCGTTGCTGCTCGCGACTGACAATACGTCATTGATTTTGCAAATATGCAAAATTGATTTTGCATTTAAAAATCAATGCATAATCATGCATTGATTTTAAAGCATATTTATGCTGAACTATTATGTTATTAAATTAAATTTTGTCACTTGCAAAAGAGATAATAGATTGCGCATATGCCAATAAACAAGGCATAAGTGATATAAGAGAATACAGATTTAAAATTTCAACTGATGCGTGTAAAACACGGTGGCTCGGAGGTAAGAGCGTCGCCACGGATCGGCGAAGGTCGCGGGTTCGAATCCCGCCCGTGTCAGTTGAAGTTTTAACTTTTTTCTTTAATTTAATAACTGTAACTTGTTTCAAATCGGCAATATGAAATTACTTACTTATTTATCAATGATCCTCTCGCCAATCGTGGAGATTATGAAGAAGTTTTCTTCGAAGACACCTATGTGCTGCAGTGGACTTTGCGGGTTTTATGTATGTACGAATTTACTGGCAGTTGTGTCCAGTTTTAGCTGAGTTCTTCATATCATATCATTCATCATATCATTCATCATCTCGTTCTCCTTAAAGCCTATCAAAAGCCCTCTGCTGAACTTAGGCCTCAACTAAATTTTATTATCGTGACATAATTCGTCCTGTGTCTCAAATTCAACCAAGACGTAATGTCCTAATATTCTTTAAAATCGTATCAGTAACATTGTTGATAGCTTTCAACATGCATAGATTGAACAAAATCAATTTATATTTATAACGTTTGTTTTAACTTAAAACATGGCTTATAGATGTCGCTATACGAAAGCTATATGCCAGTATGATTTATAGAAGCTTGCGTATACTCATACATTAATATCAGATGCCAACCAAAAGTCTCAGTAAAATTGGACGTCTGAAAACAAAGAATTTACGCCATTCTCAATACAGGGATAGACAGGGGTAAAGATAATCGTTTCGACCTACCATCCACCGAATTAGATAGATAGAAGATATTTTTGGCACAACGTTACAGGTAAAAATATACGAAGGAAAAAAATTAAAAAAAAAAATAAAATAAATATGTAAATAGAATATGTGCAATACACAAAATACATATAAAATAAATATACACACATACTCATGAACCTATACCTACTATACCTACTTTTTATATGAGAAATTGCATAAGATGTTCTGTGCAGTCGTATGTAAGCGTCTTTAGGCAATTAGTAAGGACATATTTCGACTGTTCTACTGAGCAGCATTTTATGTCACAACTTTTAACATATCCAACCAATCAATGTCGGTCATATGCTTAATAAAATTATCTTGATGATCTCTGTCAACAGAACAGTGCAGTTTTCGAGGTTAAAAGTATCCAAGTTTCCCAAAGCCACCCTTTGTCTTTTGACTGTGACCAGTGTTTTGACCCGTCAGTCCACATGTATATTGCAGACTGTATTATTATTTCCGCGTCATTAATCACTTATTGTTACATGGACCGCATCTTAATAAGGATGGTCAGGGACTTAAGAATTTTAACTGACTTAAAAAATAATAAATAACGACTTTAATAATATGCGCCTTTAAAATAATTTACCACTGCCAGAACTAACACTAGAAATATACAAGGCAGGACCTTACTGCAGATGTATTTTAATTTATAATTATATGCCAGAATCAACAAAAATAATAACTATAGAAAAACAATTTAAACTAAAAAATCTACTTACACAAAAATGTTATTATTCTGTAATATTACACTGAAAACATATGTCGTATAATAAAATTTGAATGAAAACAATACATATTAATTAATAATAATAACAATATGAAATTAATAAAAGTATTCATTAGTTACTTTATAGAAATATATTTCAACAAAAATCAAATTGCTATATACTCTTTCAGGTATGTACATACTTTTAAGAACTTCAAAAGGGAACTTTAATATACGGAATACCAGAGGCATAGCAGATGCGTTGCCGGCCTTAGAGTGACCCCCCCCCCCCAGAATTGGGGGCTCCGGTTACCTGCGCTCACCAGACGAAACGCAGAAGTTTGTTAGAGTTCTAATTCACGCCTGTATTCTGTGAGGTCGTGGTATTCCCCCGGACGAACCGGCCCATTCATGCAACACCAAAACCTGATGCATGGCTTTGCCACTGTTGCCCCCAAATAAGCCACAAATTTAGGTAGAAATAACATAATTTCTACACGTCCGTCAATTCCATAAACAGGAAACGCAAGAAGGTATTAAAAAACAATAACTACAATGTATATGACTGTTGAGCTATATGCTCAGTGCTGAAGTTATAACGATGACCTGCGTGGTCGAGTGGCGTACACAGCAGTTTTCAAAGTGTCATCAGCTATGAGGTCTCTGGTTTGATCCCCAGACGAGTCTATAGAGACAACAACTTTTCAAAATTGTCTGAGATCTGAGTATTTGTGATAACTTTCCGTTGTCCAAATTTACTTATTAAAAAAAAGAAAAAGAAAATAAGAGTGAAGAGTTTTCCAGTACTGTTTTATTGTTAAAAGTACAGAAAGATTTTTGTATTCTAGCATTGTCGCCCTATTGAAATCCCTCGACTTGTTAATAACATTTCAAATATTACACCAACTTAGTTATATCTGAATGTAATATTTTTTTAGAGCCTCTCCTTCTCTCTTCTGTAATATGATTGAAACTGTTGCATGGAAAAATGTGTAAAATGATAACATATGTTCAGATAGAATAGTTATAATTGTATTTCACACAATTACGAAAGTTATTTCGTGTTTTTTTTTCAATACCTACTTTCGTTACATCATACATACTATTGCCTCAAAAATCCACGCTTGGCAAGCGGATTAGCGATCGCAGTACCATACACCTCCCACCTTATACGACAATGGCCGTTACCGGTCTTTTCAATTTTGTTTTGATATTTTTCGACATGGTTATACCGCTATCTTTATGTAGCCAATGATATTTCCAAGGCTATTTCCTTAGTCGCTATTTACGATACCCACGGCCAGAAAAGCCACATCACAGAATGTGAGGTCGTGGTACTTCCCTGGTCGAGCCGGCCCATTCATGCAACAACAAAAGCTGATGCGTTGCTCTACCACTGTTCAATTCATTGTTTCTGATTCCACAATACACGTACACAACCCATTTACTCTGGGATCTGAGAAATGTGTGTGATGTTATCCCTATCTATGTATTTATCTATGTATGTATTACGCCTATACTTCGCTGCACATCCCTCACTTCCTTGACTACTTAGTAGTATAACTTTAATGTAAATCAGTCTGACAGGGGCCATCGATTAGAGACTTATTCCGGAAGCACGTAAATTTAGAAGCTTTTCTAGCTTTCACTTTAACCGCTACGCTCAATCCAATCGAAACGGATTTAGAATTTATATAACCGCGTGTCGTAATCTCTAGAGTGGCGGATATCCGAAGAATCTAGCACCCCACGCTTTTCACTATAAATTATTTTTTCTTAATATTTTTTCGATCTTTGAGAAATCAATATTTTGCTTTTTAGTTGGGCTAGTAACAAAATCAGATTCTTATAGTTTTTGTTCGCCATAGTTAATTTCTCTTGTCTTCCGGTAAACATCATGTCCATCATCATTGTTCAGTGTACTTTGTCTATGTCATCATTGTTTTGTGACTTTTTTAAACGAGATTAGTGAATACAATACCACGCTGGGTATTGTATTCACTAATCTCGTTTAAAAAAGTCACGATAGCCGAGGATTGGGTGGTCGTGACTTCGAGTTAAGAGACCCGGGTTCGATGCCCTGGTGGTATACTCATATCAAGGGGGTTTCAAAAAACTTATGTACAAATTATATCTTTGTCTTGGACATAAAGACTGTGACGGGCTCATCACCTGTCACGTTGTAGTTAAAATATTTTCGGTGGAAGGTGAGTCAAAGGGACTTAAATATCATTAGGGCAAAAGGATTTAAAGATAATTAAGTCCCTTTGACCCACCTTCCACCGAAGATATTTTCGGGACCATTCGGCACCACCTGCCAGGTATCTGTAACGCAGCTTCTTAACGCCTTTGGTTGCCTCGAAGAGATCGCTATGCAGCGATAAGGCCGCTATATTGTTTAGATTTTTTAGTTTTTAATTTTTAATGTTTTTCGATTTCGTGGTGTACAATAGAAGTATGATCATTCAATGATCCTCTTCTAAAACCTCGTGTTTTATATCATTTAATAACAAATTACAATTGTTACCAACGAGACACGTTAAAAAAATTATTAGTAATAAAAAATTAAGCTTCAGAAGCTTAGAGTTCGAGACCCTGAAAGGATGTCATTCCTTAATTTTTTTATCGGCGATACACTCATAAATGATTAAGTGATTAAATTTTTTAAATATTATCTATAAGTGAGTATTGGAAAAATGCGTGAATATGTTAACCACGTTGAAAATCTACTCAATTACTTAATGACCTGTAAAAGGTCATTTTTGGACGTATGTCTCCCCCTTAAGAAGACTGGCGATCGCAGTACAGGACAGGTTTGCAAAATATTGATCCGTATTTTTCGAGGTAGTTATCTCGCCATCTATTGGCAGCCATTACAAGGCTTTTCCCTCATTCATCTCTTACGCTACCTAAAGTAAGAGAATGAGAAAATATACTACGACAAAGCATTGTCGCTACGTTATTACGCTGCTCAGCTACGTTATTACACTTATAAAGATTAAGTTTACAACCTTGCATCATTACATAAGTATATTATGTATTCTGTAAAGAAGTCACGATAGCCGAGTGGTTGGGGGTCGGAATTTCGAGTCAAGATACCCGAGTTCGATCCTCAAGTGGCCGTACCAATGGTTTTTCTTCTAAAAGAAAAACCTATGTACAAATTATATCGTTGGCTTCGACATAACGACGGCGACGGACTCACCACCTGTCACGTTGTGGTTAAATATTTTCGGTGGAAGGTGAGTCAAAGGGACTTAAATATCATTAGGGCAAAAGGATTTAAAGATAATTAGGTCGCACGGCCACAACTCCACCGAAAAATCTCGGGACCATTCGGCACCACCTGAATTTGTCTGTAACAGCTTCTTAACGCCTTTGGTTGCCTCGAAGAGATCGCTATGCAGCGATAAGGCCGCTATATTGTTTAGATTTTTAGTTTTAATTTTTAATGTTTTTCGATTTCGTGGTGTACAATAGAAGTATGATCATTCAATGATCCTCTTCTAAAACCTCGTGTTTTATATCATTTAATAACAAATTACAATTGTTACCAACGAGACACGTTAAAAATTATTAGTAATAAAAATTAAGCTTCAGAAACTTGATTCAGAGACCCTGAAGGATGTCATTCCTTAATTTTTTATCGGCGATACACTCATAAATGATTAAGTGATTAAATTTTTTAAATATTATCTATAAGTGAGTATTGGAAAAATGCGTGAATATGTTAACCACGTTGAAAATCTACTCAATTACTTAATGACCTGTAAAGGTCATTTTTGGACTATCTCCCCTAAGAAGACTGGCGATCGCAGTACAGGACAGGTTTGCAAAATATTGATCCGTATTTTTCGAGGTAGTTATCTCGCCATCTATTGGCAGCCATTACAAGGCTTTTCCCTCATTCATCTCTTACGCTACCTAAAGTAAGAGAATGAGAAAATATACTACGACAAAGCATTGTCGCTACGTTATTACGCTGCTCAGCTGGTGTACCTTATAAAGATTAAGTTTACAACCTTGCATCATTACATAAGTATATTATGTATTCTGTAAAGTCACGATAGCCGAGTGGTTGGGGGTCAGATTTCGAGTCAAGATACCCGGTTCATTCCTCAAGTGGCCATGCCAATGGTTTTCTTCAAAAAGAAAAACCTGTAATATAGAATATCGTTGGCTTCGACATAACGACTTGACGACGGACTCACCACCTGTCCACGAAAATATCTTCAGGAAATTAGATTGAGACTAAATTGTCTAGACTAGACTTCTAGACCCCTGTATTGGGAATAGCGTGAAAATATTTATTATTTATTTAAATTAAGATTTGAAAAAGCACTTAGTAAGCAGTAAATCGAAAATGAAACAAATAATGAACAAATAAAATCAAACAATTTATTTTACTTAACAAGAGTAAGTATAAGTTAGTCCTTTTATTTATTTTTTTTTTTTTACGTTAGGCGGAAGTTTAGACAATGAAGTCCCTTCGACCTTTATGAAGTTCTTTCACCGAAGCTTGTTTGGGACGACGTGATAGGTAGGTAGAATATAAATTTAAACATATATTTTGTATGTAAATATTCATATGTAAGTATGAACATCCATGAATCGAGTACAAACATATTTATTCATCACACAAATGTTTGCCATGAGTTCGTGCAACCCTCGCTTCGAAACTGGGCTACTATCAATTCGGCTATCGGTCGTCAAACGTTATAATATTCGTTTATTTTCGATGTCGTTTATTGGTTTGGGAGCCTCATTTCCAGGGATTGCTGTTGTTAAAAGTATTCATTTTTGTTATAATAACTCTTCCTTCAAAGTTCCTTAGTTGAAGGTGGTTCGAAGGGATTTAATTGTATAGACTAGACCTCTGTCCACCCCTGTATTGGGAATTGCGTGAAGATATTTTTTTTATAAAAAATAAAGTGGACGTCCTATAGCGAACTTGGTATTGCCTACCTCCGAATCTAAGGGTTGAGTGTTCGAATCTTGCTAACGCAAACATTTGTGACGCAAGTAAAAACGTTTGTACTCGAGTCATGGATGTCTAAATGTATGTATAAATAATTATTAAATACATAGGTATAAAATTTTAGTCTACCGTTAGCTTGGATTGGATCAACTGTTAGTTTAAGTCACGATAGCCGAGTGGTTGGGGGTCAGATTTTCAGTCAAGATACCCAGTTCACGATCCTCAAGTACGGCCGTACCAATGGTTTTCTTCTAAAGAAAAACCAATGTACAAATTATATCTTTGTCTTGGACATAAAGACTGTGACAGGCTCATCACCTGTCACGTTGTAGTTAAAATATTTTCGGTGGAAGGTGAGTCAAAGGGACTTAAATATCATTAGGGCAAAAGTTTAAAAGATAATTAAGTCCACTTTGACCCTGCTCTCCACCGAAGATATTCGGGACCATTCAGCACCACACTGCAGGTATCCAACAACACGACTATAACGCCTTTAGTTTGCCTCGAAGAGATCGCTATGCAGCGATAAGGCCACTATATTATTTAGATTTTTAGTTTTTAATTTTTAATGTTTTCGATTTCGTGGTGTACAATAAGTATGATCATTCAATGATCCTCTTCTAAAACCTCGTGTTCATATCATTTAATAACAAATTACAATTGTTACCAACGAGACACGTTAAAAAAATTATTAGTAATAAAAAATTAAGCTTCAGAAGCTTAGAGTTCGAGACCCTGAAAGAATGTCATTCCTTAATTTTTTTATCGGCGATACACTCATAAATGATTAAGTGATTGAATTTTTTAAATATTATCTATAAGTGAGTATTGGAAAAATGCGTGAATATGTTAACCACGTTGAAAATCTACTCAATTACTTAATGACCTGTAAAACGTCATTTTGGACGTATGTCTCCCCTTAAGAAGACTGGCGATCGCAGTACAGGACAGGTTTGCAAAATATTGATCCGTATTTTCGAGGTAGTTATCTCGCCATCTATTGGCAGCCATTACAAGCCTTTTCCCTCATTCATCTCTTACGCTACCTAAAGTAAGAGAATGAGAAAATATACTACGACAAAGCATTGTCGCTACGTTATTACGCTGCTCAGCTACGTTATTACACTTATAACGATTAAGTTTACAACCTTGCATCATTACATAAGTATATTATGTATTGTGTAAAGAAGTCACGATAGCCGAGTGGTTGGGTGGTCGGAATTTCGAGTCAATAGAACCGGTTCGATGCCCTGGTGGTATACTCATATCAATGGGGGTTTCAAAAACTTATGTACAAATTATATCTTTGTCTTGGACATAAAGACTGTGACAGGCTCATCACCTGTCACGTTGTCCCGAAAATATCTTCGGTGAAAGGTGGGTCGAAGGGACTTAATTGTCTAGACTAGACTTCTAGACCCCTGTATTGGGAATTGCGTGAAGATATATTATTATTATTATTATTATTATTATTATTATTATTATTATTATTATTATTATTATACATATGTTAGTATGAACATCCATGAATCGAGTACAAATATTTTTATTCATCACAAAAATGTTTGCCGCGGGATTCAACGTCGCAACCCTCAGCTTCGAAGGCTGGGCTACTATCAATTCGGCTATCGGTCGTCAAACGTTATAATATTCGTTTATTTTCGATGTCGTTTATTGGTTTGGGAGCCTCATTTCCAGGGATTGCTGTTGTTAAAAGTATTCATTTTTGTTATAATAACTCTTCCTTCAAAGTTCCTTAGTTGAAGGTGGTTCGAAGGGATGTATAGACTAGACCTCTGTCCACCCCTGTATTGGGAATTGCGTGAAGATATATTATTATTATTATTATTATTATTATTATTATTATTATTATTATTATTATTATTATTATTATTATTATTATTATTATTATTATTATTATTATTATTATTATTATTATTATTATTATTATTATTATTATTATTATTATTATTATTATTATTATTATTATTATTATACATATGTTAGTATGAACATCCATGAATCAGTACAAATATTTTTTTTATAAAAATAAAGTGGACGTCCTATAGCGAACTTGGTATTGCCTACCTCCGAATCTAAGGGTTGAGTGTTCGAATCTTGCTAACGCAAACATTTGTGACGCAAGTAAAAACGTTTGTACTCGAGTCATGGATGTCTAAATGTATGTATAAATAATTATTAAATACATAGGTATAAAATTTTAGTCTACCGTTAGCTTGGATTGGATCAACTGTTAGTTTAAGTCACGATAGCCGAGTGGTTAGGCGGTCGAAATTTCGAGTCAAGGGGCAAGAGGCTCGATCCCCAAGTTGCTGGCAGGCACGTACCAGTGGCTTGTTTCAAAAATTTATGTACGAATTATATCGTTGGCTTGGAAATCAAGGCGGCGAAAGTCTCTCCATATGTCACGTAGTCCCAAGTAGGCTTCGGAAGAAAGTGAGGTGTTCATTGTCTCGATCTCTGCCTACTCGAAACTCGAACTCGAATTTATGTACATGTATACTACACACGTGCATACACATTATATATACACATAAGTAGCTCCCCGGCACCTGCAACAGACGTTAATTGAAATACAACGCTCCGGGAAAAGAATGTCGTCAGCTGAACTAATTGAGAGTCGAATTTTTTAAATTCCTTTTTTATGGACGATGTGTTCAACAATTTGAGGGTGAATATTTCGAATTTAATTTGTAGAACTTGTGGTGATGTGCGTGTATCTCAGGTTTTCTGGAATATTATGTCTTATTATGAGAATAGTTTATCTCGAGTACACAGTTATCTACTTGCATAAGTTTCAAGCTATATTTTCTCTTTCGTTAAATGTTTGCTGGAAGAGAATTCTTGTTAAGGATCACCTCCCTATGTGGAAAATTACGTGAAGACTAGTAGTGTAGTACTAGAGAATTATAGTAGTATGGAGAATAATATGTTATATCGTTGTATCTCTTTATTAAATTCTTATTATAAGTTCGTGCCAAAATCTTCATAATAAAGAATTTCCGCAAAATGTCACCGGTGGACTTTGTGGGTAACCATAATTAAAATCTACATCATATCTGTCTCTGTATCTGTCTGTATTACTTTTTGTTCGTACGCAGCAGTTTCAATTTTACGAGTAATTGATAAAGTATATATAAGTGTATGTACGTAGTGTGAGAGTGATAAATTATACGTTAGAATCCACACAAATATATTCATCATTCCTATATACTTACGTTATACCGGTAATCTCAAGCTAATAAAGATGTAGGGAAAGATTGAGTTGTATCAAATACATTTATTCTTGTAATAAACGTACAACTCCGACGAAAGGTTTAAGAAATTGCTTATAGAAAAACTTTGTAGGAAGAGTTATCATAACAAAATGAATACTTTTAACAACAGCAATCCCTGTAAATGAGGTGATCGCTCCCAAGCTATTTCTGGGAAACAAAAACAACTAAAAATTTTCTTATCTTTGAATATGTACGACATAATTCAATAAAACATAATAATTAAACAGGTAATTGAAAGAAGACAACCAGGTGCTTCAAGTTCGATTCGCCCTTCATATCTCCAGTAAACTAGCCTGTAAGTTGTAACTGTACATTGTCTACAAAACGGGCCTACAGTTTTGGAAATAGAGAACATGAGGTTATCGCTTTTCAACTGTGTCTAGAAAATAAAAAGAGTGAAAGGTTTCCAGTACTGTTTTATTGTTAAAAGTATTCATTTTGTTATAATAACTCTTCCTTCAAAGTTCCTTAGTTGAAGGTGGTTCGAAGGGATGTATAGACTAGACCTCTGTCCACCCCTGTATTGGGAATTGCGTGAAGATATTTTTTTTTATAAAAAATAAAGTGGACGTCCTATAGCGAACTTGGTATTGCCTACCTCCGAATCTAAGGGTTGAGTGTTCGAATCTCGCTAACGCAAACATTTGTGACGCAAGTAAAAACGTTTGTACTCGAGTCATGGATGTCTAAATGTATGTTTAAATAATTATTAAATACATAGGTATAAAATTTTAGTCTACCGTTAGCTTGGATTGGATCAACTGTTAGTTTAAGTCACGATAGCCGAGTGGTTAGGCGGTCGAAATTTCGAGTCAAGGGGCAAGAGGCTCGATCCCCAAGTTGCTGGCAGGCACGTACCAGTGGCTTGTTTCAAAAATTTATGTACGAATTATATCGTTGGCTTGGAAATCAAGGCGGCGAAAGTCTCTCCATATGTCACGTAGTCCCAAGTAGGCTTCGGAAGAAAGTGAGGCGTTCATTGTCTCGATCTCTGCCTACTCGAAACTCGAACTCGAATTTATGTACATGTATACTACACACGTGCATACACATTATATATACACATAAGTAGCTCCCCGGCACCTGCAACAGACGTTAATTGAAATACAACGCTCCGGGAAAAGAATGTCGTCAGCTGAACTAATTGAGAGTCGAATTTTTTAAATTCCTTTTTATGGACGATGTGTTCAACAATTTGAGGGTGAATATTTCGAATTTAATTTGTAGAACTTGTGGTGATGTGCGTGTATCTCAGGTTTTCTGGAATATTATGTCTTATTATGAGAATAGTTTATCTCGAGTACACAGTTATCTACTTGCATAAGTTTCAAGCTATATTTTCTCTTTCGTTAAATGTTTGCTGGAAGAGAATTCTTGTTAAGGATCACCTCCCTATGTGGAAAATTACGTGAAGACTAGTAGTGTAGTACTAGAGAATTATAGTAGTATGGAGAATAATATGTTATATCGTTGTATCTCTTTATTAAATTCTTATTATAATTTCATGCCAAAATCTTCATAATAAAGAATTTCCGCAAAATATCGCCGGTGCACTTTGTGGGTAACCATAATTAAAATCTACATCATATCTGTCTCTGTATCTGTCTGTATTACTTTTTGTTCGTACGCAGCAGTTTCAATTTTACGAGTAATTGATAAAGTATATATAAGTGTATGTACGTAGTGTGAAAGTGATAAATTATACGTTATAATCCACACAAATATATTCATCATTCCTATATACTTACGTTATACCGGTAATCTCAAGCTAATAAAGATGTAGGGAAAGATTGAGTTGTATCAAATACATTTATTCTTGTAATAAACGTACAACTCCGACGACAGGTTTAAGAAATTGCTTATAGAAAAACTTTGTAGGAAGAGTTATTATAACAAAGTGAATACTTTTAACAACAGCAATCCCTGGAAATGAGGTGATCGCTCCCAAGCTATTTGTGGGAAACAAGAACAACTAAAAATTTTCTTATCTTTGAATATGTACGGCATAATTCAATAGAACATAATAATTAAACAGGTAATTGAAAGAAGTCAACCAGGTGCTTCATGTTCGATTCGCCCTTCATATCTCCAGTAAACTAGCCTGTAAGTCGTAACTAGACATTGCCTACAAAACGGGCCTACAGTTTTGGAAATAAAGAACATGAGGTTATCGCTTTCCAACTGTGTCTAGAAAATAAAAAAGTCTTAATTATACAAAAATAATACTGAGAAAAATCCAAAAGCGAGGATACCTACGTAGTTTCTTTCGCCTGTTTCTTCACCGTAAGAGGAACATCATAACGAAACATTCGAAAATAAAAAAAAAACTATTAAACGACATCGAAAATAAACGAATATTATAACGATTGACAACCTGATAGCCGTGTTGATAGTAGCCCAGCCTTCGAAGCTGGGGGTTGCAACGTTGAATCCCGCGGCAAACATTTGTGTGATGAATAAAAATGTTTGTACTCGATTCATGGATGTTCATACTTATACATGAACATATACATACAAAAATATATGTTTAAATTTATATTCTACCTACCTATCACGTCGTCCCAAACAAGCTTCGGTGAAAGAACTTCATAAAGGTCGAAAGGACTTAATTGTCTAAACTTCCGCCTACCGTAAAAAAAAACAAATAAATAAAAGGACGAACTTAAACTTACTCTTATTAAGTTAAATAAATTATTTGATTTTATTTGTTCATTAATTTGTTTCACTTTCGATTTACTGCTTACTAAGTGCTTTTTCAAATCTTAATTTAAATAAATAATAAATATAATAAAAAAAATATAATAAATAAATATCTTCACGCTACATTTCACAGCCGCTGGTAACAAGAGTGCTCGTTCTTTTCTCGCTCAATGTTAAGGCTTAACATTCAATGTGGAAATGCAGCTAGCGTTCTTGTGTACGATCAGGTGTACAAGTACGATTATGTGTATAAAGGTGTACGATAAAAGTTTAATAAATATAAACCAATAAATTTGTTTCTATAAATAATCTATTGAAACAAAAACGATAAAATGAATTCCGGAAACTGTCCAAGAATCGAACCCAGTGCCTCAGCACAGTGTGTCTAGACACCATGAAAACCAATGTAAAAAGTACTAGTCCACGGAGATCGTCCCTTTAATATAGTTGAAAAAAACAAAGTCTGCAATCCATGTTTCTTTTTATTTTCTCTCAGAGTATGCTTTGGCTGCTTATGGGACTATTCTGTGCGACCTTTTTAAAAGGTTTGTAAATTTATATCATGCTTGAAACAACTAAAAAAAATCATAATTATGGAATTTCTTTCGCTGGTTCCTTCTCAGACATAGGGGCACAGTTACAAAATGGTAGTACATTAGTTATGGGAGTAGCCTTTGCCCGCGACTTCGTCTGTATGTCTGTATGGCTTTCAGAATTGGGTTCAAGATAGAAACTACATTATGAGCTGATCTCATCATGTTTGATATTTTCTCATTATATGCACCTTTTTTAGTTGAAATATCATTTACATTGTTTAGAAGGTTTTATTTATTATTGCAAATATATCTAGTTTCTAGAAACTTTTATCTGGGTAATTAAACTTGTAAAATTCCAAAGTCTGTCCGGGAGGGAGCCCTGTTGACTTGTAACTCAAGCTTTCTGAACTTACGAGTACATCAGGCACCAGACTCTCACTAAGTAAGGTTTTAGAATTTATACCTATCACTTAATAAGTAATTAACTTGTGTGGGAGTAAATAAATGATTTGTTGTTGTATTTAATATTTCTAAAAAATAAAAAGCGTTATAAACAATTTTTAAATTACTTATTTTAAAATTGCTTTTAATAATTTCAGTGGCCTCCGGGAATTGAACCTGGGTGAGTAGCATATAAATTTTTACTGGCAAGTATTTAAACTCCCTGCACTAATCATCATCCTATATAAATCGTTTCAAATCCAAGATTTGTTACTTTCGATCCACTTTCCATCGAAGATTGAACAAATATAATAATTCAACATGACCTTATCTCTTATCAAACCATATCACGATACAGAAATGAGCAGCGCCGTCTAGTCGCTGCTTTTAGAAACTGCCAAAGCTTTCACTGTCGCGAAAACATTTTCTGTTTAAAACCGTAAAATGCACAAACAGACACACGGGGCTCTGATCAGTTATTTTTAAAAACAGGCAGCAAAGGAAGCAACTCTCTATCTTATAATCTCAGACACTTTTGATGACGAGCTACTTGTACACTGTTACAATGTCCAAAACATCCTGCAAGTTTTCACTCTAGGAGAATAATTTTTCTCGACTTCTGTATAAATAAGTATTGGCAAATTAATGAAAATATTAAAAATAATAAAATATCTTTACGCAATTCCCAATACAGGGGTAGACAGTCTAGACAATTAAGTCCCTTCGACCCACCTTCCACCGAAGATATTTTCGGGACAATGTGATAGGTGGTGAGCCCGTCGCCGCCTTTATGTCCAAGCCAGCGATATAATTCATGCAAAAGTATTTGAAAAACCCCTTGGTACGAGCCAATCACCTGGGGATCGAACTCGGGTCTCTTGACTTGAAATTCCGACCACCAATCGTGATTGTTACGCTTGTTATTCAATAAAATCATAAAGGCTTCAAGTAATGGAATGAATCTGAGTATCGTGGTACACTCAGTGCAAAACACCCTGAAGTGCCCTGAACAATGTTTTTATCATAAGGAACCATGACGTCATTTTGACCTTTGTCAAGAATAAATATTTACGCAATAATGTGGTGAGTTCTTCTGCGTAGCAGAGGCACGACGTCGTAGGGCCGTAGTTATTGGTTATATTTAATTTATTGTAACTTTTGAGATATTTACACTTACTCAATTACTTATCTTCACGCACAATCCCTGACGGGGTAGCCAGAGAGAACAGATCGCCAAGTACAGTTGTAGTGTAACGTAACTGTGTTGTCACTAATTGCTAGAGTGCTACTAGATGAAAGTTTAGTGGTCTGATTAAAGTTGTCTGTATATTGGCTGCAAAATGATGGTAAATGTTTTCCAATTAGGATGAACATCAGTTGTATTTTTATCTAATCCTCTTGCACGATGCAACTGGCTGAAACAACAATACGTGTTACACAGAAAGAAAGTGTAGGCATTTATGCTTTACATGCCCTGCGAAACCGGGAAGAACGATAGAACAAAGTAAGCAGACCGTTTTCAAAATAAGCACTTAAACCATTTCGACAGGATACGTCAAGTGAAGCGCTTATGTCAAAGCGTAATAATTTACGGCACATCTGGCACATGTTTCTGAGGTCAGTTTTAACATTTTCTTTTCACATAATCCTAAATACAACTCTAAAATTTAATTAAAGAAAACGTAACGACTTGAACGCAATTCTTAAGATTATTTAAATTAGTAACGGGATCCAGGCAGCGCAGGGCGGGCGGTTGTATACACGTTTAGTTTTAAGAATATATTTTCTTGCACTAATTTCCTTATTTATTCATAAATTTCACTATATCTGTTAGCTTATAAATATTAATAAATTAATCGAAACATGTTTAAGACAATTTGATAGGTGGTGACCTTGTCGACATATTAACGTTAGGTGTTAACATGGTGGCAGGCTCACAACCGCATACCACGAGAGAGCATGCTAACGCAAACAACACATATTCACAAAGTATAATGCACGTGGCAGCCATCTAATAAAAGGTAGACAATTCTTGAAAACTATGATAAAACTGTAACGAGCTGTTAGCATAACAATTTATGTTCGAGCATATTAAGAAATGAGTTATCAGATATTACATGAGTAGAGTGCAGAGGCTTCAATTGGGAGGAACAATTTGTGACAGCTACTAAAAGCCTGCAAGGGTTTTAGCAGGGCGTCATTTTTAGTTTACTACGTTAAATTATGTAATTTGCGTCTTGAGCTAGACTCTTTGATCAATTTTAAAAATTATTAAAATTTTCCATAACATTTATTACGAGTCACAAGCTTATGTTGAATTTCTCTACCATCATGGTCATCATCACACGTTAGTTATTGCCATAATCGTCACGCTCGGCTAGCGGATTGACGATCGCATTATCAGACAAATTTCACATCAGGCACTGCTGCGCATCTACATAAGTTCGTATGAACTCTCAGATGAATATCTATCTGAGGGTTCATACATGTCAGAATAGGATTTAGTCAGGATATCTCAGAGCATACGCTCTGAGATATCTGTTTCATCTATAAGTGCTTATATTGAAAACGGTCTATTTACTTCATTATATATATCTTCTCGATCCCGCAAATAATACACTTTTTTTCTATGTGATACGTATTTTTGTTTCAGCCAGTTGCGTGGAGCAAGTGGGATAGATATGGGTAATAGTGGAATATATATCCTGTCTACGTGGTTTATGTGCCTTTTTTAAAAATGGTCTGCTTACTTCGTTTAATCTTTTTTTTTCCGGTTTGGCATGGATAGTAAAGCGTACATGCCTACACAATTTTCCGTAAAACAGATAACAATACTACAGGTGTTATCTGTTTTACTGTAGTATCTGTAGTTTTAGCTAGTAGCGTCAAATAATTGGGTTAGATTAAAATGCAAGTGATGTTTATTATAATTGGAAAACTTTGAGCATAATTTTTAAGCCGGTATAAATCATTTTAATTGTACCGTTATGTTACGGTGTCAGAATATACCGCGCTCTTTTTCCTGTTGGTGCCGAAGAGACGACCAGGGACAGGTTAAAATATTTAATTGGATACCTAAAAACAGGAGAACAAATATTTTGAAAAATATCAGAACAAAATTCAGCAGATCGGTGACGGACAGCGTCTTAGGTGCGAGTTAACTGGTGTTTCACGTCTGATTCTTCTTAATTCCTGCATAACTGTCTGTATTAGTTGATACCGCAGGAAATACATTTACTACTTTTTGAGTTTATCGCATCCAGACAGACAGACAAAGGCAAGAGGGTTTCTTTTTCTTTTAAAAATAACTAAAATTTAATGTAGTCAAATTTGGAAAATAATGTATTCAGAGGTATATAAATAACTAATAATAATGTATTTTCTTTTATTTACGCAGTTATAATTCTTGTATTTACGCAAATACTACACATGTTATATAAAGGAAATTCAGATTTTATCGTTATTTTTTAACTATTTTTACTTATCGGTGTCTCCGTAACCACGAATGCTGTAAAGCATCCGAAACGTCAGGAAGTAAAATAGTTTCTTAACAACTAATAAAAAACAAAAACAATACAATCCGAAAATCGTTTTATTTAACATTTATTCATTATTATCACATAGTTATACTACTAACTGCGATGCTCCGTATGAGAGAGAGGTGGTTTTATACAGCAGCTACACAGTAACCAAAGTTCTGGAAATCTCTGATTAAATAGAATATTATTTTATTTATTTATTTAAAGACTTAATTGTTTACCTTAAAATAAGGTGTAGGGCGGACTTAATGCCTATTGGCATTCTCTGCCAATCAACCCGTGGCGTGGCAAAATATATTAGCAAGTGAATCAAAAAAAAACATAGGTACTAATTTAGAACAAACTATAAATAAACAGAAATACATATTATAATATAAAAATATACATCACATTAATATAAAGATATAAATATTATGTAGTATAATGAAATACATAATCTGTGTATGTAAGTAGTTCATGAATATAATTTTAATGAGAAGTAAAAGAAGACGAGCACCGATGTCGGTAACGTACACATTCACAATCTCAAGCGTCTCAAGTGACAATATCACAATTGTCATAAGTCCTTACATGGCTGTTAACAAATAAATATTTTAAATTAGTTGTTAAAATAACTAGAATACGTAGCCAAGATAGCATGATGGTAAGAATATAAGCTGTATTACGATTTCTAGTGTACATATTAAAACTCTAACGAACATGGTATATAAAAAATATATGTAAGGTTTAAAGTAACGGCTTAGTCTCCAAATGTAGCTTAGCTAGCTTGATGATTTACTAAAAGAAACTGCGATAATCGACAAATGATAACAACCCATTTGTCAATCTAAATACCAGAAACTATACGTGTTTGGTGTCTCGATAGCCAGTGGACGTGTGATCGGAATTGGGTCAAGAGACGCGAGTTAGACCTCACGTAGGTAGGCTCGTACTAATTATTTTTTCATAACTATTGTACGATTTCTATTGTTATCTTGGACAATAAGATGGCGACAGATTCACCATCTGTTACCTTGTTCCAAAATAAGCTTCGGTGAAATATGAGTCGAAATGACTACATTGTCTAGGCGACTGGCTATGTAAATGCGTGATGATAAATATGTTTTTGATATATCATGTAGTACATGTGGGCTAAAAATAACTATCTTTCCGTGGGTGTCGTACGAGGTGACTACGGGAAAGTGTCTTGCAAATGCAAATAGCTGTCGGCAGGTGGCGACATAATTTGGAAAAAATACCAAAAACAAATTCAGCAGTCCGGTTACGGGCAGCAACGTCTAATGTGAAAGGTGTCGGCATATGAAAGTTCACTAAAAGATAAAGACCTCTGCAGTGTTGAAGGGTTGCCTTAATCACGACGCTTGGCGGATTGTTGATAGCAGTACCGGACACAACACCTTATACGCAGTCACCCATCAGCGGTCTTCTTAATTTCTGCTTGGTATTTTTGAGATGGTTATCACTTCATCAGTTAGACGACATCACGGGTATTCAACATTTCTTTTAGTTACATCTTACCACATCCTTGGAAAGAAATAACATTAAGAGAATGGTATGTAAACGACCAGCCGTCTCTGAGATAAGCCTTGTGGAGCTTTTTGCGAGGATCATACCTTATTATTACAATGTGTTTTTATTTTTTAATGGGATGAGATTAGTTTGAGCGTAATGCTTGACATTGTTCGTCTCGTGTGTTCTAAATTTTAGTTTTTATAAGTCCTTTGCTTTGTTTTTAAAATTTACAATTAATATATGTTACCTCGCATTCGGCGATAATAGTAAGGCGGAGCAGAGCCCGGCAGAGCATTTATTGATTTTCATTTTCGCAACTCGTTTAGTATTCATTAATCTTTCTTTCAACTTTTGAGCTTAGCCTGAACATTCCTTTGTATTCTCTAACATGAAAAAGTTTCATTAGTATATTTTATAAAGTTTTGTATAACACATTTTCTAAAAATAAAAGCGTTATAAACAATTTTTAAATTACTTAGTTTAAAATTGCTTTTAATAATTTCAGTGGCCTCCGGGAATTGAACCTGGGTGAGTAGCATATAAATTTTTACTGGCAAGTATTTAAACTCCCTGCACTAATCATCATCCTACATAAATCGTTTCAAATCCAAGATTTGTTACTTTCGATCCACTTTCCATCGAAGATTGAACAAATATAATAATTCAACATGACCTTATCTCTTATCAAACCATATCACGATACAGAAATGAGCAGCGCCGTCTAGTCGCTGCTTTTAGAAAACTACCAAAGCTTTCACTGTCGCGAAAACATTTTCTGTTTAAAACCGTAAAATGCACGCAGACCGTTTTCAAAATAAGCACTTAAACCATTTCGACAGGATACGTCAAGTGAAGCGCTTATCTCAAAGCGTAATAATTTACGGCACATCTGGCACATGTTTCTGAGGTCAGTTTTAACATTTTCTTTCACATAATCCTAAATGCAACTCTAAAATTTAATTAAAGAAAACGTAACGACTTGAACGCAATTCTTAAGATTATTTAAATTAGTAACGGGATCCAGGCAGCGCAGGGCGGGCGGTTGTATACACGTTTAGTTTTAAGAATATATTTTCTTGCACTAATTTCCTTATTTATTCATAAATTTCACTATATCTGTTAGCTTATAAATATTAATAAATTAATCGAAACATGTTTAAGACAATTTGATAGGTGGTGACCTTGTCGACATATTAACGTTGGGTGTTAACATGGTGGCAGGCTCACAACCGCATGCCACGAGAGCATGCTAACGCAAACATTTGTGTGATGAATAAAAATGTTTGTACTCAATTCATGGATGTTCATACTTATACATGAACATATACATACAAAAATATATTTAATTTATTGTAACTTTTGAGATATTTACACTTACTCAATTACTTATCTTCACGCACAATCCCTGACGGGGTAGCCAGAGAGAACAGATCGCCAAGTACAGTTGTAGTGTAACGTAACTGTGTTGTCACTAATTGCTAGAGTGCTACTAGATGAAAGTTTAGTGGTCTGATTAAAGTTGTCTGTATATTGGCTGCAAAATGATGGTAAATGTTTTCCAATTAGGATGAACATCAGTTGTATTTTTATCTAATCCTCTTGCACGATGCAACTGGCTGAAACAACAATACGTGTTACACAGAAAGAAAGTGTAGGCATTTATGCTTTACATGCCCTGCGAAACCGGGAAGAACGATAGAACAAAGTAAGCAGACCGTTTTCAAAATAAGCACTTAAACCATTTCGACAGGATACGTCAAGTGAAGCGCTTATCTCAAAGCGTAATAATTTACGGCACATCTGGCACATGTTTCTGAGGTCAGTTTTAACATTTTCTTTTCACATAATCCTAAATGCAACTCTAAAATTTAATTAAAGAAAACGTAACGACTTGAACGCAATTCTTAAGATTATTTAAATTAGTAACGGGATCCAGGCAGCGCAGGGCGGGCGGTTGTATACACGTTTAGTTTTAAGAATATATTTTCTTGCACTAATTTCCTTATTTATTCATAAATTTCACTATATCTGTTAGCTTATAAATATTAATAAATTAATCGAAACATGTTTAAGACAATTTGATAGGTGGTGACCTTGTCGACATATTAACGTTGGGTGTTAACATGGTGGCAGGCTCACAACCGCATACCACGAGAGAGCATGCTAACGCAAACAACACATATTCACAAAGTATAATGCACGTGGCAGCCATCAAATAAAAGGTAGACAATTCTTGTAAACTATGATAAAACTGTAACGAGCTGTTAGCATAACAATTTATGTTCGAGCATATTAAGAAATGAGTTATCAGATATTACATGAGTAGAGTGCAGAGGCTTCAATTGGGAGGGAACAATTTGTGACGGCTACTAAAAGCCTGCAAGGGTTTTCAGCAGGGCGTCATTTTTAGTTTACTACGTTAAATTATGTAATTTGCGTCTTGAGCTAGACTCTTTTGATCAATTTTAAAAAATTATTAAAATTTTCCATAACATTTATTACGAGTCACAAGCTTATGTTTAATTTTCTCTACCATCATGGTCATCATCACACACGTTAGTTATTGCCATAATCGTCACGTTCGGATAGCGGATTGACGATCGCATTATCAGACAAATTTCACATCAGGCACTGCTGCGCATCTACATAAGTTCGTATGAACTCTCAGATAGATATCTATCTGAGGGTTCATACATGTCAGGATAGGATTTTGTCAGGATATCTCAATTCTGACAAAATGCCTTAAGTGCTTATATTGAAAACGGTCTATTTACTTCATTATATATATCTTCTCGATCCCGCAAATAATACACTTTTTTCTATGTGATACGTATTTTTGTTTCAGCCAGTTGCGTCGAGCAAGTGGGATAGATATGGGTAATAGTGGAATATATATCCTGTCTACATGGTTTATGTGCCTTTTTTAAAAATGGTCTGCTTACTTCGTTTAATCTTTTTTTTTCCGGTTTGGCATGGATGGTAAAGCGTACATGCCTACACAATTTTCCGTAAAACAGATAACAATACTACAGGTGTTATCTGTTTTACTGTAGTATCTGTAGTTTTAGCTAGTAGCGTCAAATAATTGGGTTAGATTAAAATGCAAGTGATGTTTATTATAATTGGAAAACTTTGAGCATAATTTTTAAGCCGGTATAAATCATTTTAATTGTACCGTTATGTTACGGTGTCAGAATATACCGCGCTCTTTTTTCCTGTTGGTGCCGAAGAGACGACCAAGGGACAGGTTAAAATATTTAATTGGATACCTAAAAACAGGAGAACAAATATTTTGAAAAATATCAGAACAAAATTCAGCAGATCGGTGACGGACAGCGTCTTAGGTGCGAGTTAACTGGTGTTTCACGTCTGATTCTTCTTAATTCCTGCATAACTGTCTGTATTAGTTGATACCGCAGGAAATACATTTACTACTTTTTGAGTTTATCGCATCCAGACAGACAGACAAAGGCAAGAGGGTTTCTTTTTCTTTTAAAAAATAACTAAAATTTAATGTAGTCAAATTTGGAAAATAATGTATTCAGAGGTATATAAATAACTAATAATAATGTATTTTCTTTTATTTACGCAGTTATAATTCTTGTATTTACGCAAATACTACACATGTTATATAAAAGGAAATTCAGATTTTATCGTTATTTTTTTTAACTATTTTTACTTTCCGGCTTCGGATGCTTTACAGCATCAGAAACATCGGTGTCTCCGTAACCACGAATGCTGTAAAGCATCCGAAACGTCAGGAAGTAAAATAGTTTCTTAACAACTAATAAAAAACAAAAACAATACAATCCGAAAATCGTTTTATTTAACATTGATTCATTATTATCACATAGTTATACTACTAACTGCGATGCTCCGTATGAGAGAGAGGTGGTTTTATACAGCAGCTACACAGTAACCAAAGTTCTGGAAATCTCTGATTAAATAGAATATTATTTTATTTATTTATTTAAAGACTTAATTGTTTACCTTAAAATAAGGTGGCAAAGGGCGGACTTAATGCCTATTGGCATTCTCTGCCAGTCAACCCGTGGCGTGGCAAAATATATTAGCAAGTGAATCAAAAAAAAAACATAGGTACTAATTTAGAACAAACTATAAATAAACAGAAATACATATTATAATATAAAAATATACATCACATTAACATAAAGATATAAATATTATGTAGTATAATGAAATACATAATCTGTGTATGTAAGTAGTTCATGAATATAATTTTAATGAGAAGTAAAGAAAGACGAGCACCGATGTCGAGTAACGTACACATTTCACAATCTCAAGCGTCTCAAGTGACAATATCACAATTGTCATAAGTCCTTACATGGCTGTTAACAAATAAATATTTTAAATTAGTTGTTAAAATAACTAGAATACGTAGCCAAGATAGCATGATGGTAAGAATATAAGCTGTATTACGATTTCTAGTGTACATATTAAAAACTCTAACGAACATGGTATATAAAAAAATATATGTAAGGTTTAAAGTAACGGCTTAGTCTCCAAATGTAGCTTAGCTAGCTTTATGATTTACTAAAGAAACTGCGATAATCGACAAATGATAACAACCCATTTGTCAATCTAAATACCAGAAACTATACGTGTTTGGTGTCTCGATAGCCGAGTGGACGTGTGATCGGAATTGGAGTCAAGAGGCACGAGTTAGACCTCACGTAGGTAGGCTCGTACTAATTATTTTTTCATAACTATTGTACGATTTCTATTGTTATCTTGGACAATAAGATGGTGACAGATTCACCGTCTGTTACCTTGTTCCAAAATAAGCTTCGGTGAAATATGAGTCGAAATGACTACATTGTCTAGGCGACTGGCTATGTAAATGCGTGATGATAAATATGTTTTTGATATATCATGTAGTACATGTGGGCTAAAAATAACTATCTTTCCGTGGGTGTCGTACGAGGTGACTACGGGAAAGTGTCTTGCAATGCAAATAGCTGTCGGCAGGTGGCGACATAATTTGGAAAAATACCAAAAACAAATTCAGCAGTCCGGTTACGGGCAGCAACGTCTAATGTGAAAGGTGTCGGCATATGAAAGTTCACTAAAAGATAAAGACCTCTGCAGTGTTGAAGGTTGCCTTAATCACGACGCTTGGCGGATTGTTGATAGCAGTACCGGACACAACACCTTATACGCAGTCACCCATCAGCGGTCTTCTTAATTTCTGCTTGGTATTTTTGAGATGGTTATCACTTCATCAGTTAGACGACATCACGGGTATTCAACATTTCTTTTAGTTACATCTTACCACATCCTTGGAAAGAAATAACATTAAGAGAATGGTATGTAAACGACCAGCCGTCTCTGAGATAAGCCTTGTGGAGCTTTTTGCGAGGATCATACCTTATTATTACAATGTGTTTTTATTTTTTAATGGGATGAGATTAGTTTGAGCGTAATGCTTGACATTGTTCGTCTCGTGTGTTCTAAATTTTAGTTTTTTATAAGTCCTTTGCTTTGTTTTAAAATTTACAATTAATATATGTTACCTCGCATTCGGCGATAATAGTAAGGCGGAGCAGAGCCCGGCAGAGCATTTATTGATTTTTCATTTTCGCAACTCGTTTAGTATTCATTAATCTTTCTTTCAACTTTTTGAGCTTAGCCTGAACATTCCTTTGTATTCTCTAACATGAAAAAGTTTCATTAGTATATTTTTATAAAGTTTTGTATAACACATTTTTCTAAAATAAATTGGACCGCCATAAAAAATACAAAATAACATTCTTTGCAAATTTTTTTATAAAATAAATAAATAAATATCTTCACGCAAATTCCTAAATACAGGGGTAGACAGAGGTCTAGTCTAGACAATTAAGTATCTTTTAACCACCTTCCACCAAAGATATTTTCGGGACAACGTGACAGGTGGTGAGCCCGTCGCCGTCTTTACGTCCAAGCCAACGATGTAATTCGTACATAAGTTTTTAAAAAACTCATTGGTACTGCCGCCTGGGGATCGAACTCGGGTTCCTTGACTCGAAAAAGACACAAGATGGGATAAAAGATAGCCTTAATGTGTTTCTAAAGTCACTTCTCCTTAAAATTTCTCTTAATATGAGGAATATTTTTTTATTTTATATTGTGGAAACAAATGTGGGAGAGGATTTCGTTAACTTAAAAAAAACGAGAAGTTCCAAATTAAGAAGAAGAGGAAGAGGAATCCTCATCATCCTTAGGGATGATGAGGATTCCTCTTCCTCTTAATATAATAGGATAATAGGATAATTAGTTAAAATACACAACAAGTCAGAAAACACGAGAGTGCAGTGGTCTTAGGCTTCTAAATTAATCCCAATCGCTGCGCTTGGCACACAAACTACAAATGACTAATCAAATAACACCTAATTTTGACAAAAACTTAAAAACAAATTCCAAGTGTTCAACCCACAACTATTAAAAAAGGCTAAATGGAATGAATTAATGGATTCAGGGCGTTGGCTGTGTGGCCGTGGCTGTCGGTGAGTGCCACGTTCGAAGAAAATTTTAATTATACAGATTACAGAATTTTATGAAAAAAGCGACAAGTAAGAGAGATAATGTGAAATCAAATTGTGTTTCTTATATTCGTAGTACAAATTTTTGAAGCTTATCCACCTGGAGGAGGATTGCATATACGACTACATGCAGCGGAAGCTGAACATAGTCTTTTGTCAAATACGATTTGTGTAAGAGACAAATTACAAAGTTTTGTTATAACATAAAAAAGACATCTTCACTCATTTTCCAATTCTGGGGTAGATAATAATTATTAATAATCTTTTGAGACAATGAACAAAAGTTTTTAAAAGAATCCATAGATACGTGCCTACCACCGGGAAATCGAAATTGGGTCTCCTGAATTCCTATAACGTTCTTTTTCTTTCTATATATTTCCTAGTCTATATACTTATTGTCTTAATCGTGATGTTTTAATGGTAAACAATATTATACCGTATCACGGTAAAAAGAATATAATATAATGTATTAGAATGTTTACGTAATATGAACATATTATCTATTTATGTTTTATTTAGGATAACTTACTCTTAACTCTTTTTCGAAGTCGGTTAATATATAATTTATACTTGCGATTGTTGTGACTTGGTAAAATTGCATTGCATTAAAATTCATTGCTGAACACTTGTACACAATTCACTTTTATTTAATTATTTATTAATTAAGCGACCGGTTTCGCTTTACGGCATCATCAGGATATTGACACTGAGTTTATTATATTACATACTAATATTAAATTTTTATGTTTTAATCGGATAAAATATTTTTCTTAAGTATCTTAAATAAACTGATAAATGCTGCTGAAAATGTACTAGTGTTGCAACGTATTTTAGTTCATGCTATGACAACGCATTTGAACTCAAAGTATTATTACGGTAATATGTTTGTGCCACAGAGTGCAAGATAGCTATAGTTTGCTGTTCAAGCTGCGCTTGTATGATACCTACTTACATAGTGACTAGTATCATGCTACCACTTCGTCGACGTATAATATTGAAAACAGCTATGAAATCTTTTAATTTTATGCTATAAAACTCAATTTTATGTTTCTGGTCTTCACGTGTTGACCTAATATTGGAACAAGTAGAGCTCTAGGTAATTAAATCAAACTCACCTTTTAACAAGGCTTATTTGGGATAACGTGACAGGTAGTGGGCCTATAACCGACTGTGTGTCTAAACCGACGGAACAGTATGCTTGCCTATATGGGTATATGAATATTCATATAAAAAGGCAAAGTAAAGATAAAAGTCACGATAGCCGAGTGGTTAGGTGGTCGGAATTTCGAGTCAAGAGACCCGAGATCAATCCCTAGGTGGAAGGCTCGTACAAACGGGTACTCATAACAATTTTTCACAACTTATAAAAGATTCCCCCAACATTATCCCAAATACGTACATCCAAATTATCAACTTTTAATCAAAACTCGGGACTCGAACGCAATTTAAAATGAATTTGGATTATTTCAATTGGTAATAAGATCAAGGCAGCGCAGGTTGGACAGTTGTATGTTCAATGTCACGTACCTTTTGGAATTATATAAACAAGATTTCGTCACGTATATAATGATAACGTAACTGAGTGATAATTCGCGTCCTCCAAGAAAGTGTACGGCAGCAGGTGATAAAACTAATATCGCAAGGCCGTCGTGTCGTGCCCTTATAATCAAGAGAATTGCTTTCTTTGCTGTGTCATTTTTTAATAATATCTCGCAAGACGCCGTCTGTTAGCGCTTCACTGATTCCGAGTGTTCACAAGTTCCATGAAAATTCTGTTCATTTGAAGACTTGACTTTTCGAAAGCAGCGGCAAGATGGCGCTGTACAGATCTGTATCATGATATGGTTTGATGAGAGAGAAAAGGGTAAAGAATCCATAAATGATTGATAATTATTCTCTTCTCATAGAAGGAATCCCAGTTTATGCATGATTAGAAATTTTTGAAGCTATCTTCCCGAATATGGATTACGCGTGATAATGTAGATAGGTCGAAAAGGAATGGTCGAAACCAGCACGTATTTTTAAGTAGAATACGATATGTACAGATTGTAAGAATAGCTTGATAAAGAATAGGTTGAAAATGAGCATTGTGCACTATGTGACATCTTTCACAAGTGTTTATTTTTCGTTTCGTTTTCGTATTGGCGTGATTCATTTTCATTCTTATGCATGTACAAGAAAAAGAAACAGCTACGGGTACCGGTAAGTTACTTATAAATATATTTAAATACCCATATGTAGTAAAATTGCAATATTTTACATAAAAAGTGAAAGTTAGCACGAGGGTAAAGCCCTTTTTTACTATTCTTTATTTTAGAATAAAAAGAATATCAATAATGGAATTTAAAATTACATCAACAATTACATTACACTTATGACTATACTAACATTAAAACCACTTTATTTGTATAACGTCAATGCAAAGTTTACATTTATTAGTGAAATGGCAACCCTGATCCCATAGCTAGTTTAAACCTGAGTTTCAGGGGTCAGTGCCTTCTCTAAACACATACAAAACTTTTCATGTAATTTTACAGTCACGATGACCGAGTGGTTGGGTTGTCGGAGTTTCGAGTCGAGAGACCCGAGTTCGATCCCCAGATGGCAGGCTTGTACCAATGAGTTTTTCAAAAAACTTATGTACGAATTTTATCGTTGGTTTGGACATAAAGACGGCGACGGGCTCACCACCTGTCACGTGGTCGTGAAAATATCTTCGGTGGAATGTGGGTCGAAGGGACTTATTTGTCTTAACTAGACCTCCTTCTATCCCTGTATTGAGAATTGCGTAAAGATATTTTAATATTTTTTTACACACTTAAGCAAGCATTTACAGCAGTTAGAGCTAAGCCAAATTATTGTTCGAGTACCGTGATGTGCGCCCTCTGCCTCTGACGTCGCTTCTGAGTCGTTCTTCGATCTTACCACGTTCTCTTTACGTGTGCGAATTCTCTGTAAATTAAAAAAAAATCATCCGTAAATTCAAATTCAACGTACTTGATGAAGGAAAACACTGTCAGCAAGAAACTTTTTTTGTTTATTTTATCGTATATATACTTTCACACATAGTACGTTCAACCCACCTTTCACCGAAGCCTATTGGTGAAGCGAAGGTGATGAGCCTATCGCCGCTTTGTGTACAATCCAACGACACAATATTCTAATATATTTAAATGTTTATATAAGCACCCTTGAGTTGAGTATAAACATTTAAATGCAACACAAAAATATTTGCATACAGCGTGATTCGAACCTAAAACTCTAAATTTGAAGATAGGTCTGCTACCAACGACGTGATCGGATCTTCAAAATCGTTTCTATTTGTAACATTAGCTTAGATACAGAACAGAACAAGGAAAGTTTCCAGTTCAATTCGATTCAAAACACGTTAACAAGATGGCGCTGCTTTGTTTGAAGGTATGGTTTAGTTTAAGGAATGTTAAATAACTATACACATATAAAAGCAACTATTAAATAACAACGCCTTCAGAAGATTCGGACAATTTTTTTAGCAATGGCGTTTTTAGGTGGGATGGCCCTTACTCGCCTTACCTATATTTATAGTAACTAAATATGTAATTTTCTGAATATTTATAATAGTGTGTGGCTTTATATCAAAGTTTACTACCCTTACCTTTAACCACAGACGTCATAAATGTCGCCAATGAAGATCTTTTCATGAAAATTTTCTTGGGTCAGGGCGTTTGTGGTAACTTCGCTGTTTCTGATACCATAACACACGTGATTTAGCTACTCACTTTGGGATCAGACCAATTGTTTACATTATTTTATAATTAAAACCACAATAAAGACTTATAACACAAATAGAATACTTTTCAAGATGTTTCAACAGGTTTAACAGGACCTGTTAAAGTAAAATTTAAAAGTTTTGTGAATTATAGTATTGCTGCCCTGTTCAGGCGACGTGTAAATCATAAGTGATATCTTTTTACTGTCTCCCCTACTCTCTCCTGTAATATACATATTGTATTGAAACTGTGTACAGAAAATGTGCAAATTTAGCAATAGATAATATATAATTAATACAAATTGAAAATTTTAATTATATTTACGTCAAAAAGTTAAAATCGTATTTCATAATTGTGTGTGTGTGTGTGTGTGTGTGTGTGTGTGTGTGTGTGTGTGTGTGTGTGTGTGTGTGTGTGTCTGTGTGTGTGTGTGTGTGTGTGTGTGTGTGTGTGTGTGTGTGTGTTTGTGTGTGTGTGTGTGTGTGTGTGTGTGTGGTTATTACTCTATATTTATAATTATATTTGAATGTACAGAAAAAATTATGTTAATATTTACAATACTTATTAACTAAAAACTATTATAATCGTAGAGCCCTACTCCTCGTGGCATGGTACCAAGAACGCTGGCTGCATTTCCACGTTGAATGGCTAGACTTAACCGTTGAGCGAGAAAAGAGCCAGCCCTCTTGTCACCAGCGGCAACGATAAGTCGCGGATACAATTCCTTTAGAAACTGCATCGCGCGGGGACCCCACGGACCGATTGTCTCTACGGCAAATGGAACAAATATATAGTCTCCTTTCAAAGACTCATATTTACGCCATTTACCCGATTCAGCTGCCTCTGATGCCGCCCCGGCCCTTATCGAAGTACCCTTGATATGAGAGGCCGCTAATGTATCGACGCAAGTTGCGTCCCACACAAGAGCTTTGCCTCTCTCCCAAGGGACTAAAGTCAAGTCGTCGGGTCTCTTACCATCCTCCTAAATATTCCACAAGGCTCTAAAACCGATGGAATATTTATGGAAACAAAACCCTTCGGAGGACCTCATTCAAGGAACCGTGACGAGACAGTCTGCCGGCACTTTTTGGCATGAAAGTCCGTGGAGGCCTAACTCGTCGACGTCGCTGCCACAAGGACATCGATGTGGTTGACAAATCGATGCTCCCAATCGTATTCCTACTGCTATACGTAAACTTTCGTTATCTAGTAATGTACCAAGGTTACTTGATGGTAAAGCATGTAGCCAGTAACTTGATTCCTTTGTCGAAACACCTAGAAAGCGGGCGCGGTCTCTGTCACAGTGAAAATTGTTCAGTAAGCATTTCTGCACATTCTGAAAACTTTCACTTTTGCACTTTCTCTATATTTTGATATGGTTATAACCATTTGTTCTATATTTTGCAATAGATAATATATAATTAATACAAATTGAAAATTCTTACATTAGGATCGGAGCAATGTATGTGATGTTGTCCCTATCTATATATATATATATATATATATATATATATATATATATATATATATATATATATATATATATATATATATATATATATATATATATATATATATATATATATATATATATATATATATATATATATATATATATATATGTGTGTATATGTAATATTATACAAAATAAAAAAAAAATATGTCAATAATAATTAAAATAAATATATAATTATAATGTAACAAAAATATTACCGTCGATAACGTTAAAAAATTTCAAGTCTCTACGCACATCTATTTAAATATGAATTCTCTCGACAAAGGGTGGAAACGCTTCTGTTAGGTACACGCCGCGGGGTCAACGTCCCCGCGCTGTTTGGGGATCCCGAGAGAGGAGAGTGCAATGATTCACCTTCTCATCAATTAAATATAATAAGTCACGATAGCCGAGTAGTTGGGTGGTCGGAACTTCGAGTCACGAGACCCGAGTTCAATGCGGGGCAGGCTCGTACCAATGGGTTTTCCAAAAACTCATGTACTAATTATATCATTGGCTTGGACATAAAGACGGCGACGGGCACACCACCTGTCTCTTTGTCCCGAAAATATCTTCGGTGGAAGGTGGGTCAAAGGAACTTATTCGCCTAGACAAGACCTTTGTCAACCCCTGTATTCGGAATTGCGTGAAGATATTTATTATTTATTTACCAATGAAATGTATATATTTTTTCACTATTTGTTACAATGTGCTGCACAATAAGTTAACTAATGTGGAACGCGAATGTCACAGAGTAATAACACTCAGACACATCTCCAGTGCGAGAGTACCCTGTGCTGGTAATAAATACACAGGTAGATGCATAGATTGAGACATCATTAATACATTGCACTAATCCCAGCGTAAGTAGATAAGTCACTTATGTTACGGAATCAGGTACAATGAAGGGGCTACAAACTCCATACCCGATGAAAAATATTTCCTTTCCCTCCAATTGAGGATAGACAGGGTCTAACCAATTAAGTCACTTCAAACCACCTTTCACCGAAGACTTTTTTGGGCAATATGTCTTTATGACGTGGATATAAATCGTACAATAATTTTGAAAAATTCCTTTGTGGCTTTCACCTGGATAGGCTCAAACTCGGGTCTCTTAATTCGAATTCCGATCTCCCAACCACTCAGCTATCGTGGTATCTGTTCAGCGTATAGTCGGATCTATACGCTATGTAACAAAAATGGTTTTCTACATTGAACACAGGATTACAGAACTTGTGACACTTTGCAAAACCGTTGTGTGCGACACTCGTTCACGAAGGTTGTCAACAAACTAAGACCCTGTCTTAAGATTATCTTACGACGCTACTTACTCTAAGATCATAGCAATGTTTTTATCAATCGACATTGATTAGACATTAAATGTTAAGGTCACTCAAAATTAACAAACACTACTTTAATTTTAATTTGATAATTTCTTAAACTCTTAAACATTTCTGGATGCGCGAGGTACGTGCACATTCGTTCCTTGTCAGTTGAGACTGACTGCGGGCGTGGTGGATTGGTGCAGAGACAAAGACGGAGGGCGTGGCTACAGAACATCTCTTTGTCATAAGTCTGTAACTGCGGGAGTGACGTAATGGTTTTAGCTCGTAACATGTGGAAACTAAAGCTTGCTGTTGATTTTATAAAATTTTCGTTTTATCTTTAGGTCTTTCGAAATACTGGTGTAGTTAGAAGTCAAGGCAATTTAATCCTTCAGACACACTGTTCATCGAAGACTAGGTCGCCCTCAAAGCTTCACGAACAGTTAAAAGTTTAGGAATTACAAAGGTTCTTTAAATAGGTACTCGAGTAGCAACCTCGTTTAGGAAAACGCAATATGGAACGACCTTTACAAGGTGGAGTGAAACATTAAGTTGCGGAGAGTGAATGGATGCAGTTCACTGATGTCGCGTTCCTTTTGGTAAATTTTAGGGGATGCCTATATTCAGCAGAGTTCTCTTGATATATTTACTCAAACAAATACCTATATAAACATTCATGTAGCAAGCGCAATCATTCATTGTCATCACACAAAAATTCGTCACTAGCGGGACTTGAACCCATAACCCTTAGCTTCGCAGACAGTGCCACTATCACATAGGCAACCGGATCATCACAGGGACGTTCTTCATAACCGTACATGATATCACAGTCAAAAGACTATCAACAAATCCATACTTTGGTTAACAACGCCCTCTGTCGCTAAGTTTGTTAATTTACGTTTCAAGAAGTCACGATAGCCAAGTTTCCCAGGTGGCACGCTCGTACCAATGGGTTTTTCAAAACCTTATGTACGAATCATGTCGTTGGCTTGGACATGAAAACGGAAACGCGACGGGTTCACTAACTGTCACGTAGTCCCGAAAATATATTCGGTGGAAGGTGGGTCGAAGGGACTTAATTGTCTAGGCCTATACCCCTACATTGGGAATTGCCCGAAGTTATTTATTTGTTTAATAATAATTTATACTTGTGATTATTGTCACTTGGTTGAATTGCATTGCATTAAAATACACTGTTGAATAATTCTTCACAATTCACTTTATTTAAATATTCATTAATAAACGGTTTCGGCATCTAACGAAATTATACTAACATACCCTGATAATGCCATTAGGCGAAACTGGTCGGTTAATTAATGAATTAATAATTTCACTCTTTTCATCTCTCTTTTACCCAATTCTGAAGTTCACGCAGACGAAGTTGCGGGCAGAAGTTAGTCTATTTATAAATTTACTATCATTTTGTAACTGAGAGAGAAGAAATTGACGTATTTCTTTATTTCACATATTTTTCGTCTGTTTTCAATTTCAGAATAGTCCCATAGGCAACCAAATCATTCTATACATGCGAGAAAAATACAAAACAAAAACAATATCATTATTGATAATATCTTCATATTGTTTTTGTGCTATGCCGCATGCAGCGACTGTTCACAAGCATGGCTCACATGGCAGCCATCGCTTCTCAACCATATTAAAGGGACGACGTCCATGAACTGGGTTCGATTCTCGGACGGTTCCCAGAATTCGCTTTAACTTTTTGTTTCAATATGTTATTTATAGAATTTGTTTACATTTATAATACTTTTAATCTTACAGCACTACTCGTGGCATGGTAACAAGAACGCTAGTTGCACTTCCACATTGAATGTTTAAACTTAACATTGAGCGATAAGAGAACCAGATCTCTTGTCACCAGCGGCAATGAACAGGCCATGGACAAGCACTTGTGTGATAAATAAGAATGTTTGACCTCGACTCATGGATGTGTATATATTAATTATCTATGTAAACATGTATCCAAAGAAGCTTCGGTAAAAGCTGTTTCGAAAGGACTTGATTGTTTAGACCTCTGTCTACCCCAGTATGGGAAATTGCTTGAATATACAGAAAACGTTTTTAATATACATATATTAAAACGCCTCAGTGTTTTATATGTGTTTATACACGATATCCTCCCCTATTCCAAACGACGTTCTGGTCCGTCTACGATGTTACAAATGGAAAAAATATTAAATATCTTCACGCAATTCCCAACACAGGGGTAGACAGAGGTCAAGTCTAGACAATTAAGTCCCTTTGACCCACCTTCCACCGAAGATATTTTTCGGGACAACGTGACAGGTTGTGAGCCCGTCGCCGCCTTTATGTCCAAGCCAACGATGAAATTCGTACATAAATTTTTTGAAAAACTCATTGGTACTGCCACCTGGGGATCGAACTCGGGTCTCTCAACTCGAAATTCCGACCACCCAACAACTCGGCTATCGTGACTTATGGAAAAAATATTGCTATAAATATTACAGTTTACATTCCATGGTCGCTGTTTTATATCATGATCGAGCAAGAATTATATAACAACGTTAAAGAAACATCATTCTTTAACATTTTAAATATAATTTTCAAGCTAACATTAGCTTAATTGCTATATGTAATCAACAACATTAAGTTAATTGTATATGGCAATTTTAAGTAAATAAAATAGTCAGTGTATTTCAGGATATTTTATTCCACGGAATGTGCCTAGGTACCTTATTTCAGGCAGATTATGGGTCTATTTTTAACAATTATCAAAAAATATTACCAATGCTTAAAAGATCGGTTTGAGTTTATGTTCCTTTCCTATGATCGGTTTTTTCGCTCCACTGTCAATCTTTCCCTCCGAACTTCTCTAAACTCCTCTTCCTTTTATAATAAATCTTTTACTCTTACCGCTCTCCGCCTATGGAACGCTGTGCCCTTACATATTCAACGTGCTCCATCTCTTCCTTCATTCAAAAAACTTCTTAATTACTATTATCTAGAAACCTAACGCCATTTCCCACTTTTTTAGTTTCATTCCCTTTATTTTCACCATCTCCTTATTTCTTTATTCATAAAAAATCCTTTATATTACTGCTATCATTTAGTAATCTATTTTGAATAATAGCGGTACACCACCGTCCTTTCCTTCGTTATTTCTTCATCCGCTTCTATAGTAAGGTGGTCTGGAAGAAATTGCTTTTTAGTAATAAGACCGCCTCTTGTACTACCTTTATGTTACTTGTCCTTATTTCCACCTTTCTTTGTGGTGTACAATAAAGAATATATAAATAAATAAATAAATAAATATTACAGATTATTTCTTAACGTCGTCTACCTTATTAATTCTAGATAAACTCCCGCGATCATTTCGTGAATCTTATGTTAACACAAGTAATTCTTTCAAAGTCTTTTTTATTCCCCCACGACCCTTGCTCCGGTAAAATTAACACAATCTTAACGAATTCTTATTGTTTTATGGGTTTAAATTTTTAATGTAAATTTCTTTCTAGCAAATTTCTTTAGTGAATGTACTCAATTTTTTTTAAACATTTCACGTAGAGACAGAAAACACTGTGATTGGTCCAAGGTCGTTACAAAAATACTTTAAATCTTTTATTACTTTACAGAAGTCAGTAAATAGAAATTCTTTAAAAAATATATAAATGCATAGATAAGAACAACATCACATACATTGCTCTGATCCCAAAGTAAGTAGCTTAGCACCTATTTTATTTAATCAGAAATAACGAAGAGACCTTTAACAAGCAGACCCGAGAAAAAACCAGACAGTGTGTTTTCGAGCTCGACCGGGAATTGAACTCAGGGCCCCGGAGTTAGCGAAACAGCAAAAAACTGGTTCGTACGCCACTAGTACACGAAGCTCGTCAAAGTATAATTATGCTGTTATTTTGTAAATTTAAGGGGTAAAAAGACATTGCACCACTGGCACGCATGTGTGGATGGTACAATATTGAAAACGTAATTTACACGTCGAGTGATCGGACTAGGGCTTGGATCGAGACGGAAAATATTAATAAATATATTCAGCATACTGCTCTACCTACCTTTAGAATTTGCTCCTCTTAAGTCATAAGGAAGGCTAAAAGTGACGAATCCTTCAAAAGACTAATTAAAGATCACTATTTGGAGCAGGCTTTGAAGATCATTAGCGTTTTGTGTTTGTTTAATGCGTAATAAATAATTTATTAAAATAAATAAATATACTTAGACATACTCCCAAAACAGGCGTAGAATGTAGTATAGACAATAATATGCTTTCTGAAGACTTTCCTTTCACCGAAGCCTGTTTGGGACAACGTGACAGTTGGTGATCCTATCGCCATTTAATATCCACCTACGTTCATAAATATATACTCATATTTACATATAAACATACACTCTGTCGACTCGAGAAAAATTCATGTTCATCACACAAATATTAGCCCCTAGCGAGATTTAAACCCGTAACCCCTAGTTTCGAACTCAGGGTCATTACCAAGGCAGTCTGGTCGTCTGTTTTCATGACATGGCTAAGAGTGGCCTTTCAAAACAAATAAGTCACAAGGTTTTATTATTTTTAAAATTCTTATTCAGCGAAATCATGGAGTCAATTCTTACCTACACATCTCTAGATCATAAGCGAGTTATTTTTATTGTATGTACGCGAGAGCAATACTCGCCGGAGTGAAATGTAAGTCTTGAAGCCGAGCTTGAGTTTATAGCTTTATTTGCATTCAACCACGATGGCGGAGTGGTGTGGAGCTTTTAAGGAGACTTGTTTATGAAACAAATTATGAATTCAATAGAATAAATAAAACAAATGGAACAAGTGTAAGTCGGAGTCGCGTGAAGAGCGTTCCGAACAATGTTATCGCAATATTGAATTATCATTATGTTTTTTTTTTCATAAATACTTATTTACAGAAAAAATTGTGTTAATATTTACAATACTTATTAACTGTGTTATTGTATTATATATATGTTATTACATTAACTATGTTTATCACGATGTTGTTTTAAGATCATGGATTTTTAGCGGTATTTCCGAATTCTGTAAGTAATTTTTACTTTTTTGGGTCTCTTTTTAAAATCAATTTATTCTGGAATTACAAAAAAGTATATTTGACATACGATTTTCTTTTATTTTCCATCTTGCTCCTTAAAATGGCCCTTTATTCATTTCGTCTATTTACGTCACACCTTTGCATTAGGGTCGTAGAAAATGGCATGCGTACCAAGTGGTTTCAAATGAGATACAGTCATAAATGATGATAAAAAAAATGTAAAACCCAGTTCCACAACATTCTCTAATCTCTCTCTCTCTCTCTTCTGATGATATATCTGGAAGCAGGAGCAGGAGAAGTTCGCCTTAGTCGCCTCTCTTTGAGGTGGCTACCTGTTACCGGGCTTTTGAATTATGCTCCGGTATTTTTCGAGATGTTTATTCCGCCATCTCCGCTACCGAATGAAATTTATTTTCCCTTAATCGTGTCGTAAGGGACCTACTACACGAAATTTGGAGAATCTTCGGTAGGCAAGCTCCGAAGAGGTTACAAAGGAGTGCATGACTTATTACATATTGTTTATGAGTAAAGTACCAATGCTAAATCTAAAGATTTTAAAAATAACTTATAGAATGAATGTTAAAATAGGATTAAGATGTGCAAACACGAATTTACATTATTCTGTGAAGCAAGAACTCTTTTGTGAAGAAGGTTTCTTATGCGCACCAAAATGTCGGATGCCTGTAATTAAGGCTTCGATTGTGCGGAGAGTTATTCTTCATTAAATTATAGTGAAACACGTTTTTCATACCTAATAAATTTTAAAATATTATGCCATAACTGGATTTTCTTTACGCTTTTAGTTCCCTGGTAGTGATTGCTATGCAGCGATAACGCTCTCTAAATGTACAGTTTACCTTATTTTATCTTTTGCTGTTTTTGTAGACCTAGGTCGTATCGGCATAAGACTATGCCACCCCTTTCTACTCGTGGGTCGTAGTAGGCGACTAAGAGAAATGCTTTGACCATAACAATAGTCACGAACTGATGGCGGTATAAATATCTAAAAATATTAGAACAACATAAGCAGACCGGGAACGAGCGGGAGCGTCTAAGGTGCAAGCCATCCGGTACTGCGATAGTCGACCCACTAGAAGATTGTGGTGATTATGGCAAACCCGAACACGGGAAATGATTATGTCAGAACGTAAATGTATTTTAACTGTCTGTATTATATTATTTTGTGGTGAACAATTAAATGTTCTTCTTCCTTCATCCATTCATTCAATTACTGAAAGTGTCATAAATTTCTTACACCAATGGCACATTATAAAAAAATATTATAGTTACACACTAACTCATAAGAGTTACAATTAAGACATATCCCCTGTATCAGTATCAGCTATTTATTTCATAATGAATCACATAATGACTATGAATATTTCTTCGGCGTCTCATCAAATGATCAACCGTAGTGGAATATTAACAATATGCTTGAAAATATTCGTAAATATCCCTTTACTGCAATAATTTTTTTTTATTTTAAATTTTTCATTTCCATTTTATAGTCTCACTACTGGGGTAGGCAATTCTCTTCCTCTAGACACTTTACTCATTTCGACACACAATTCACCGGGTTTTATTTAAAAATGGTACTTACTGTCTATATTTCCGCTCATATTGAGAATAAACGAAAAGATATTTATTTTATTATTTATTTATTACATAAAAACAAAAACTAAACGCTAGTGATCTCCAAAGTCCACTCGAAATAATAAAAATTTATTAATATTTTGAAGGACTCGTAACTTTTGGCCTTCTATATTTAAAAGGAGCGAATTCTAAAGATGGACAGAATGCTGAATACATGTTGTAATATTGCCGTCTCGATCCAGTCCGTCCCTCGACGTTTTGAATATTGTGCCATCGACACACGCGTGCCAGCGGCGCAATATTCTGTAAATGTCTTTTTTACATCCCCTCTGTATTACAAATTCTTTGACTAGTATCTCTGCGTGCCTACAAGAGGTACCCAAGTACTCTGGACCGACCGAATTTGAAAGTTACGAGTTAATAGTTTCGTAGTTCGATCTCTTTTAGTGTTAACTTTCCTACTGTATTTATCATATTTTCTTAACTATCGGTGTACACTCATTCGCTCAACGTGCCGAAACCATCAAAGCACACCCTTATCATTTTTCTGTTATCAGAAAACCCTTATTTTGAAATTAAATTGAAAAATATTAGGGTTGCACTGGAACGGCATATCCCCGGCAACATTTTGTGCATCTGTAACGTGACTGAAGGACCAGAACAGCGGATATGACAGGGGAGTCTTTCCAGCACATATGAAATACAGAATATTAATGAATATGTTTTAAAAATTATTGCTTTTATTTTCACGCAATTTTCCATACAGGGATAAGCATAGGTCTAAACAGCGAAGTCCTTTTGACATACTTTTGCTGACTTGTACACTGAGACGGCCCCGACACCTGAGAAGGCTCACCTCCTGCCATGTAGTTCCAAATAAGTTTCGGTGAAAGGTGATTAATAGTTTTAATGGTCACCACATTTGCCTACCCCGGTTCTAAATAGGTGAAGATAAAAGATACACTATTTAGGTGTTATTAATCAGTTGTCCGGCAAAGGCATCTGGTCCATAACCAGCGCCAAGGAGGGCCCGGCGGTAATTAGGGGCGTTTGTAGCGAATACACTTTGCGAGCGGCAGCCCTGTTTAAATAAGTCCATGTATTTTTTATTGTTAGAACTTACAATTTAACAAAGCGCTGAATGAACGATTTTTTTTTGCTGTTGAATAAGCGGTTGATACAAATTAATATTATATTTAGAGTTGACGTGTTAATATTTAACAAAATTTTGCTGCCCAGGAATTAGGATGATCGCTTTATTTTAATACTTCGCTAATGATGTATGGTCAATTTCCGGTGAAGCAATATTAGGTAATCGTACCTGAGACCTCAGAGATCCATCTTTACATTCTTTAATTTTTTAATGTATGTAGTGCCAGGTATAATTTAATTTCAATATTCAAAATAAATAATAAGTCACGATAGCCAAGTGGTAGAGTGATTGGGATTCAAGTCAAGAGACCCGAGTTCGACCCCCTAGCAACTCGCTCGTACCAATGAGTTTTTTTCAAAACTTAAGGTATGATTTATATCGTTAGCTTGGAGATAATGATGATGATGCTCGCCACTTGTACGTAGAAAGGACTTAATTGTCTGGCTTTCTCTGTCTACCCCGTAGTGAAATTAGCGTCGATAAAAGAATAACATCAAGTTTTCCTCCTGCTTCGTCACTGACACTATCCAGTTCAAAAACTGAAGATGTTTAGCCTGTGTTAATAAACAACCTTGGAAATGCAACCATGTAGACACAATATAACGATGTCGTATTGTAATACGCGACTTAGGTAGAATAAGCCTTACAAATAGCAACGTCCAAGGCGTAAGTTGTCTGGTACTACGTTGGCTTATCTGCTAGCCAAGCAAGGTGAAAATGGAAAACCCGCCTCAAGGGAAAGACCTGCTTATGACCGGCACAAGCTTTTGTACAGCTCTCAACACCGGTGCAATGATGAATGATGCTGACACTTCGTACGAGCTTCGAAGGCAGGGTCACTACTAAGGCAATCTGGTAGTCTACCAGATCATAAGCGAGTTACTTTTATTGCATATACGTGAGAGCAATACGCGCCGGAGAGAAATGTAATTCTTTAAGCCGCGCTTGAATTTATAGCTTTATTTGCATTCAGTTACGATGGCGGGGTGGTGAGGAGCTTTTAAGGAGGCTCGACTTAGATGCTCCATTTGAAAGTATTGCAAAGATTTGTTTATGCAACAAACTATGAATTCAATAGAATAAATAAAACAAATGGGACAAGTGTAAGTCAGAGTCGCGTGAAGAGGCTTCCGAACTATGTTGTCGCAATATTAAATTAACACTATGCTGTTTTAAGATCACGGATTTTTTATCGGTATTTCCGAATTCTGTTAGTAATTTTATTCTGAAACTACAAAAAATATGTTTGACATACGATTTTCTTTAATTTTCCATCTTGCCCCCTAAACTGTCCCCTTATTCATTTCGTCTATACGTCACACATTTGAATTTTGGTCATAGAAAATGACTTGTGTACCAAATTTGATGTTAATTAGTCTAGTAGATTCGGAGAAAATGATATTGACGGGGGGACAAACGAATGATAATATAAGCACCCTTTTTTTGGATGTAAAAAATAATTGAAGATTTTTAAGGCTCTTAAGAATCTTCAATTATTTTACATGTAAGCTGAAAATGACTGCACTCTTTCTACTAAAATGGCAAAACATTTATATTTCTACCACGGACATACAATATACAACTTTATGGCGCTTTTGACGTTCCTGTGACATTATCCAAGGGCAAAAATCCTACCAGGTGGAGACTAACCTTTCTGCCATAATACAAAATGTTATAAATACGTCCTAAAACATCACTCGTATCACCACGACATTTTACTCATCACATACCAATCAAATTTTTATAGCTGGACATAGGACTCGCCTTAGTCGCCACGCTTATTGCTATTACAATTACCGCTTATTACTATCGCCCCATTACCGGGCTTTTGAATTATGCTCTGCCATTTTTCGAGATTTTTATTCCGCCATCTCCGGTACTCAATGATATTTATTAGGCTTTTCCCTTAGTCGTCTCTTACGACACCCGCAGGAAGAAAGGTTTGGCGTGTTCTCTACCTCTGTGTAGTAAGAACTCTTCAGTAAAGAAGATATCTTATCTGGACCAGTGAGTGGTGAAAAAGAGATAATAATTTATTGTTCTTTAGTTAAAGTTTAAATAAAGATTTCTTCTCAAGTTATAAGTCAGAATTCTTTTTGATTTTTACTTAGGCTATTAATCTACGGGTAAATGTTTAATAATTAATTAAATTGTATGTTAAAAATTACATTTATTGCACTAATCTTAAAATAAGCAGCGAAATCAATTGTGTTATAGAATCGGAAACGACGAAAGTACTGCTAATAGCCAGACCCGGGAAAATCGGTTTGTGCACCGCTTGGCCATGCAGGACCAACTTGCACTTTAATTTCTTAATTTACTGGTAGATCTCCAAAGGACAATAATAAATTACTTGCTCCAAAGAAGCGTAAATTAATATCAATCTATCAAATTTATCTTATCTCTGAACGCGCACAATTTCGCGGATCCCCATCCCGCAGCGAATTGTTTTAATTAATTAATATTTCACCGAAATTTACTTGTAATGGATTTAAATGCTCGACAAAATGTCGGATACCTGTAATTAAGGCTTTCGATTGCAACGAGCGTTATTCTTTATTGAATTATAGTGAAACGCGTTTCTCGTGTCTAACACATTTTAAAAAAATGTTGTGTAATAACTGGTGTTCCTTTACGCTTATTATCCTGGTAGCGATTGCTACGTAGCGAAAAAGCTGCCTAAATGTACAGTTTACTTTATATAAGCTTTTATTGTTTTTGAAGGCGTGCGTGCGTTGGGTCATCCATATCAGGGGGGTGTAAAAGGCCCCCCTTTATGGGTTGCGAGTTTCGAGGCATTGCCTCATGACTCGGGCGTCTTCTCAGGGGGCTGCTGCTCCCCCGGTCCTGGGTACCGCCTTTCAGCGGCGTTGTGTAGGCGTGTTACGCACTTTACGTCTTATGTCGGGACTTTATTGCACTTCCCCAGTCCCCGGGCCGGTGGCAATGAGAGAATATCTCTCGGGAGTGGTCGCCACTCCGGTGGTCGAGCGTGTAACGGTAGCCGTTCCTGGATCGCCAGGCGATGTAGGTGTTCGTGTGGCCCGTTGTCAGCGCGGTCGTACATTCCGCGCGACACCCGGACCACGAATTCTTCGACCGTTTCCATTTTTAGGTCCCTGGCGATGACGTCATTGCGTACAAAGCGACCCGCTCCAACTATAGTACGTAGTACTATATTCTGTTGGACCTGTAGTCGCCGACGTTGGTATGTTGAGGTGAACGCGTACCACGCAGGCGCCGCGTAAGTAAGTCTGGATCTTATATATGTTTTATATATACCTATCTTGGTTTTTACTGGTAGCTTTTTTGTTGAAAGTACCGGATAGAGAACCGCCTTCGCTGCTCTCGCGCTACTTATCGCGTAGTCCACCTGCGCGGTGAGCCGAAGCGATTTGTCTATCCGGCAACCAAGATAGGTGACGGCGCTCTGCCACTTGATCTTTTGTTCTCTTAGTTCGAGTTGTGGTGGCACGCGCCCGGCGATTGGTGATTATGGCGGATGTCTTCCTGACATTAATAGTCATCCGCCATTTATCTAACCATTCTGGTAATAGGTCCAACAGTCGCTGCATCTTCTTGGCAGCGATGTTTGCCCGACGGGACGACGTAAAGTACGCGCTGTCGTCCGCGTAGAGTGCGAGCATGACATCGTCTTCCCACTCTCGGACGCGACCCTCGAGCGTGGGGATGTCGTTGGTGTAGATTGCGTACAGGCAAGGAGAAAGACAACTGCCCTGTGGAACGCCTGCTTCTATAGTGCGTACCGCCGAATCGGCTTGCTCGACGGTGACGTAGAAGCTACGCCCTACTAAGAACGATTCTACTAATCGTACGTAGCCAGGTGGTATGTTTTCTTCTTGCAATAGCTTGTATATTAGACCCGTATGCCACACTCTGTCGAAGGCCTTCTCCATGTCTAGTAAGACCCCCAGACAGCAGCGGTCGCGATGTTGTTCGGCCGCTAAGTAGTGTAACACACGGGCCAGTTGCGTCGTTGTAGAATGACCGCTACGGAAGCCGTGTTGTTCTACGCGTGGCTCTACGAGCGGGCGGAGCCTCCGTAGCAGTAACTTTTCGAATAACTTTGCTACGTACGATAGCAATGTTATAGGGCGATAGCTTGCCGGAGACTTCCTGTCTTTTCCGGGTTTCGGCAGTACGACTATTCTCCCTTTTTTCCACTCCGTGGGGTAGTGTAGTGTACGCAGTATCCCGTTGTAAAACCGGGATAGCGCAACAACTCGGCAGTTGTCTTAACGCGACGGTCGTTATAGCGTCGTGCCCCGGCGCTTTGCGCAGTGGCAAGCGCAATGCCACTTTTCTCACTTCCGCGGGGAAATAAAACATCCCCGCTTAGTGGCGGCACCGGAGCTTCCATAAACTCCTGTACGCGTAGCTCGACTTGTTCGTGAAATTCTGCGGCGACAGCTGCAGCAGTATTAGGCTTGAATTGCCCCTCGAGATGTTGTGCCAAGATCTCTGCCCGGTCCTTGGCTCCGTAGTACCGGTTGCCCACGTTGTCCACTAGTGGGCAAATCGGAGGTGGTTTCCGTAGAAGCTGTCGGTTAAGTTGGTGTAAAGATGGGGATAGTCAGCGCTCTCTACTATACGACTATCCATGTGTGACTTCTGTGAGCTTGAATCCTTCCGACAGCTCCTCCGTTAGCCGATTTAACTCGGTTTTAACTAGTGGGCAACGTGTGCGCGCCCAGAGTTTCCTGGCTTCTCTTTTCTTTTTAATTAACGTTCTCAGCCGAAGTGGTAGTTCATCCTTACGGCGCGCTACAGGTACCGTCTTAGTGGCCGACAGATACAAAAGGCCATGGAAGGCCATGGTGGTATCGGCTTAAGAATATGCCACCCCCTTTCTACTCGTGGGGGTTGTAGTAAGCGACTAAGAGAAATGTCTTGACCTTATCAATAATCACAAACAGATTGAAAAATAAACATCTGAAAAAAAAATAAGACCAAAATAAGCAGGCCGGGGACGAAGAGCAGCGTCTAAGGAGCAAGATGTCTGGTACTACGATCGTCGAACCACTTGAAGAGTGTGGTAATTATGGCAAACTCTCGCACGGGAATGGTTTATGTCCAGCCGTGGACTATTATCGACCGTTATGTATCTATAACTATAGAAGTTTTGGTCTGTATTATATACCGTGGATGGATGAAGGCGAGGAAACATCTTCTCCTTCATCCTTTCTTTTAATTACTGAATGTATTAAATATTTCTTACACCGGTGGCCAACTAAATATGGCTTCAAAATGATATGAATCGTTTCTTCATTCTTATTTGATGGTTTTCGATGTAAATATATTGTTTATATTTATTTACTTATTTATCTTCACGCACAGTCCCTGACGGAGTAGCCAGAGAGAACAGATCGCCAAGTGTCACGATCCCTACATACTTCTTTCGCTTCTTTCAGATTCATCATCTTCTTCATACATGCACGTCTAGGTATCCGAGTACTCTTGAGCCTCCTCTCTTCGAGAAATTTGCTCACATGGTCTTCGAAAGTTAGTCTCGGTCTACCTCGACACTTTTTAATATTAAGTTTCGCGCTATATATTTTCTTCACCATTCGGTCTTCACTCATTCGGTCAACGTGCCCAAACCATCGAAGCACGTCCTTATCCATTTTTGAGACAAGGTCATCTTTCAAACCTGCCATATTGCAAATCGGTCGGCCATGGTAAGGCCGCACATTTTACGAAGAGATCGCATCTCCACTGCATTCAACCTGCTTTTGTGCTTCTTCTGGCATACCCAGGTTTCGCTGCCATATAACAAAGTCGGTACCAACACTGCGTTATGTATTGCAAGGCGTGCACTTTTTACAACGCCTTGCCTTTTGATTAACGCAGTCAGGGCACCATTGACTTTGTTCCCGGCAGCGACACGCCTGTCCACATCTAAATCACATCTTCCATCCCGGCTTAACACACTCCCCAAGTATACAATTTCATTCACCTGTTCTAGACATTCCTGATTTACCCAAATTTCGCACTTCGTTCTTTCTTCGTCCCTTTCAAATACCAGAACCTTAGTTTTATTAGCATTCAAACGGAGACCATTAATTTCACTTTCTTCTTCATACACGTGACTAATGCCTGCAGTTCTGCCTCTGATGGTGCAATAAGCACTGCATCATCAGCATAAAGCAGACAATTTACTTTTATGTCACCCAATTTCACACCCAAACAGCTATCTTTCAGCTTCTGTAAACAGCTGTCGAGATACAGTATGAACAGCCAGGAAGACATGACATAAATATATTGTAATTCTAAATAAAATAAATAAATAAACAAATATCATCACGCAATTCCCAATACAGGGGTAGACAGAGGTCTAGTCTAGATAGTAAATTCCCTTCGACCCACCTTCCACCGAAGATCGTCTTTATGTTCAAGCCAACTATATAATTCGTACATATGTTGAAAAACCCATTGGTACGAGCCTGCTACATGGGGATCGAACTCGGGTCTCTTGACTCGAAATTCCGCCCATCAAACCACTCGGCTATCGTGACTTTTTAATCGTAATTCTAAATAAAGAATTACCTATATCTCTCAGACTCAACCATAGCATGACGATAAACAAACAGCGCCATCTATTCTACGCTTTCAGAAACCGAAATGTGAAAACCGCATCTAGTGATTTAAGAGTAGAAACTGTAACAAATTTTAGAAAATATTTGCGCCCAATCAAGGGCGTATTTATTTTTATCTTGGCGCTAGTTAAAAAAAATTATCATACAAAATTATTGCACTAATAACACTTCACTTTCAAACACTAGGTTCAGACTTGACCTTCCAGTTAGGTGATCCAACCACTAAACCACGCGCTTGTCAAAGATAGGCTTAAGTTGTATATGGACAAACACTCTCACCTTGAGAATGCTATCTAGCCGACATAGCATGTAACGGGAATACAGTCTCTAAAAATACCAGTAGCTGATACTGCGATCCCAAAACCGCTTGCCAAGCGTCGCCATTATGGCGAACCATTTTTGGAGACCTCCCGCAGAGGACATTTCCAGGCCGTCATATATAACTTCGTGTAAACACTCTGGATCTCTACTAAATGATTCGGATATCGGTTCTTTCGGCGGGATTCGAATCTTCAACCCTTACCTTCGACAGAGAGGTAGGTAGCACCAAGTAGGCTATCGCTATGATCGCTGAAATATTTTCTTAAAATATGTGTTCATGCAATTCCCAATACAGGGGTAGACAGAGGTCTAGTCTAGAGTCCCTTTGACCCAACTTCCACAGATATTTTCGGGACAACGTGACAGGTGGTGAGCCCTTCGCCGTCTTTATGTCCAAGCCAACGATATAATTCGTACATAAGTTTTTTGAAAAACCCATTGGTACGAGCCTGCCACCTGGGAATCGAACTCGGGTCTCTTGACTCGAAATTCTATCATGAGTTTTTCACTACTGTTAGTTTTTTTGTAATAAAAGTTGTGTTAATTCGAAGTGACCGCAATGTTTAAAGATTATTCAATGTCATTTTCTTTCTTTGTGAATAAATGAAATAAATAAATAAATAAATGCCGCCAACATCAAAAAATTTGAAAAAAATTGTTATTATCTCAAAGTAAACGCTGTTTTATGAGTTATGTTGTTGTTTTCGATTTAAGTTTAAAATAAATAAAATATAAATAAATATCTTCATGCAATTCCCAATACAGGGGTAGACAGAGGTCTAGTCTAGACAATTAAGTCCCTTCGACCCACCTTCCACCGTAGGTATTTTCGGGACAACGTGACAAGTGGTGAGCCTGTCGCCGTCTTTATGTTCAAACCAACGATACAATTCGTACATAAGTCAACCTGCCACCTAGGACTCGAACTCGGGCCTCTCAACTCAAAATCCCGACCACCCAACCATTCGGCTATCGTGACTGATGAAGAATAACTCTTGTTATAATTTGCGACATTAATTGATGTGTATAACAGACTAAACCACATCTTTAGCTATTCGCTACTGAATTTTGATTCGACGACAAAGGGTTGAATCTGATGCTACGCGGTGCTCCTATTGACTTTGTACTACTTATAGCCACAAAACCTCCGGTAAAGCGTGAACAAATTAAAAGCTAATTGATATATTTACCTAATTTTTAAGCTCTAATTAATATCCTTCACAAAGGATTCACAATGACTATACATATACTTACTTCGCAATCCTGTAGTGCCACACACGGCGGTTGACTGCAGATCGTGACCGCAAGGGGCACTTTACTCCGAATCAGGCAGTGGTCCGAAGAACCCAGAGGGGCGGACCAGGAGAGACGGGTACCATATAGTCGTCCGGATGAGAGGTCAGCAGAAGATGCAGCAGGAAAGGTGTATGATCCTCCACATCCAGCACCCGTGTTGGCGAATTAACCAGTTGTGACAAGATTGTTCAAGATCGGCGTAACCATTCGGCATGGTGGATGTTGACGTCACTGAGTACCACGTGCTGCGAGTACCACGCCGTGTATCACGGAATCTGCAGCCATTTGGTTGTGGTCGACAAGTCGGTCAGTTACGGTATTATCCTCCGGTGCAGGTAGCATACACCAGACGAAACGCAGAAGTTTGTTACGTTTACTCCACGCTGTAATTCTGTCAGGTCGTTGTACTTCCCCGGTCGAGCCGGCCTATTCATGCAACAACAAAAGCTGATGCGGGGCTCTACCACTGTTAAAATAATTATTATGTAATATTATTATATACGATACGATTTTTGTGCTTTTTTAACTTCACCAAAGTGCTATAGAAAAAGGAGCGTGGCGATGAAAGAGCTCTTCCAGCGCGCAGACATGAGGTGGCATTAGAATTCAAAACATGACAGGCCACCAGAGTGCAGTGGTCTTAGGGGTCTAAATCAATCTACGAAATGTGCTTGGCATATAAAACAAACTACAAATGACAAATCAAATGACGCCTAATTTCGATAAAAACTTAAAAACTATTGTAATTGTTCAAATCATAGCTAGTAAATTAAGTCACGACGGAGTGGTTGAGTGGTCGGTATTTCGAGTCAAGAGACCCGAGTTCGATTCCTAGGTGGCAGTACCAATGAGCTTTTCAAAAACTTATGTATGAATTTCATCGTTGGCTTGGACATAAAGATGGCGACAGGCTCACCACCTGTCACGTTGTCCCGAAAATATCTTCGATGGAAGGTGGGTCAAAGAGACTTAATTGTCTAGACTAGACCTCCGTCTATCCCTGTATAGGGAATTGCGTGAAGATATTTATTTATTTATTATTTATAGCTATTAAAAAGCCTTTACATCCGTGATTCGGTGATCGGAATTCGATCTGTCCTCTCTGGCTTCCCCGACAGTGGATCAATTTTATCTATTTATTTTATTTCACTAGGCGGATTCAAAAGATTAATTAAGCAAAAGCCGGAACTCGAACTCAATTTGTGACTACGAACGTTTCTGTGTAAGTATTCGAAAGTAGCGGCAAGATGTCGCTGTTCAGTTCTGTGTCACGATATGGTTTGGTAAGGGAGAAAAGGTGAAATCAAATACTGATTTGATTTCACCTTCGTAGTTAAAGAGAATACGAAAACTCATGTATATACTAATATACATGAGTTTTCGTATTTACTTTTACTAAATTCGAAGTCTCTTCTAATAAAAAATTTGGAAACTAATCTACCTTGAGTGTGATGTGCATGTAAAACTAGATGTAGAGGAAGCGGATGACCAAATTCAGAACATAGTCTTTTGTTAAACACGAAACACGTTCTTTCTTTCTCTCTAATATACATACTTGTTAAGGTCGACTGCAGGATCTAGAGTTCTCCCGTAGGGGAGGGTTTAATACTATCGCGCGTTTCGCTTTCGCGGACCCCTTGCAATCTATACTGCTACTTATCGTACTGTAATAAAGTCTACACAGCTCACTTACCATCGCTTCAGTAAGATTTGGAGATAACAATTTAAGACTGTTTTATGGTTGATCCTGGTGTAAGTTACCAATATATCCAATCAATTAAGGTCCAATCAATCAAGTAAAATAAGGTTCAAAACAAACAAAATCTTTTTTGAATAAAAAGAACATTTCAAGGTATTTCCAATACTGGGGTAGACAGAGACACAGGCTATTAAGTTTTTTCGTCTAAGAATTTTTTTTTCTGATAAAAGTGACTAGTGCCATTTTATGTTCAGTCCAACGATATGAATCGTACATAAGTTTTGAACGAACTCATTGGTTCGTTTAAAAATTATGTATGAGCTGGAGATCGAACTTAGGTCTGTAGACACGAATTCTAAACGCTCTACCACTCGATTATCGTGACGTAATCTCTTTACTCTTCACTCCTAATTTAAGTACTTATTGTCACAATCATGATTAGTTTGCTGTTCAGGCTACGCTTATAATTCCTTCTTCTATCACAACTAATCAATGTAGTTTGATTAATTTGATTACTTCGTCTTCGTTTGATTACTTCGTCTACGCATAACATTGAAATTATCAATATTTATTTATTTAATTTAATTTTTTATTGTCTACACTTTATTTAGTATAAACAATAGTAGTATAAACATGTTGACACTACTACTAAGGGCTAAAATAGGCGGACTGGTGATGAATATCCATATATACATATATAAATTCATGGCCCAATCACAAACATCCATACGCATAATATAAGATTTGCCCTCAGCGGGACTCGAACCCCCAACTATTAGCTATTGGGTTATGTTACACAATGATGGGTTATGTTGAAATGAATGCTCTATAAAACTTCTAAATCCTTGTGGATGATCGTCATTCAATTCTGGAGACTCGGGTTCAATTTTTATAGGCTTTCTAAAAGATTTTTCGAAACTTAGTGTGATTTTTATCGTTGATTTGGAAAAAACACTAAAATAGCGACAAGTACATCAACAAGTTGTCCCAATTAACTCGGGACTTGAACGCAATTTGAAATTAATTTTGATTATTTAAATGAGCAATTGGATCAAGACAAAGCAGTGAGAACAGTTGATTTGTCATTGTCACGTACAGTTTGAAATCATGGCAACCTACAGAACATCGTGAAAAGTGTACGGCAGCAGGAAACTAGAACTACTATTGTAAAACCTATCTTTATGTGCGAGAGGATTGCCTGTTTGATTATTTTTTAATGTATCGCCAGAACCCCGTCTGTTAGCGTGTCACTGACTTTGAGATTCAAGTTCCAAGAAAAATCTATTTAATTTATGCCATGAGTTTTCGAAAGCAGCGGCAAGATGGTGCTGTGCCGTTTCGTATCATGATATGGTTTGCTAACAGAGAAATACGTTAATTGAACTGATATATGTTTGATATTATACCTTTTTCTTTTTTTTACAGCTATCCACCTGACGGTGAATTGCGCGTGTTGTGTAGATATATCCGAAACAGATGACGTAGTCTTGGATTAAACACAACTTTTACAACAGAACATTCCAACAAAAAGTCTCTACTGCAAGATGCAGGCTTCTTCCGTAAGGGAGAATTTACTATTACCGACGCTCCTGGCGAGCAAATTGGCGATTGCAGCACCAGACAGGAGAATGATGTTTTTACTCGTTAAGTATAGAATATCATATAAAATAGTAGTCATTTAGATTTAGAAGAGCCATAATGAGCACCCGACTCATCAATCGAATCAGTCACTCCCAGGTTGAATCTCCGAATCCCACTAAAATTATTAATAATAATTTTAGTAAGTTTTATTGTGCTTATTTATTATAAATGAAAATGAATCGCAAAATGTGTTGCTATCGATGGGTCGATTTTAAAATAAATAGATATCTCAAGAGTTCCCAATACTCTACCCCAGTAATAACAGTCAAAAGTCTATACGATTAAGTCCTTGGTAACTACTTGTATACTTCATCGGAGCTTATTTTGGGACAACATGATAAGCATTGAGACTGATGCCGTCTTAGTATCCGAGCGTCACATCGTAAACAAGTTTCGAATAATTTTGATAAGAGTCTTCCTACTGGGAATTGAACGAGGCACTATTAATGCGGATTTCATTCACTCAACCACGCTACTATTGTGCATCTTTTTTTAAATATTTTTGCATTTTGAGAAATATCTGTAAAGTACACCGTAAAAGTCAAAACACGTTATGTCTTAATTTGTTTCTGTTTCACGCCCGATAGTTTTGAAATTAATCTATACGTCACTAAATATTACGAAGAAAATTGCACCAGCCACATCTGTCAATATGTGTGGGCTCGATAAGCTATATTATTTATAAAGTTACGATAGCCGAGTGGTTGGGCGGTCGGAATTTCGAGTCGAGAGACCCGAGTTCGATCCCCAGGTGGCCGGCTCGTACCAATGGGTTTTTCAAAAACCTATATACAAATTATATCGTTGGCATGGACATAAAGACGGCGACGGGCTCACCACCTGTCACGTTGTCCCGAAAATATCTTCGGTGGAAGCTGGGTCAAAGGGACTTAATTATCTAGACTAGAACTCTGTCTTCCCCTCTATTGCGAATTGAGTGAAGGTATTAATATTAATATTTATTTTATTTATTTATATTATTTATAAAGTAAAAATCATACAAACATTTCGTTACCTATTTGTGGTTAAAATGTACGTATGCTTACATTGTGAAATTTGTATTGGTATGGTAAATTTTACTATACAAATTCTTATTAATTTATGAATATTAAAAAAATACAATAATATTATAAAAACATTATAAATACCGGATATCTATTTGTATAAAAGATTATTTCGAGGTGTAGAATTACGTAAGGGGATATCGCCGCCTATTGAGGTAAAATTAAAATGAATGAATTATTCATATCATTTATAACTAATATTGGACTGCACCATCGGGATTTTACAGCAACTGTTACTTAAATCGCCATCTCCCTACTAATCGTGTGTAAAATAATGAAACTTTTCTTTCAGTGAACTATCGACATTTAGAAGATCGCTAAACGCCGCCGGGCATAGAGCTCAACAGACAGCTAACACAAACACAAAGATCTACAACGACATCGCAACGGTCGTTGGAGGGCATTGAAGACGGTGACTCTGTGGTAAGCATACCCGACCGCTGAGGGTCCTAGTTTCCATCCGATGGCAAGCCTGAACTTGCAACGACGTGTTTCGCACTCCGCACTCTGAACCATGAGGCTTTTGACGCTTAATTAAAAAAAAATATTTTAATTAAAAAATATAGAACAATAGATACCCAGACAAATTTGCATATATTCTTATGATCCAAAAGTATGGAACTAAAGGACGTGTTAAGAAACCGAAAGGAGTGACTCCTTTGTTGTTTCCGGTTCCACAACACTATTTTAGATGCTTACTTTAGGATCACAGCAATGATGTGATGTTGTCCCAATTTTTTTATAAATACGCTCGCGTTGGGACTTAAAATTCGAGTTTGGGTGGGGGAGGGTTAATTAAACAGAATCGCACTGGACCTTTATTGTTGGAAGGGTTGAAGGTAATATTTCCAAATTACGGTTGCGGTACGATTTTACTGAGATTTTCATGTAAATTGTGTGTGTGTGTAGAAAAGAGTTAATAAGCTTAGATGAAATTTGGCTGAAAGGATTAAATTGTCTTGACCTCTGACTGAACTGAAAAAATAGACTTTATCTTGAAATACTCTTCTTTGCATATGCAACGTAATTCTTTGACGTCAGTAATTGGGTCTATATCTTATCTCTTTGTCATTCAAAACCAATTTACTTACTAATTAGCAATCTCCGAGATACTTCTCGCTCATCCCCTCATTTGTAAGTGTAAATGTGAATAGATTACACTCAAAGTTTGCTCTTATAATTGACTGTAGTAATAAAACAAATGAATAGCGATTTGTTTTTAGCCGACTTCAAAAAGAAGTAGGTTCTCAATTCGATTGGTATAATTTTTTATGTATGTACACCGATTATGCTGAGATTTATGATCCGATTTACGAGATTCTTATTTAGTTTGATGCGAAATAGTTGCCATTTGGTTCCATAAAAATTTGAGATCGATAAGACACAGTACCTTTCATTTTATTCACATTTTTTATTTATTGATGAAAACGTGGTTTACTCGTTCTGAGCAGACTTGTTTGGCTAATCGGTGATGAAAAAACCGAGTCTGTTGAACCGTCTGCTCAACAGACTTGATGGCTAAACGGTCATAAATAAGGCCTAAGCTATACGCCTGCTGTATAGGCGTCTCTATGGATTTTTCATAGCTGTCAAACGTTCATCACAACCTCTCTTTCTTTCACAAGAACGTGAAATAGAGTTTCAAAGAGCTTTTTGGGAGTCCATTCCTTTTTTCCATTCCCATCTCTTGTGATCTATATTGTTTAAGGCGCGCTGCACATTTGTGCTCAAAAAAATGTGAGCCGTCATTGGACGCCTGGCAGATGTAAAACATCGTGTGTGTACAAGTAATATGCATAAAAGATAATATTATTACAGGAATGAAAAAATGAAGTACTAACAAAATACTAATGAAAAAATGAAGTATTACGATTTCTTACAGAAAATGGTAACTTTATTTAATTTATTTACATTTGATATAAAAATTCGATATTAATATCAAGTGGCCACAATTTAAATATTTGCTCTCTCTCTCTCTCTGTGATTTCAGTTATAGTTATATTCGATGTTTCTTCTGCCGGTATTACGGTGACGATTGGTCGATGATAACTAAACTACGTTACAAAAGTCCCGTAGTAGTAAATTCCCGTTGTCCCGAAAATATCTTCGGTGGAAGGGGGGTCATAGGACTTAATTGTCTAGACTTGACCTCTGTCTACCCTTGTATTGGGAATTGCGTGAAGATATTATTATATTTATTTAATACGTTACAAAAGTATTGGACGTAACATTATCAAGATATCTCACAATTACAGCATCTATAGTTGTTCCATATTTGGTAGATTCTTTTGGATTGTTGTTGATTTGCAATTGAAATTCTTTTTGAAGAAATGTCATTAATGGCAGTGATTCAGCTCTTGCAAATTTACATTAAAATCTCCAGCTAATTTTAATGGTAGTTTATGTTTATTCGTTTTAAAAATTATTGAACATTTTTGACTATAAGGAAATGACCTTTCATGTAAAAATGAAATCTTAATATAATTTACATAGTCACTAATATGAATAATATGAATATAATTAATTAAATATAAAAAGGGATTTCAGTGTTTAATTATAAACCTTAATTCTCAGGTAATAGGGTGTAAATTAGTATACCTTTGTATAGCGTGCATACAAAGGTATACTAATTTACACCCTATAACCTGAGTATTAAGGTTTATAATTAAACACTACTACGTACGTGCACGGCATGCGTCGCCACGCCAGAAATCGGTTTTACGTGCGGCTATAGATGTTTCACATCAAAAATTTGCAAGATCTCTTTGTTTCACAAGAACGTGATATAGAGTTTCAAAGAGCTTTTTGGGAGTCCATTCTTCTTTTCCGTTCCCATCTCTTGGGATCTATATTGTTTAAGGCGCGCTGTACATTTGTGCTCAAAAAAATTTGCTATTGAATATACGACAATAAAAAGTAACACAATGTTATTGTTTCCCAGATGTAATCTAGAAAAATCTTGCTGTAGTTTACAGAAAAACCTATTACATATTACACTAAAAAGTATGAAATAACTTACTAGATATTTAATTTAATACACCTTTTATGCAAACTTGATACCTTTAATATTATTAAATACTATTATATGCGTGTGCTACCTATTGATAGGTTTGAAGTGGGTCTCAAGCCCTAAACAAAATAAAACTTTCTATTATAAACAGCTTACTTACAGTTATGATATTCATACTCTAAAGATTAATCTACGTAACTAAATCTAAAAATCTTGTGAATTAGGAAACATGAAAATTTTATGATGAAAATATACTTTATTTTAATACCTGAATGAGTGACTATAATTATATTGAATCTATATGACTGTATATGTGAGTATATTTGTGGCTCTAAAATGCCCTTTTGGTTTGCGTATTGTTTGACAATGCAATGCGATGCACTGACGCAGCCATGCGAGTTGCCCCAGACTGCGGGTCAGACTGAAAACCAGTGTCTGAAACAGAACATGTTTTTGAATCTAACATTTTACTGACTCCAATCGGTTTTATAGCTGCGACAAAGATCTTTGCTGCGAAGAGGCCCTTTTTATTTTTTTATACATAATTAATAAATATCTTCACCCAATACAGGGGTAGACAGAGATCTAGTCTAGACAATTAAGTTCCTTTGACCCACCTTTCACCGAATATATTTTCGGGACAACGTGACAGGTGGTGAGCCCGTCGCCGTCTTTATGTCCAAGCCATATAGTACATAAGTTTTTGAAAAACCCATTGGTACGAGCCTGCCACTTGGGAATCGAACTCGGGTCTCTCGACTCGAAATTCCGACCACCCCCAGTGACTTATTAACTTTTATTTTTATACTTATTCTATTAGTACAATATTAATTGATGTTCTGTGTAGCTTACTTTTTAGGTTTGTTTTGTTTATAAAAAACACGTATATTATGGAAAAATCACAATAGATACACTATTGTGATTTTTCCATAATATACGTGTTTTTTATTTCATTCAAAATATATTATACTTATGCAACCCTATATACATACACACATTAACTAGCCCTCAGTTGAGATCTAGTACAGGATATATAAGGTATCTCCTTAAATATTTACATATCAAAAAATCGTTATCACTTTAATAATTAAATACGTCCGTCTTATCATACCCAGCGTCACGTCTTATTGTACGTTCGTAGCGATGCAGTACACGTCCCACTTGTCTGCGGTCAAGCACTCGCCCTAACAAAAGAAGGATTTAGAACTTATTCAACCGCGTGGCGTAATCTATAGGGCGACGGTTATGCTACGAATTTAAATCCCCGAAAGATTCTGCCAAAATCAAATAAACTAAAATAAACGCACGTGATGTTGTCCCTATCTACTTATATATTTTTGTTTAAACATCGGCAAAAGTGTGTTTGTGTGTGTATTTTTCTATTAATCATTTAATATAGTTTAAGAACTAAATGTAATAATTTATTCTTCATTTTAGAAAAAGTAATTTCTAATAAAAAAAAGTAGAAATTTCTCAATTAGGTTGTATATTTTTTACGTTTGTTACCTTATGTGTAAACCGATTTCAAATATTCACCTTTACTACTTTGAATATACACCTTTATTAAAGGTTATACTTTCATTTTGGTCCAATGGTCACCACGTCGGGATTTGGTGATGAAACCCCATGAAAATTAAGGTAATTCGTGAAATTTCTGAAGCATTTTGAAAGTGTCTCCTCTTTGAGATGGAATTAAGGATGGTTTATAGTCATCATATAAGGATGCTATACACATACTATTTACACACTTAATAGTTTCCACCGACTGGTTAGAAGATTAATGCATTTCGTACTTTTTGTCATAATCATTAAGGCCTCCGGCTTCACCGATTTCTATGTATCGGCCTCCCTAAGCGCCTCACTAATACTTTCATCACTATGTACTCGTACCTACGTTTGTCTACACTAAAATGGTAAAAAACTTAAAAAAAATATAACTGCTTTCAAAATGAACACAAAAAAGTAAATACATTAATGTCAATTATTCTTATACGCACTAATTACTGATGTGCTTGAAGGCGGTGCTGATAAAAACAAACCTATCTTTACTGAATATTATTGTAATGTCAATAATATAAATTTATCAAAGCTTGGCGACGATTTGAGGCAAATCAGTAAGAAATGAATGACTATTGCCATTGTACGTACATAGATATATAAATAAATACATACATTACGGCCTGTTAAAGTCGTCTGCATGATATAGGGAGGATTTGCCATAATCGCCACGCTTGACAGGCAGATTGGCGATCGCAGTACCCGACCACTTGCACCTCAGACGCCGCTGCCCATTTTCAGTCTGTCTAGTCTCCTTACGAAACTCACGGAAAGAATGGGAGTGGCAACATACTTACACCGTTACCACACGGCTTGTTTTATGGTGTACTCGATTGTACACCATTGCATAAAAATTAAAAAAAAAGAAAATTACCTTATCACTTAAAGTGGCTTTAAAATAAATAGGAAAAGAAATTTAAAAATTAATTGAGAATGTTGTTTAAAAAAATTAAGAGCTAAAGCAAAGTTACAAACAGCTAAATAAAACAAAGGTTATCCTATATTTTAACATTTTAAAAACAAATTTGTATAGTAATACAAATGTACAAATAGACATCTAAACGACCCGTTAATTTGATTAACATTTAGGAGCAGAAAAATTGTGGGAGTCACTAATTAGCTAACAGACTGCAAAACTGTTGTGACTTGACAGGTGAGTTTGTTGCCACCTTAGTATCCAAGCCAATGGTACAATATACATAGAATATATTTATAAAATACATAGAAACATATTAAATAGATACATTCACGCATATTCCCAATAATGGGGTAGACAAAGATCTAGCTAATTATGTCCCTTGGACCCATCTTTCATCGAAGCATATTGGGGACAATGTGAAAAGTGACGAGCATATCGCCATCTAAGTCTCCAAGCTAACGTTGCAATGCTTGCCCCTAGCAAATCCAAAATCGCAACCTCAGAGCAGGCAACATCATAAATAAATGTCATAAAGACATCATCGTATGCTACGCAGCATTATCCACGAACTGCTAAAATATTTTTTATGGCTATGTACTGTTATACAGCCATAGAATAATTATTTTATAGGAAGTTTATCATAGGTAAGTGATAATGTTGCTACTTAATGGACTAAGGCATTAATTTGCGGGGATTCGTTATTATAGGGATGGTATTATAAAATTATATTTCACTAAAGCCTATTTGGGACTATTGGGACAACGTACTTGCGACAATGGTGATTGGCATGGATCTCAACCTTGCGATATTTTTATTATTCAAAAGGATTTAAAGTAGGCTTTTGTATGTTTTGTTTTTTGATCTCCTTTTAATATTTAAAAGTTGTAAAGTACAAGCTTCGCTTGAAAGAAAGCCCAGCACATGTGACTCAAACTTATATATATTCTAAATAAGTAATAATCAATAAATATCTTCACGCAATTCCCAATACAGGGGTAGACAGAGGTCTAGTCTAGACAATTAAGTCCCTTACACCAAACCTTACCTTCCACCAAAGATATTTTCGGGACAACGTGACACGTTGCCTTCTCTATGTCCAAGCCAACGATATAATTCGTATATAGGTTTATGAAAAACCCATTGGTACGAGTCTGCCACCTGGGGATCGAACTCGGGTCTCATGGCTCGAAATCCCTACCGCCCAACCACTCGGCTATCGTTACTTTATATATAATCTAACATTTATAATTTCAGTATCTTCATGCAATTCCCAAAACTGGGGTAGACAAAGCTTCAGACCATTCAGTCCTATCGACCCGCCTTTCACTGAAGACATTTTTTGAGACAACGTAACAGGTGGTGATACTGTCGACGTCTTTATGTCCAAGTCAATGATGTAAATCATACATGATACGTGTCTACCACCTAGGTATTGAATTCGGGTATCTCGAGTCGAATTCCGATTACTCAACCACTCGGCTATCGGAACATTTTCCTGTTGTGATTTTTTTATTAGTAGGATTAAAATAATGCACGATGTAGCTTTATGTAAATATATTATTCGGCAGGGTGGCACAATGTTCCTCTCTTTATTTCCATGCATTTCGGCTTCTTAAGCGCTCATATTTTATTCGCGTCTTTCACCTGTCATACGCACGTATTGTATTTGATATTTATGGCGGTTTATTCAGATGAGTTAAAGGGTGAAATTATTACGTACTGAAGTGGTTAACTTGATGAACCGATGTAACGTGTTCAAAAAATGTGGGCAAAATTTTTTTTATGTATTTGTTAGATGATGAATAAAAGCATGCAGCAATACTCTGTAACTTTCAATACTTAGCAACATAAACTGTAATGATCCTCAACGGAGTTGAGTACAATAATTAAAACAACTAAGACATTATTTTGGTTATATATGTATTATGGTTATAAAATGTATTACAATTACAATAATTTACTTATTTTTCACCACTATATTCAAAAACGAAATATAAAAAACATGAGTAAATATGAGGGTTAATAGAAAAGTTCGTTGCCAAGCCTGTCCTTTGTTCTATGTTAATATGTTTTAACGACACTAAAACTTTTTTTGACAAGGCATGACTTGCGAAATGCTCTAAAAGTTTTCTCGGGATTCCCCACAGCCTAGGGTGCATTACATATTTTTTGGGATATTTCTGACTGCAGCCTAAATGTTTTATAGTCTTTTTTTTAGTTTCATCTAAAGCTCCCCAAGCTCCCTCTCATAGTATCACATTCTGCACTTCCGTTTCATAAAATGGATTCAAGATGCTTGATAGTATTCTTATCGAAAAAATATATTCAAAAATCATCAAATATCTTAGAAATTCAACAGGGACTATTGATGTTCATATCAGTCAATCTCAAACATAAAATAATCCTTTGTTTTAATTTGCTTTATCGGCGCAAGTACATACCACCCCTGTCTTCACATGGGTGGCAGGAGGCGACCGAGGGAAAAGTTCAGAAAATACTGTTGGCTACCGACAGAGTGCAGGATAACCTCGAAAAATACCAAACTAAAATTGTTGGGCAGTAGCGTCTAAGCTGCAACCTGATACTGCAATCGCCATTCGGCTTGCCAAGCGTGGCGACTGCGGCAAATTGGGAGAAGCCTATTTCCTATAGTGGAATTTTGCGGGCTGTTATATATGTATGTATTTATTCATGAGACTATGCGTTCGTTTATCGATTATTTATTTTTTAATCTGCCTCCGTTTCGCAATCCTTTGTCGAAAGAAGCTGTCGGTATCCTCTTTCCGGTTTTTTTTTATCATACAAAAACTCTCAGAAATTTAAAATGTCAGCAGTAAAATATAACAAACATGACACGTAGACCGTTAAAACCTTTACCCTTTCTTTTGGCTTTTTTGGTATAAGGTTAAAAAACAAAAGTGATGACATCTTAGGTCGACTTTGGAAAATATTTAAAACTTTTTACTGCTAGCTCAAATTAAAGTCATGACAATGAAGAGTAACAGTGCAACTATTCGTATAACGCGCGCGCGCTCAAAGATTGTTAATTGGAGAAAAGAGGGGGAGTTTTGAAATTCAGATTCCCTAATTTGTAAACAGAAGATCCGCGGGAGTCATCTCTATTAAACCGATTTTAAATATTCTTACCCCAATAGTAAGCTACATAAGGATCAGGGATTTTTTTTAATTAAATATCACTACGAAAATTACAATAATGTAATGATAGCAATCAAAAATTTGTCAATTAAAATCATTATGTGAAGTTCGCGCTATTTTGTTATTTGTTAGAAAATTTATGTTACTATAGATATCTTTTTCACATATCATTCAACTATGTTCATTCATACTCGTACTTAATTGTACAAAATTAAGGCAAAACTAACTTAAAGTAAATATCGGCGTTAAGTTCACTGTTCAATTAAGTATTGCATCTTTAATCTTAGTTCGATACACCTTCTTCTTCTAGTAAATGAACCGAAAATTAACTTCAACCCTTCCAGAGCAACGGTCTAGTATGTATCTTTAATGTTACATGTAAACTTTACCTTACCTCTTGGGTCACTCAAGGTACTATCAACATGTATAATGTTCTTCCTCTTCTTCTTCTTCACAGCCTAACAAGAGTCCACTGCTGAACATAGGCCTCCTCCAAAGCTTTCTACAACGAACGGTCCCCAGCCACCTGCATCCATCGACTTCATTCATCGTCAACATTTTGCAAGTCGACGCTACATCTCTTGGGGGGTCGTCCTACACTGCGTTTATACGAAGTTGCCATGTATAATGTATAATGTACAACTTTATTTATTAACAGACTTCATGTTATAGACGACCTGATAGACTAATTTGTAGTGACGCTGCCTTGAAAGCAAATGGATGTGGATTCGAATCCCGCTTGGGAAAAACATATGTTGTGTTTAAAAATTGTGTGATAAATATGAATAATTCTATTCGAATCAAGGATTTCAGGATAACATACATATCTATCAAAAATTTACTTACCTATTTATATATGATTAAAACTTAGATTTAAATAAATATATATTAAAAGTCACGATAGCCGAGTTGTTGGTGGTCGGAATTTCGAGTCAAGAGGCCAGAGTTCGATCCCCAGGTTGGCAGGCTCGTACTAATGAGTTTTTCAAAACGTATATACGAATTATATCGGTGGCTTGGACATAAAGACGACGACGGGCTCACCATCTCACATTGTCCCGAAAATATCTTCGGTGGAAGGTGGTTGGAAGGGACTTAATTGTCTATACTAGACCTCTGTCTACTCCTGTATTGGGAATAGCGTGAAGATATTTATTTATTTATTTTATAATGTGTTTAAAAATGTTGTTTGTGTTCGAGACACAGACGGCGATAAGCTCACTACCAGTCACGTTGTACCAAATAATCCTCTGTGAAAAGTGAACTGAAGGGACTTAATTTTCTAGACCTCTGTCTGCCAGTTCTGAGAAAATGCGTGAAGATAAGAAAATTTTAAATAATATATAATCTCAACGCGCAATTCAGAGAGCTCTCCCTCGCGGCGAATTGTTTCAATTACTAAATATTTTACTGAATCTTACTTGTGCGGGTTTAAATGTTAGACAAAATATCGGACACCTCACCCCTTGCCTTCGCAGGCATTACCACTACCAACTCGACTATCGTGTCGTTGCTGAGAGTTATTACTTTTTCATATTTATTTTATGCATATGGATCTAGTGGAAACTTCATTGGTCAAGAGATGTAATGAGTGCAAGTTTAAGTTTAGCAATAATTACATCTGCCTCACCAACTTGTAACGAAGCAATGTCTTCGAGGGGATTACGCTTTATTGGACAAAGTGACCATCCCCAAAATTCTATAAACATGTTGCTACTTGCATCAGTTTAATGTGAATATAACAAAGGACACAGTTATTGAGATCTTAACCATACCTTCTTTGTACACATACATCTTAACCTAAAATGAAATATATACCTGAAAAAACAAAACTAGAACAAACAAACGAAAAATATCAGAGCGAGCCATTAATTTGATTAATATTTAAGAGCAAAAAGTTGCTCATTTCCGGTAGAAAAAGGTGTAAATATAAATACTAAAAAAAAACTTAGTCACCGTAGCCAAGTGGTTGGGGGACCGGAATTCGAGTCAAGAGGCCCGTGTTCGATCCCATGGCAGGCTAATACCAATGGGTTTTATCTAAAACTTATGTACGATTTACGACGTTGGTTTGGACATAAAGACGAAGACTATCTCACCGCCTGTCACTGTTGTCCCAAAAATATGCGGTCGAAAAGACTTAATTGTTTAGACCTCTGTCTACCCCATTACTGCGAATGGCGTGAAGGTACAGAACAGTAAAAGCAGCGTAGAACAGTAAAATAAAAATTTCATCAAAAATTGTATGTGGCTTTTATAGCTTATATAGCTTTACGCATTTTCCTAATACTGGAGTAGACCGAGTTTTAACAGTTTGGTCCTTTTGACCCTCCCTCAATCAATTAAATCAACGTACAATTTAGGAGAACGTGACAGGTGGTGGGTGACCCTGGTGGACTAATAGTAAAGGATTTCGACACATACACGCTTTATAAATCATTACTCTCTGAGATAAGTGCTTCATTTATTTATTTATTTATTCAACTTTATTGCACCTTATAAAAATATATAGGAACAAAAGGCTTACATAATGCTTAAAAAATTCTCTGCCTGTTAACCTATAGGAGTGTAAAACCATCGAAGGTAGTTAGCATGAAAAAGAAAAAAAAACAGAATTTTTTTTTCCTTTATATGAGATATGAATAAAATAAATATGAATAGTGAAAATAGAATATTAGGACAAGATAACTATAATAATGATGACAACTCATTAACTTAACAAGGTTTAAAAATGAGCTTTAAAATTATTTTTAAAGTACTGAAGGTTGACTCAAAGATTTAGACAGTGCATTCCAAAGTCGTGCGGCTTCTTCAGCAAACGAAGAAGAAGTGAAACCGGAACGGTGAAGTGGAATGGAGAGAGTAAGAGTCTCCGAAGAACGAAGAGGTCTATTATGTGTATCACACAGAAATTGAAACTTATGTTTCAAATAATCTGGTAGACGGTCGTCGAATAATATAGAAAAAAAGTGTAAGGAGTATTCTGGTGTGTCTTCGTTGACGAATGGGAAGCCAATTTCGCTGAGATCGGAAAGAAGAAACATGATCAAACTTACGAAGGCAATAGATGAATCGGACACCGTTATTTATGAGACGATCCAGCTTGTCTAGGTGGTTTTCATCAGCTGTCGAAACTATGGCGTTATAAACTAACCAATCGATTGTGAGACCACAGCGACCTAAGTCCTAGACTCGATATCCTAGCCGATGACATAATTCGTCCATAAGTTTTTGGAAAAGCCCATTGGTACGAGCCTGCCACCTATGGATAGAACTCGAGTCTCATGACTCGAAAATTTCGACCACCCAACCACTCGACTATCATGACTTCAGTATTCTTGTGTAGAGTGATTTATTCCTGACATGAGTTTTTATTTTTTTTTTTATAGAAGAGGGAGGCAAACGAGCAGGTGGCACACGTAATGGTAAGTGATTACCGCCGCCCAAGAACATCTGCAATACCGGAGGAATAGCGGATGCGTTGCCGGCCTTTGAGAAAGGTATAGGCTCTTTTCTTGAAGGTCCCTAAGTCGTATCGGTCCGGAAAAACCGCTGACGGCAGCTCATTCCAGAAAGTGCAAGTGCGTGGCAGAAAATTCCGCGTAAAACGCAGTGTGGTGGAATGCCAAGCATCAAGGTGGTGTTGATGAAATATTTGGTTATGCCGTAAGGTGCGATGGTGAAATTCAGCGGCTGGGATTAATCCGAACAATTCCTCGGAGTACTCCCCGTAGTAGATCTTATAGAAAATGCAAATAGATGCAACATCTCTTCGCAAAGATCTAGCCGATCGGATAGAGTATGGTCGTCGAAAATTCGAGCCGCTCTTCTTTGGATACGGTCAAATGGAAGGAGCTGACACTGGGGTGCCCCCACCCAGAGATGAGAACAGTACTCCATGTACATTTAATTTTATTTTATTTATTTTTACTTTATTGCAAACCTCACAAAGAAAGTTATACAAAGGGCTGACTTGATGCCTTTAGGCATTCTCTGCCAGTCAACCCGAGGCGTGGAGAAATATTGTTAAGGTGCTTTAAAGTGGGTTACAGAAAAAGAAAATCAATATAGGACCTGTGGGAACTGTTGCCTGGGTATACGGGATGGTCGATTGCTAAGGGCTGTGCAGTCACTTTACTGTGACTGTAAAGCCTGTGTGCGGGTAGGGCATAACCTGTCACCCATGTTTAGCGTCCAATCATGTCTTCCTGGCTGTTCATACTGTATCTCGACAGAAGCTTACAGAAGCTGAAAGATAGCTGTTTGGGTGTGAAATTGGGTGACATAAAAGTAAATTGTCTGCTTTATGCTGATGATGCAGTGCTTATTGCACCATCAGAGGCAGAACTGCAGGCATTAGTCACGTGTATGAAAGAAGAATGTGAAATTAATGGTCTCCGTTTGAATGCTAATAAAACTAAAGTATTTGAAAGTGACGAAGAAAGAACGAAGTGCGAAATTTGGGTAAATCAGGAATGTCTAGAACAGGTGAATGACATTGTATACTTGGGGAGTGCGTTTAGCCGGGATGGAACATGTGATTTAGATGTGGACAGGCGTGTCGCTGCCGGGAACAAAGTCAATGGTGCCCTGACTGCGTTAATAAAAGGCAAGGCGTTGTGAAAAGTGCACGCCTTGCAATACATAACGCAGTGTTGGTACTGACTTTCTTATATGGCAGCGAAACCTGGGTATGCCAGAAGAAGCATAAAAGCAGGTTGAATGCAGTGGAGATGCGATCTCTACGTAAAATGTGCGGCCTTACCATGGCCGACCGAAAGCGAAACGAAGAGATCCGCAATATGGCAGGTTTGAAAGATGACCTTGTCTCAAAAATGGATAAGGGCGTGCTTCGATAGTTTGGGCACGTTGAGCGAATGAGGGAAGACCGAATGGTGAAGAAAATATATAGCGCGAAAGTTAATATTAAAAGGTGTCGAGGTACACCGAGACTAACTTTCGAAGACCATGTGAGCAAATTGCTCGAAGAGGGGAGGGTCAAGAGTACTCGGATACCTAGACGTGCATGTATGAAGAAGATGATGAATCTGAAAGAAGCGAAAGAAGTATGTAGGGATTGTGACACTTGACGATCTGTTCTCTCTGGCTACCCTGTCAGGGATTGTGCGTGAAGATAAATAAATAAATATAAATAATATAGGACCTAACGAAAATAAAGATGCAATATAAAATACTAATACAAATAATAAATATAATATATGTACATATACATACATACACACATATATACATATATATACATATACATATATATATATATAAAACTTAAAAAACATTATTATGACTGTAATGACCAATCACTAATTCTAACTGACAGTTAAAAGGTGTTCACGTACAAGTCTTTTAAATATCGACTTATTAGTAACTTTACTTTAACATTTAATTTTATATACCATTTCTGTCTAGAAATCTCTCGAATATAACGTAAACACTTATTCAAGGGTAATGACATGATATAATAATCGTAGTACAGATCAGCAACAAGTTTGTAAGCATTATTTATTTATATATAAATATTATAAATGTAAACTTTGATAGTTTGTACGTATTGCTCATGCACATGTGGTGCTAACAGTTGATCTTATTCTGAAAATTCCGTTATAATATAAACTACGTTATCCGTGAGCATCTAATACGAATTGTAAGGTATCGTATATCTTAACCACGATGCTGGGGCATATCGAAAAGTCCCGCGTCATCATCTCCTCTTAACTTCCTATAAAACTCATCTGCAGGTAAATAAGCCTATTTCATGCCTTTTTTGTTTTTCAATAATTTCATACATTTCCTGGATATTTATAAACCTATACCCGTTTAACCGTTAAAAAAAGTCACGATAGCCGAGTGGTTGGGTGGTCGGAATTTCGAGTCAATAGACCCGAGTTCGATTTGTTGGTAGGCTCGTACCAATGGGTTTTTCAAAAACTTATGTACGAATATCACCTACCTGTCACGTTGTCCCGAAAATATCTTCGGTGAAAGGTGGGTCGAAGGGACTTAATTGTCTAGACTCGACCTCTGTCTACCCCTGTATTGGGAATTGCGTGAAGATATTTTTTTTTTTTTATACCCGTTTAAAATCGCTGATTTTCAAATAAACAAATTACAAAAATAAAAGCTCACGTCATACTTAACTTTATATTATTTTCATGCTTTTTGGAAATTAAAAAAAAACAAAACATCTTTGAATATAAGGTTTTGTTACATGTCATCAAATGTAAGTAGTTAGAATTATGAGCTATGTAGTCGGAAACAACGAATGTACACACACCCGACTAAATGTAGAAAAAGTGTAAATATAAAATACTAATACAAATAATAAATATAATATATGTACATATACATACATACACACATATATACATATATAAAACTTAAAAACATTATTATGACTGTAATGACCAATCACTAATTCTAACTGACAGTTAAAAGGTGTTCACGTACAAGTCTTTTAAATATCGACTTATTAGTAACTTTACTTTAACATTTAATTTTATATACCATTTCTGTCTAGAAATCTCTCGAATATAACGTAAACACTTATTCAAGGGTAATGACATGATATAATAATCGTAGTACAGATCAGCAACAAGTTTGTAAGCATTATTTATTTATATATAAATATTATAAATGTAAACTTTGATAGTTTGTACGTATTGCTCATGCACATGTGGTGCTAACAGTTGATCTTATTCTGAAAATTCCGTTATAATATAAACTACGTTATCCGTGAGCATCTAATACGAATTGTAAGGTATCGTATATCTTAACCACGATGCTGGGGCATATCGAAAAGTCCCGCGTCATCATCTCCTCTTAACTTCCTATAAAACTCATCTGCAGGTAAATAAGCCTATTTCATGCCTTTTTTGTTTTTCAATAATTTCATACATTTCCTGGATATTTATAAACCTATACCCGTTTAACCGTTAAAAAAAGTCACGATAGCCGAGTGGTTGGGTGAATGGGTTTCAGGTCAATAGACCCGAGTTCGATTTGTTGGTAAAACCGTACCAATGGGTTTTCAAAACTTATGTACGATTTACGTCGTTGGTTTGGACATAAAGATGAAGACTGTCTCACCGCCTGTCACTGTTGTCCCGAAAATATCTTCGGTGAAAGGTGGGTCGAAGGGACTTAATTGTCTAGACTCGACCTCTGTCTACCCCTGTATTAGAATTGCGTGAAGATATTTATTTATTTATATATAAATATTATAATATTATTCTGAAAATTCCGTTATAATATAAACTACGTTATCCGTGAGCATCTAATACGAAATGTAGGTATCGTATATCTATATATATATATATATATATATATATATATATATATATATATATATATATATATATATATATATATATATATATATATATATATATATATATATATATATATATATATATATATATATATATATATATATATATATATATATATATATATATATATATATATATATATATATATATATATATATATATATATATATATATATATATATATATATATATATATATATATATATATATATATATATATATATATATATATATATATATATATATATATATATATATATATATATATATATATATATATATATATATATATATATATATATATATATATATATATATATATATATATATATATATATATATATATATATATATATATATATATATATATATATATATATATATATATATATATATATATATATATATATATATATATATATATATATATATATATATATATATATATATATATATATATATATATATATATATATATATATATATATATATATATATATATATATATATATATATATATATATATATATATATATATATATATATATATATATATATATATATATATATATATATATATATATATATATATATATATATATATATATATATATATATATATATATATATATATATATATATATATATATATATATATATATATATATATATATATATATATATATATATATATATATATATATATATATATATATATATATATATATATATATATATATATATATATATATATATATATATATATATATATATATATATATATATATATATATATATATATATATATATATATATATATATATATATATATATATATATATATATATATATATATATATATATATATATATATATATATATATATATATATATATATATATATATATATATATATATATATATATATATATATATATATATATATATATATATATATATATATATATATATATATATATATATATATATATATATATATATATATATATATATATATATATATATATATATATATATATATATATATATATATATATATATATATATATATATATATATATATATATATATATATATATATATATATATATATATATATATATATATATATATATATATATATATATATATATATATATATATATATATATATATATATATATATATATATATATATATATATATATATATATATATATATATATATATATATATATATATATATATATATATATATATATATATATATATATATATATATATATATATATATATATATATATATATATATATATATATATATATATATATATATATATATATATATATATATATATATATATATATATATATATATATATATATATATATATATATATATATATATATATATATATATATATATATATATATATATATATATATATATATATATATATATATATATATATATATATATATATTATTTTCATGCTTTTTGGAAATTAAAAAAAAAACAAAACATCTTCGAATACAAGGTTTTGTATTCGAAGATGTGATAATAGTCATCAAATGTAAGTAGTTAGAATTATGAGCTATGTAGTCGGAAACAACGAATGTACACACCCGACTAAATGTAGAAAAAGTGTTTTTCAAAATTTATCCGAACAAATTTTACCGAACCCGGAAAAGAGTGAACCCAGTGTTAAAAGCGAGACCATAGAAACCGGTGTGTAGGCCACTCGTCCACGGAGGTCGTCAAATTATCAAAAGAGTGCGTTTTTGTCTTTGATGCCGTATACCTGATATATCGTCTTTGAACAATTACATTATTTTAAACAACAAAAAGATATATTGACAGAAAAATTATATGTGACAACCTATGACAAAATTTTTATTTCTTTCTTTACTAGCCTGGTAATAGCAAGTCGTCGATGTGTATCAGGAAAAGAGTAGCAGAGAATACTGACCCCGGAGGAACTCCGGCATTGAAACCGAAGAACAGCCGTCTATAGGCACTCCGATCGACCGTTCTCTCAATAAATCGCCTATCAGTCCACTGGAAGCTTGCTTAGCAAACCTGAGTGCCAGACCCTGTTGAAGGCCTTCGAGATGTCGAGCGAATCCGCTGAAGCCTCCCCGTGTCTTCCGCTGGCCTCGCCCCAGCAACGCGTGACGTACAGTATATACGAAGATCTCCATTGGAGCGACCTCGGCGACCCATACTGGTAGTCGCTGAGTAGATTATTCTCTTTAAAATACGACGGCAACTCCTTAACTTAACAAGGTTTAAAAATGAGCTTTAATATTATTTTTAACTGTAAGTTTACTGAAGGTGGTCTCGAAGATTCAGGTGCGCATTCCAAAGTCAAAAGGGCTTGTTCAGCAAACGAAGAAGAAGTGAAACCGGAACGGTGAAGTGGAATGGAGAGAGTAAGAGTCTCCGAAGAACGAAGAGGTCTATCATGTGTATTTACAGAAATTGAAACTTACGTTTCAAATAATCTGGTAGACGGTCGTCGAATAATAATATAGAAAAAGTGTAAGGAGTGTTCTGGTGTGTCTTCGTTGACGAATGGGAAGCCAATTTAGCTGAGATCGGAAAGAAGAAACATGATCAAACTTCTTACGAAGGCAATAGATGAATCGGACACAGTTATTTATGAGACGATCCAGCTTGTCTAGATGGTTTTCACTTCAGTTGTGGAAACTATGGCGTTGGCAACCAACCAATCGATTGTGAGACCACAGCGACCTACGTTCTTGACCTGTGGCTAGAACATATATGACCACATGATACAGACAGCGCTAAGTTCATACTCGCTGTCAAGACTTTACTCGAACTTGGTTAAATTAAAGAGAAAAAGATGTTTTAAAATTTCACTGACACGGGCGGGATTCGAACCCGCGACCACTGCCGAACCGTGGCAAAGTTAAATTAAAGAGAAAAGAAAAATAAAAAGAGATAAAATCTCTTTAATTTTATTCACATAAAATTCAGCATAACAAATATGCTTTAAAACAATCAATGAAATTGCGTAATTTATTTGTATTTATGCGTTCACTTGTATTAGTATTCGTAATTCTTTTTATTTGTTTTATGTTGGGTTTATAATCTCTTTTTATACGGGGAAATAACTAACTATACTTCACTAAACACGCCCTTGCGCGGACAAGGACTGGTGACTTCAGTCTCGCACCGACTAAAGAACCGTTCACGAATCGTGAACGGTAGCGAACTACACAACGTACAATTGGCTTTCTTTGTAAAAATCATTGTGTTGGTTATAGTGATGTTTAACGGTTTATGAACGCGATATTATTTTTGTGTATTAGTATGTTTCGAGCATTTATAAAATAACTGTGTATGTGCAAAAGCATTAAAGAAATTACTATTTCATAGAACAGTAAAGTGGCGGCCTCTTAAATGTACGTTGACAAACTGGGGCAAAAGTATTAATTTAATCTAATACGAGACTAGTGAACATATTGACCATATCGTTAATATCATTGTACTCTAAAACAATATCCCATGGCGTGAAAGAAGAAGCACTATTTATGCACTCAGCATTATCAGAAAGTGGTCTATAATATACTATGCGGAACTTGGGCTTGGGTGTCTCAATAGGAAAGTGTGCTATAACCAGGCCATGATCACTTAAATCATTATTATATATGACGTCCAAAAATGAGGGCTGCAATGTATTTCGCGTAAAAATAACATCTATAAGAGATGATGTTGACGATGTTCCACGAGTTGGCAAATTAACAATTTGATGGAGTTTAAAGGAATCAACTAAAATATCAAAATATCGTGGGAATATTACACGTTTGTTTCAATTAATACCAATACAGGGTAGACAGAGGTCTAGTCTAGACAATTTAGTCCCTACGACCCACCTTCACCGAAGATATTTTCGGGACAACAAAGGTGGTGAACCTGTCGTCAGCTGTCTTTCCGTCCAAGCCAAAGATGTACCTGTACATGTGGTTTTAGAAAAACCCACTGCATGAGCCGCCTGCCACCTGGGGATCACTGAACCCGGGTCTTGACCTTTGGAAATCTGACCACCAACCACTGGCTATCTTGACTTTATGTCCATCAATACAATTCCATCAATATTATCAATACATCATTTTATTCAATACAATTCACATTAATATCACCTACCAAAACTTTGATAATCCTACGAAGGTTTTAATATGTAACGTATTCTCCAAATCAGAGCTATCAGACTAAAGTTTTGCGTAGCACGCATTGTGACATTACTACAGTCACTAGTGTCTTCTGTATTATCGTAGCAGTCTGATTCTTGTGCCATTGTTTTCAAGCCTCGAATGGGAGTATCAAAGTTATTAACTTTAGGCTGCTTATTGCAACATTCATGGCATTTCCAATTTTTTATTCTCGTTAGTCATCAGATTAAATCGTTTAGTAGATACGTTTGCGCATAACAAATGGTACACATTACTGCAGTAAGTACATTTCAAGAATTCTCGACTTTTAGTAACATTCAGACATCCTGCGCGCAAGACGTTACTTTCAAATCATAATTTGATGCCATTTTACAAATATAAAATATTCAAATTACCAATAGTAACGGAAAAAAGTTAACACTGTCGATATACGAACTCAGTTCGCGAGAGTGGTACATGCGCACAAAGTCGACCGCAAACTGCAGAGCTAAATTTCCTGTAACGTAGTAGATTAATATCGTCGCATCGGCACAATATATTAATAATGAAAGCTGAGTAGAGATTTACGCGATAATATTATTACGATAATATTATACGCGAAGTGCGTTTAGCCGGGATGGAACATGTGATTTAGATGTGGACACGTCGCTGCCGGGAACAGAGTCAATGGTGCCCTGACTGCGTTAATCAAAGTGCAAGGCGCGCAGTGCACGCCTCAACACATAACGGTGCTGGTACTGACTTGCGAAGAAACCGCGCCAGAAGAAATAGCTAAAGCAGGTTGAACGAGGAGATGTGCATCCTCACGGGAAATGTGCGGCTCACTATGGCTGACCGAAAGGAAACGAAGGAGGTTCTGTAAATATGGCAGGTTTGAAAGATGACCTTGTCTCAAAATGGATAAGGGCGTGCTTCGATAGTTTGGGCACGTTGATGAATGAGTGGAAGACCGAATGATGAAGAAAATATATAGCGCGAAAGTTAATATTAAAAGGTGCTCGAGGCAGACTGAGACTAACTTTCGAAGACCATGTGAGCAAATTGCTCGAAGAGGAGGGCCAGAGCAATTGGATACCCAGACGCATGTACAAAGCAAAGACAGAGAACTTGGAAAGAAGCGAAAGAAGTATGTAGGATCGTGACACTTGACGATCTGTTCTCTCTGCTACCCTGTCAGGGATTGTGCGTGAAGATAATTAAATAAATATAAATAATATAGGACCTAACGAAAATAAAGATGCAATATAAAATACTAATACAAATAATAAATATAATATATATACATATACATACATACACACATATATACATATACATATACATACATACACACATATATACATATACATACATATATAAAACTTAAAACATTATTATGACTGTAATGACCAATCACTAATTCTAACTGACAGTTAAAGCTCTACGTACAAGTCTTTTAAATATCGACTTATTAGTAACTCTACTTTAACATTTAATTTTATATACCATTTCTGTCTAGAAATCTCTCGAATATAACGTAAAACACTTATTCAAGGGTAATGACATGATATAATAATCGTAGTACAGATCAGCAACAAGTTTGTAAGCATTATTTATTTATATATAAATATAATATTATTCTGAAAATTCCGTTATAATATAAACTACGTTATCCGTGAGCATCTAATACGAAATGTAGGTATCGTATATCTTAACCAGGCCAAGTTAGGCATATCGAAAAGTCCCGCGTCATCATCTCCTCTTAACTTCCTATAAAAGTCATCTGCAGGAAAATAAGGCTATTTCATGCCTTTGCATTTCCTGGATATTTATAAACCTATAACTGTTTAAAATCGCTGATTTTAAATAAACAAATTACAAAAAAAATAAGAAGCTCACGTCATACTTAACTTTATATTATTGTCATGCTTTTGGAAATTAAAAAAAAACAAAAACATCTTTGAATATAAGGTTTTGTTACATGTCATCAAATGTAAGTAGTTAGAGAATTATGAGCTATGTAGTCGGAAACAACGAATGTACACGCACACCCGACTAAATGTAGAAAAAGTGTTTTCAAAATTTATCGAACAAATTTTACCGAACCCGGAAAAGAGTGAACCCGGTGTTAAAAGCGAGACCATAGAAACCGGTGTGTAGGCCACTCGTCCACGGAGGTCGTCAAATTATCAAAAGAGTGCGTTTTTTGTCTTTGATGCCGTATACCTGATATATCGTCTTTGAACAATTACATTATTTTAAACAACAAAAAAGATATATTGACAGAAAATTATGTACGGGCAATAGCAAGTCGTCGATGTGTATCAGGAAAAGAGTAGCAGAGAATACTGACCCCGGAGGAACTCCGGCATTAAGGGCCGAAGAACAGCCGTCTATAGGCACTCCGATCGACCGTTCTCTCAATAAATCGCCTATCCAGTCCACTGGAAGCTTGCTTAGCAAACCTGAGTGCCAGACCCTGTTGAAGGCCTTCGAGATGTCGAGCGAATCCGCTGAAGCCTCCCCGTGTCTTCCGCTGGCCTCGCCCCAGCAACGCGTGACGTACGAGTATATACGAAGATCTCCATTGGAGCGACCTCGGCGACCCATACTGGTAGTCGCTGAGTAGATTATTCTCTTTAAAATACGACGGCAACTTTTTTTAGTACCTTTTCTATAAATTTGCAGAGAGTGGAGGTTATGACTATAGGACAATAGTTACTAGGGCCAGAGCAAGCTTCCATGACTTAGGCACAGATTTTGATTAAGAGAGAGGCAGTACAGATGGGTTAAGTCGGGAGACAATTCGGGCGTACAGACTTTAAGTTGCAATGCTGTCAGGGCCACTGGCATTATTTACATATATCCTTTATGGCCAAGCCAATGATATAAATCGAATATAAGTTTAGAGAAAATTCATTAGTAATTATCTACCACCTGGGGATTGAACTCGAGTCTTTTGACTCAAATTTTGGCTATCGTAGTATTGAACACTAATAATGTTGTAATTTAAAGTATACTTAAATTTTTACATTAGACTAACGTCGTGTGTTTCCCTCTAACACACGTCACTAACGTTTCCATCCTTCTGGGGCTTTTGAATTTCTGATCTGTATCACCGGAAAAAAGAAATAAAGCAAATAAAAAAAATACAGTCGCCTTATGTTCCAATTTTAAATTAAAGCTCGTAATAAAAATGTAACTGGTCAGTCTTTTAATTAATTATGAAAAATAATGAATTTTTTGTGTTCCGCTAATTGTGCCGGTGGATTTTAATGATTTTTTCTAAACTTGAAACTATATAAAAATTGAAGAGCAACGTAGACATAGCATTCGAAGTCTTCATTATGTTTCGAACGAATTTAATACTTGTGTCGTTGCTCTGTGCGGTTGGAGGCGTGTTATCTAATCCGAGTAAGTATTGAATAATTTGAATTCTAATATAAAATAACACTGTTCTTTCCTTTGATATCATCCCTTATTAGGCTATTAAATAAAACCGTAAATCTCCGAAAGACACATTTAGAGTTTCAACGTCAAGTCTTAGACATTTTACGTTATTATGTTATTTATGTTTGTTTTGGCTATTTGTGGTTCCTTAGTTGTTTTGGATTGGCAACTGTGCTTAAGGTGTTAGTGTCCATGTTTGTCTATGTTTAATTTTTATAAAGGAGCACTTTTTGTTATTATTCTTATTTAGGAATTATATCTTTAGCTTGGACATAGAGACGGCGACGGGCTCACCACCTGCCACGTTGTCCTGAAAATATCTTCGGTGAAAGGTGGGTCGAAGGGACTTAATTGTCTAGACTCGACCTCTGTCTACCCCTGTATTGGGAATTGCGTGAAGATATTTTTTTATTTTTTTTTTATACCCGTTTAAAATCGCTGATTTTCAAATAAACAAATTACAAAAAATAAGAAGCTCACGTCATACTTAACTTTATATTATTTTCATGCTTTTTGGAAATTAAAAAAAAAAACAAAAACATCTTTGAATATAAGGTTTTGTTACATGTCATCAAATGTAAGTAGTTAGAGAATTATGAGCTATGTAGTCGGAAACAACGAATGTACACGCACACCCGACTAAATGTAGAAAAAGTGTTTTTCAAAATTTATCCGAACAAATTTTACCGAACCCGGTAAAGAGTGAACCCGGTGTTAAAAAGCGAGACCATAGAAACCGGTGTGTAGGCCACTCGTCCACGGACGTCGTCAAATTATCAAAAGAGTGCGTTTTTTGTCTTTGATGCCGTATACCTGATATATCGTCTTTGAACAATTACATTATTTTAAACAACAAAAAAGATATATTGACAGAAAAATTATATGTGACAACCTATGACAAAATTTTATTTTCTTTCTTTACTATTGCAGGTAATAGCAAGTCGTCGATGTGTATCAGGAAAAGAGTAGCAGAGAATACTGACCCCGGAGGAACTCTGGCATTAAGGGCCGAAGAACAGCCGTCTATAGGCACTCCGATCGACCGTTCTCTCAATAAATCGCCTATCCAGTCCACTGGAAGCTTGCTTAGCAAACCTGAGTGCCAGACCCTGTTGAAGGCCTTCGAGATGTCGAGCGAATCCGCTGAAGCCTCCCCGTGTCTTCCGCTGGCCTCGCCCCAGCAACGCGTGACGTACAAGTATATACGAAGATCTCCATTGGAGCGACCTCGGCGACCCATACTGGTAGTCGCTGAGTAGATTATTCTCTTTAAAATACGACGGCAACTTTTTTTAGTACCTTTTCTATAAATTTGCAGAGAGTGGAGGTTATGACTATAGGACAATAGTTACTAGGGCCAGAGCAAGCTTCCATGACTTAGGCACAGATTTTGATTAAGAGAGAGGCAGTACAGATGGGTTAAGTCGGGAGACAATTCGGGCGTACAGACTTTAAGTTGCAATGCTGTCAGGGCCACTGGCATTATTTACATATATCCTTTATGGCCAAGCCAATGATATAAATCGAATATAAGTTTAGAGAAAATTCATTAGTAATTATCTACCACCTGGGGATTGAACTCGAGTCTTTTGACTCAAATTTTGGCTATCGTAGTATTGAACACTAATAATGTTGTAATTTAAAGTATACTTAAATTTTTACATTAGACTAACGTCGTGTGTTTCCCTCTAACACACGTCACTAACGTTTCCTTCCTTCTGGGGCTTTTGAATTTCTGATCTGTATCACCGGAAAACAGAAATAAGGCAATGAAAAAACTACAGTCGCCTTATGTTTCATTTTTAAATCAAAGCTCTAAGTAAAAACGTAACTGGCCAGTCTTTTAATTAATTATGAAAAATAATGTATTTTTTGTGTTCCGCTAATTATGCCGGTGGATTTTTAATGATTTTTTTTCTAAACTTGAAACCATATAAATATTAAAGAGCAGCGTAGACATAGCATTCGAAGTGTTCATTATGTTTCGAACGAATTTAATACTCGTGTCAGTGCTCTGTGCGGTTGGAGGCGTGTTTTCTAATCCGAGTAATTATTGAATAATTTGAATTCTAATATTAAATTACTCTGTTCTTTTTTTTGATAACATCCTTTATTTGGCTTTTAAATAAAACCGTAACTATCCAAAAGACATATTCAGAGTTTCAACGTCAAGTCTTAGACATTTTACGTTATTATGTTATTTATGTTTGTTTTGGCTATTTGTGGTTCCTTAGTTGTTTTTGGATTGGCAACTGTGCTTAAGGTGTTAGTGTCCCTGTCTGTCTATATTTCATTTTTGTAAAGGAGCACTTTTTTGTTATTATTCTTATTTAGGAATTATATCTTTGGCTTGGACATAAAGACGGCGACGGGCTCACCACCTGCCACGTTGTCCTGAAAATATCTTCGGTGGAAGGTGGGTCGAAGGGACTTAATTGTCTAGACTAGACCTCTGTCTACCCCTGAATTGAAAATTGTATGAAGATATTTATTTATGATATTATTTTATGTTGTAAATCCAAGATGACCGTCGCTACAAAATGGTGGATTTTATAATATTTTTTAATATGGCTTTTTTTAACTTTATACGTTTTACAAAAGCATTGGCTGTCGAACAACTACAAAAGATCTACAAAACTTATTTTTTTGTAACTATGTCTCTAGTCTGTGTCCAAACCACTGATATAAATAGTACATAAGTTTCTTAAACGCTTAGTTAAACAGTTATATGAGTTTGGTAAAGTTGACGGTAGCCGAAGGTAGCTGTGTCAGCGGGATGTTCAAGACCTCAGTCCCCCCGTAACCACGGTTGCTGTAAAGCATCCGAAACGTCGGGAAATAAAAATAGTTTGTAAAAACTAATTGAAAACGAGATAAAATCCGAAAATCGTTTTATTTTAAATGTGTAGTATTCGCATAAATTCAAGAAATCACTGATAATGTTTTTAAGTATAAACATTACATTACGTTTTTTAAGTATATACATTACATTTTTATTTATATGTTGAGAGTCCAGCCTAAGAATATTATTGATTAATTTATGTATTCTTTGTGCACCTTCCAATATGAGAAGGAATGAAGGCAGATTAAATGCGAAAAGCATTCCCAGCTAGTCAACCTTAAGGCAGTTGGCCCAATATTACATTTTAAACTTGAATATTTGTACCGCAACCGGCGCTCCCGCATATATGCGGAATGTAGATCTGCATCGCGATCTCAAACTGCCTACAATGGCAGCGCTATTTAAAAAGTTCTCCATCGACTACTTCGATAGGACGAACTTACATACAAATCCGCTAGTGGCAGCGTTAGGGAATTACACACCCGCGCGCGATACTCCACCTCAATTGAGGCGCCCGAAATGCGTCATCATAGACGATGATGACGCAATCACCATGTCAACAATGCGTATGAGGCCCGCCCTACGTACTTTCGCACACACAGACACAAGCCGCGTTCTGCGGCTTACACAACCTCGCCATCGTCGTAATTTTACGACTAGCACGAGACTTTCTCGTGGTCGTAGTCGTCACTAAAGGTTAACACAAGGCGATCCGAGGAGGAGATTTTCCTCCAAACCAACTGGGGCCCTCGGATCGCATGGCCCCTCCCCATGTCGGAAGTCATCTCTTTCGTTCTAGGGGACGCAGCGCTTCGCAGCAGCAGCCATTATTGTCTTCAACTCTAACGCGAGCCTCTCCTCGCAAGTCTCCTTAGACGAAGCTGTAAAGGCCTCCGGGCCAACAGCATCCCGTGGATGGTTTTAGTCGGTATGCTTCTCCTTCTGAGATTCGAGCCCGACACTGTTCGTTTCGGTGGCCTCCCGGCCAAGGGACGTTCGTGCCTAAAACATTTCCTCCATGGTTATCAAAAAAAATCTACACTATGAGCGTAATTTTTGAGGACATCTTGCTTCGTGGGGAATGCGGGATTTCTACTCACCGTATTAAGATTTTCAACGATTGAGTTAATGTAACGTAGCCTTATGATGTCAGCGCAAGAAATAACTTACTATTCCCGACGCCATATGGATTCATATATATTCAGTGGTGTCACTTAGAGTGAAGAATTTGTACATACAAGTTCATGCCTTGTGGCTCAAATGCAATGTGGCTCGGGAAAGGCTAATCTCGTGCGGCAATCGAATGCAGCAATCATTCGATTGCTGCACGAGATTAGCATTTCATTTTCCCTATACCTAAGCCTTTCCATTTCCTTCCTTCCTTCGCCCTGACGGAGATGATGAATTCGTACGCCATCAGCGTACGAATTCATCATCTCCGTCGGGGGCGAGTATTGAAACAGCCTGCACTTCCGTTTAACAACACTAATGTACACGTAAGGTTCGTAAAGTACACTACGTGCTTGCTACACAGGCTGTATCAGGCACAATACATCATAAACTCTGCGATAACAGGCTTTTATGTGTTTCATATTGACAATAAGAAATTGCCAAATATGATTGAACATGAGAGAATGAATATTGCGAAACAGGATTCAGTTGTATGTATCTAAGGGTGTGGTAACGGTTTAAGAATATTGCCACCCCCTGTTTTCCCACGAATGTCGAATGTATCTTAGGGTCATAATGGCTGCTGAATCAATGATCTAAGGCGCAATTCTGACCGGTTGTGAGTTAGAGTTACAGATAGCCGGTGCACAGTTTTAGGACAGAAACTGCCCTGTACATAGATATTGAAAGGTAAAAGACAAATCGACCTGTTAGTGATTTGTAACGACTACTTCTAATTAATAATTTTATTAAATACTACACTGACAAAATATTATTTTTGATTTCCTATATTTTTAAACTAAAAACTAAAAAAGCTACAATATTTGTACAGCCATATTTTTACCATCAGGTGAAACGAATGATACTTGTTTATAGAGTTAATATGCACAGTGTACTGTCGCTCTGGTGATGTCCCTGCGTGTTGTTACTCTGTACATCTGGAACTGTAACTTACAATGGTTGAATCACCATTTGAGCTAATTATCTGTGCAACGTGTCACAATTGTTACAAATGTTAATTGAATAATGCCATGCGGGGAATTCTTCTTACACGTAGGTAGAGACAATCAAATCCTTTCGATCAACTCTTAACCGAAGTTTATTTGGATTAATGTGACGGTGGTGTGCCTATAACCATCTTAGTGCCCAAGGTTTAAATTATACACAAGTTTTTGAAACATTAGTACCAGCCTAGCTCTTGGGGATCGAAGTCGGATTCCGATCACCCAACTATTCAGTTGTAGTGACTTATGATAAATAATAATAATAAATAAACACATACCTAGATAGGGACAACCTCACATACATTGTACTAATCTTAAAGCTTGAGCATGGAATCAGAACCATCGAACCAAGTTCCACAAACATCCAGTATCGTATAAGTTCAACTTAGCCTTAGACATGATCTGATCGCAGTACCAGACACCTGGCATCTTCGCACGCTGCTGCCCGTCATTAGTTTGCCCGTTAGGTATTGCTGACGGTTATCCTGCCATCTGACGGTAACTATATTTTTCCCTTAGTCGCCATTTACTACACCCGCAGGGATAAAAAGGATGGAATAATCTTACGCCGATACCACAAAGAACAAAGTATAAAAAGTATTTTACTCATCAGTGATATGCAGCCCCGAGGATGCTTATGTACTTATCGAATAATACCTTAACTCCAACAATTTTAATGGGCAAAAAAGAGGGAAAGTTTTGAAGGTAGCTTTTGATGATTATATTAATTGGGGATCAAGAATTTTATGATATAAATATTTATAACAGGGCACTAGTTACTTACATCAGAAAAGAATTAAAAAACATTACATACACAAATGTCATATTATGTACTCCAACCTACCAATACGGCAATTTTAAGAATATATTAAATAACTCTATTCAAGATTTCAATCAGTTATTGTATGAAGATGTTTGTTTACATAGATATGCTCATATTCTAGATGCAAATCGTAACTTGAGATATGACTACAGCATGTTTCATAAACCTTCGGGCAAAGTAAATAATAATGGACTTAGAACAATATTTCAAGACATCCTAAATTTAATAAATAAATTGAAAAATTCGGGTAATAGACTTATTCAAAAGGACAATTCAAATAATATAAAATTGACAAAAATAGAGCACGTGATTGATAAACAACCCAATAATTTTCTTTTTCGAATGTAAAATGATTAACGTACTACATCAAAATATAGCGGGACTTTTAAACAAATCGGACCTACTATGCATTTGTTTAGAAGAATTATATAAAACAAATAAAACTATAGATGTAGTATGTATTACAGAGCACTTTATCATGGAGGGTTATCAAAAATATTTAGTAGTACCAAACTATAAACTAGCAGCTTGTTACTGTAGGAAGGAAAGAAAGCGTGGCGGCGCCCGCATCTTAATACGAAATGAATACAAGTATAGAGAACTAAAACGTATTTCCGAATTTTCAATATCTGGTGTATTTGAATGTTGCGGAATAGAGTTCACACAATACAACATTGCAATTATGTGTGTGTATAGAGTGCCAAAATTAAATAATTTATCTAGGTTTCTGTACAAATTTGAGAAGGCATTGTATGAATTATCAAAAAAGAATTACGAGTTTATCTTAGTAGCTGGAGACTTTAATATGGATTTCCTAAAAAGTAACAATATGACTCAAGATTTCGAATGTTTGCTCTTAAATTATAATTTAAAGCTTGTGTTGAGGCAACCCACTAGACTTAAAAGTCGAACCTGTATTGACAATTTCGCACATAGCTATAAACAGACATGTGCTACTGATGTTATAGACTTTGCGTTATCAGACCACACAGCCCAAATTATTTCATATCCAATAAAAACAATTTCTACGTTGAAATACTGGCGTATTAAGTGCCGTGACTATTCGCAGGATAACTTAAATAAATATATAAAAAATTAAAAAAAAATAACTTCTAGTGAAAAATATGTTTCACATGATACAAACAATGCATACAAAAGTTTATATAGAGGACTTTAAATTATTATATGACCTTTGGTTTCCGTATAAAATTATAACCTTAACAACTAACAATAAAGTACAATGGCTGTCACGTGGTATAAAATTGTGTAGTAAAATCAAAAGAAAATTACTATGGGAAATGAGATTAAAACCATCAGAAAAAATAAAAAAAAATTCCATAAATATTCTAAAACATTTAGAAAAATTATAAATTTAACTAAAAAAGCTCAAAATAATCATAAAATACAAACGGCATCAAACAAGTCTAAAGCAACCTGGAGTATTATTAATAGCGTAAAACAAAAACTTCCAAAAGACCCCATTAAAAAAATAGTATTAAATAAAAATAACAAAATAACAGACCCGAACGAGATAGCGAACGTGTTTAATGATTTTTTTATTGACAAAATTGTACCAACCAAAAATTCAGAAAGCAATGTGACGACTTTCATAACGACTAAAAAAGAGTCATTTTTTCTCTAACCATGCATACCAAATGATGTTTTACAAATAATAAAATCTCTAAAAAATTCAAACAGCGTAGGATTTGACGGTGTATGTACTAAAATAATAAAATGTGCTGCTAATATTATCAGTGACCCATTATCTCACATTATTAACCTAAGTATTAGTACCGGTGTATTTCCAGATGCATTAAAAATATCTATTATTAAACCCGTACATAAAAAACTAGATAAAGAAAACATGGAGAATTATAGACCCATATCCTTAATACCTATAATGGCAAAGATATTTGAAAAGTACATTTATATAGCACTCTATAAATACTTTGAATCGAGCAACATGTTTAGCAAAGAACAAAAGGGATTTAGAGAAAATAAAACTATAGATATGACTATATATGAGTTACTGTACAGTGTATTAGTAAATGTAGACAACAGAACTCCCATTTGTTCTGTTTTTGTGATATGACACAAGCTTTCGACTATGTTGACCATAAGATACTACTTCTAAAATTAGAATGTTATGGAATTCGAGGAATACCACTACAGCTTATCAAATCTTATTTAGATAATAGAAAACAATACACTGAAATAACAAGTATCAATTTAAAAACCAATCTTGAAGAAACATATTTCTCAAATGAACGTATAGTACAATATGGTGTTCCCCAGAAGTGTACTTGGTCCACTCCTTTTTATAATATATATAAATGACTTACCTCGTGTTACAAATCAACCTATGACATTGTTTGCTGATGACAGTACTGTAACAATTAAATGTGAAAATACTAACAATTATAAAAATGACATTTTAACAACTTTAAATTTAATTATTAATTGGTTAAAAAACAATAATTTAAAAATCAACTTAAGTAAAACTAAAATAATTCATTTTCGACAACGCAATACAGCTGCTTCCAATTATCCTGACGTTACCTATGACAATAATAAAATCGAAGACGTTGACATGACTAAATTCCTAGGACTTAACATAGATAGTAAATTAAATTGGAAATATCATATTGAACATTTGTCTAAAAAAATAAATAGTGCTGCTTATGCTTTGTATAAAATAGCTCCCCAGATAAGTATTGAGACACTACTTATAACATACCATGGTCTCATAGTCTCTAATATTAGATATGGAATTATCTTTTGAAATTCAACGGACGCAAATATTATATTTAAGTCACAAAAGGTGCATTCGAGCAATGTTTAAGGTCAATGCACAAGAATCTTGTTGCCATATTTTAAAAATATAAATTGCTGACGTTCCCATCGCTGTATATATATGAAAGTGTAATGTTTGTAAAAATAATCCTACATTATTTCCAAAAGTTTCAGATATAATTATTCGCAATAGACGAGATAAACATAAAGTCTACGTACAAAAGCCAAAAACAACACTAATGTCCAAAAGTGTATGTTGTATGGCTCCAAACATATATAATAAATTACCACAAAGTTGGAGACTGTTGTCTAGCGGGTTATTTCAAAATAAGCTGAAAAAACTCTTAACTGAGAAATGTTATTATTCTATTGACGATTTCCTTAGAGATAATATACCTTTCTAGTGTAAATGTATAAATTGTAATTGATATTTCTTGACATTTGTTATTTAATTATTAGTATTATTCACAATTATTATAATTTACTTTAATTATGTTCAACTAAATATTATGTTTATATAAATTCAAAATTTTTTCTATTAAATTTATTATATATTTTTTTTTATATTGTAATTAAACTTTTGCATGCCTCAATAAGGCAGAATGTATAGGGCTATATTTTATAAAATATTAAGAACTAATGTTACCTACATTCTGGCAAATAAATTATTGATTGATTGATTGATTGATTGATTGATGGCCTCAGAGGTCGAGTAGCGTACAAACCAGTTTTCTAGATGTTACCAGCGCTCAGGTTCTTCTTGGTCCCCAGATGTATCAATATAGTTAACTACCACTATTTCTTTATTATATGGGATTTAGGTGTTTGTGGTACGATCGTTGTTTTTTTTTTCATAACATAGTGTCTTTTACTACTTACTCGTATATAGGGATCAGAGCAATTTATGTGATCTATTTTTTATATCTTATACTTTATTTGTGAACTCCGGCACATATTATGTATAACCAGTCTGGTGAAGTCCGTTGCTGAACATCAGCATCTTCGGGAAAACACAAGCAGGCAGATGTTCTTTGGAGATTCGTCAATACTCACTCACTATGCGGATATGTTGCTCAGGGAAGAACTGTTACTTCAGTACTGAAGATCCTATACGCCAGCTGTAGTATAAAAATTTTATACTGAAAGTAAAATAAAACTACCCTTCAGTTATGATTAAAGTGGAAAAGAAACACGTTTATAAACATGATTGTTTTATTTATACAGCACCATAAGTCTTGGTGGCCATTTGTGATGATGAAATAAACGTCCCACTTATCTGCTGTCAAGCACTCGCCCTTACAAAACAAGGAGGTTAAATAAAAATTTGCTATTATATTCACATCCTCTCTCATTCATTTTTATAGGCTGGAAGAAGAAGAAGAAGAACTAATGTTATAACCTGAGTTGCTTATCGAATTAAATCGGCCTCAGTTTTAAGTGATTTTTTTTACATCTAGACCATCTCTAGACCAAGGCCTACGACACACTTGTCAGCAAAGCTTATTCAGAACAGTGGTGAGCCCATCGCCGACTTAACCAACAATAAAATATACATGGATATATTATTACATAGATAAATATTTATGTAAACATTTAAGCATCCTTTAATAGTCACGATAGCCGAGTGGTTGGGTGATTGGAATTCGATTCAAGAGAACCGTGTTCGATTGACAGAATTTGAGGCTCGTAATGTTAATAATTATTATGTAACAAAAAATTTATGACTGTAAATATATTTTATAATATTTGTGAGTGTATTATGGCTGTTTAAGATTTTAAAAATATTCTATCTACATTCAGTATGTAAAAAGAAGACTAAGAAGACAAATTTAACATAAACAAGGGGGAATATTTACATTATCCTATGAAGCAAGAACCCTTTGAAGATATCTCATCGGGGCAAGGTAGGGGTGAAGCCGAGATAATAAGTTTTTATTCTCTGGTTAAACAAGATTATCAATCAGAATTATTTTTATTTAAAATACAGGAATATGTTAAATTAAATAATAAATGGATACATATTAGTAGGTAAATACTTACAGAGATACTAGAGGGACAACATCACACACATTTCTCTGATCCTAAAAAGTACGTAGCTAAATCACTTATTTTATATAATCGGAGACAAAAATAATACCACAAGTTATTATAAATCATTAGGAACCCCGAGTCCTTAGGGCTGGCGCAACATTAAAGCTACACTACTCGACCATGAAGGACCAACTTACACTTTGATTTCTTTATTTGCACGTAGATCTCCAAATTACTAGAATACATAACTTGATTGATGAAGCGTAAATCAATATCAATGTATCAAATTTCTTTTATCTCTCAACGCGCACAACTTCACGAATCCGCACGCCCAGCGAATTGTTTCAAATACTTAATTATTTATTTCCTCTACACCTTTGGTTCCCTGGTAGTGACTGCTAAGCAGCGATAAGGATGTCTAAATGTATTTGATCTTTTATAGTTTTTGTAGACCGTGGTGGTATGAAGTATGGCTTAAGAATATGCTAACTGCTTTTTCTCGTGGTTGTCGTAGTAAAAGAAAAGTCTTGGCCAAGGATAGATAGCTGTATAACCATATCGACAAAATATTAGACCAAAATAAGCAGACCGGGGACAAGCGGCGTCTAAGGTGTAAGATATTTGGTACTGTTGGTGGCAACCTCTCGCATGGGCGAGACCTATGTCCAGCAGTGGGCTATTATAGACCGTAATGTATGTATTGTTTTGGTCTGTATTATATCGTTTTGTGGTGAACATTAAAGTGTATTCCTTAATTCATCCATTCATTTAATTAAGGAGCGAGTCAGAAATTTCTTACACCGGTGGCCAACGTTATCACTGAAGTACCACAGAAGCAACGTACTTCTTTCGTACTGAACGTAGTTCATAGGTTTGAATCTCAGAGTAATACAGGGCAACATGTAACATTAAAATAACTAAAAAAATATGGTACTTGTTAAATTATAACAGTCAACGCATTTTTGATGTGAAACATCTATAGCCGCACGTAAAACCGATTTCTGGCGTGGCGACGCATGCCGTGGCTATACAAAGGTATACTAATTTACACCCTATTACCTGAGAATTAAGGTTTATAATTAAACACTGTAATCCCTTTTTTATATTTAATTAATTATATTCATATTATTCATATTAGTGACTATGTAAATTATATTAAGATTTCATTTTTACATGAAAGGTCATTTCCTAATAGTCAAAAAGGTTCAATAATTTTTAAAACGAATAAATATAAACTACCATTAAAATTAGCTGGAGATTTTAATGTAAATTTGCAAGAGCTGAATCAATGCCATTAATGACATTTCTTCAAAAAGAATTTCAATTGCAAATCAACAACAATCCAAAAAAATCTACTACCAAATATGGAACAATTATAGATGCTGTAATTGTGAGTTATCTTGATAATGTTTCATCCAATACTTTTGTAACGTAATAAATAAATATATAAAGATCTTCAAGCAATTCCGCAATTAGACAGAGGTCAAGTCTAGACAATTAAGTCCCTATGACCCACCTTCCACCGAAGATATTTTCGGGACAACGGGACTTTACTACTACGGGACTTTTGTAACGTAGTTTAGTTATCATCGACCAATCGTAACAGTAATACCGGCAGAAGAAACATCGAATATAACTATAACTGAAGTCACAGAGAGAGAGAGAAAATATTTAAATTGTGGCCACTTGATATTAATATCGAATTTTTATATCAAATGTAAATAAATGCTTATTAAATAAAGTTACCATTTTCTGTAAGAAATTCGTAATACTTCATTTTTTCATTAGTATTTTCTTAGTACTTCATTTTTTCATTCCTGTAATAATATTATCTTTCATGCATATTACTTGTACACACACGATATTTCACATCTGCCAGGCGTCCCATGACGGCTCACATTTTTTCAATATTGGGATAGTCAGTCCTATTTTCATCTTAAAAATAATAAATCAAAACTAAACAGACCGGGGATGGGCAGCGGTAACTGATCCCAGTACTGCGATCGCCAATCCACTTGCCTAGCGAGTGGATTAAAGCAAATAAGTGTGTAAATTTTATTTAAGTATAACGGGTCGGAGTTGATGAGTTTTTACATTTACATTTTTGTTTTCACATTTACATTTTCAGACATTTCCAGGCCGTTGTATATAAATTCGTGTAAACATTCCGGATCACTACTAAATAATAGAAACTAGAACAGCTAACTTGTTTGTATATCTAATAAATCAAATCATTTTTCATCGCAACAAAAACATGCACTCCTTTATCGATAGTAGTTTCCTAACGTGGTTCCTATGAAATTAAATACTTAGTTGACTGGAAGTAAATGGTGCAATGGTGCACAGTAAATAACAATAATTTTTTTCTAGAAATAACTCAGAAGTGATCTCCTTATATCGATACCTAGTCTCGTAGCGAGGTGAGTAGATGCTGAACCGCCTCGCCAACTGACACGTCTTCGTTTTGTATTCACTGTCCTCTCCTCTCTCAGTATCCTCAAACATGCGGGGACATTTAACCCACGGCGAGTACCTAACAGGAAAGTTTCTACCCTTTTGTCTAGCAAATTAATATTTAAATAGACTTGCTTAAACCCTTGACACGGAATATGTTTTAATTATATCCACTGAAATATTTTATTTTTGTATTTTCATGAATTCTCCCTCCTGAAAATATAGTCCTTTGGGACCACCTTACACCGATGTCTGTTTGTAACAATGTCACAATCTTTTTTTTCCAAGAAAACTGTTCAAAAATTTACATAGTTACATATTGATATAGATAAATATTCATATACACAAATGTACATTACGTAAATTTTTGCCCCTAGCGGGATTCGAATCAGCACCCCTTAGCTTCGACAGAAAGGTAGGTAGCACCGAAAAGGCTATCGCTATGATCGCTGAAATATTTTCTTAAAATATATCTTCACGCAATTCCTAATACAGGGGTAGTCTAGACAATTAAGTCACTTTGACCCACCTTCCACCGATATTTTCGGGACAACGTGATAGGTGGTGAGCCCGTCGCCGTCTTTATGTCCAAGCTGACGATATAATTCGTAAATAAGTTTTTTAGCAAAACCCATTGGTATGAGCCTGCCACCTGGGAATCGAACTCTGGACTCCTGACTCGAAATTCCCACCACCCAACCACTCGGCTATTGTGACATTTTTCTGAATATTTTGTTACATAACATAACTTATTGATTTTGATTTAATAATTTATTTCTTATTGTGACACGTGTTCTAGGAGCCGCGCAGTGTGCTGACGTAGTGAAATCAACACTAACCGATTTATTTAACATCAATTGCCATCGTGCGTGACAGAAGATCACAAGATAACGGCTCCAGGAATTCGGCTGATGTTATTTTTGTATATCTTCACGCAACCTCGTATTGTTGTAAACAGAGATCTAGACAATGAAGTGGGGTCTGTGGTCAAAACTTAACAAAGATGGGTCTTTGTACTAATTCTGAGATTGTATTTGGGATCGATTGTTTTATTCGGCGGAAGGTGGGTCAAAGGGACTTTATTGCCTACCCAGTCCACCACTTATGGTTGCGTGTAGATGAAAAAAATTATAACATCTGTCAAATCACTTCTTTTATGTTACATTTGTAATTTCAGCTCGGTGACGGGCTCACCACCTATCACGTTGTCCCGAAAATATCTTCGGTGGAAGATGGGTCGAAGGGACTTAATTGTCTAGACTAGACCCACCACCAGACTAGACTGTCTACCCCTGTATTGGGAATTGCGTGAAGATATAAATAAAAAAAAATAAAAGAAACTGTAATTTCAGAAAAGTAATAAGCTTGATATATGCATGTAAACTAGCTGTGTGGTGACTTCGGCGTGGTGGAATTTACTTTTAATGTCTTCCTGTAGACACATAAAAGGTGCCTTAAAATATCAGAGGCTGTCAAAGAGTGGCGGGGTAACCATCTCGTGAAATAGAATAAAACAGAGCAGTGACAGGCAGCAGCGTCTAAGGTGTTTGATACTGCGATCTGTATAACCCGTATTATTGAGTAATTAGTTCATAAAGAAGTGGGTGCTCTAACGTGGATACATTTTAATTTATAAGCTAATCACACTCCTTTATATAAATATTTATATGTCGCCATGGATTCTATTCAAGTTTGGTTGTGAAAATTAAGTCCCTTAACGCTTGCTTGCTCTTAGCTGCTAGCTCTTATGGAGTTCGAATCCCGTTAGGGGCAAATACTTGTGTAATGGATATTAGTCTTTGTACTCAAGTAACGGAGGTTTATATGTTAAATAAATATTTACCTATGTGAATACATCTGGATGTATGTATATTGTGCCATTAGCAAAGCATAGGCACTGAGACTGCGTTGGGCTCACCACACGTCACGTTGTCCCAAATAAGCTTCAGTGAAAAGGCTTAATTGGTCACAGAGGAAAGGGCAAAGATATACAAACAAACAATAATACATTTTTAGCTGGAGGTTATACACGCGACGATTTGAAAAATGTTGCAGGAAGTCGATGGATGCAGGTGGCTGAGGACCGTTTACGGTGGAAAGTTTTAGGGTAGGCCTATGTTAAGCAGTGGACTCTTGATAGGCTGTAAAGAAGAAGAAGCAGTTCGTGTGAAATTCCGATGATGGAATCTACATCTGGTAATCATAGAGATGAATACATCCCCAAATAGTCCCGATAATATTTTCGGTGGAAGGTGGGTCAAAGGGACTTAATTGTCTAGACTAGACCTCTGTTTACCTCTGTATTGGGAAATGTGTGAAGATATTATTTATTATTTATAATAAATTCACAATAATCAAATATTGATTAATATTGAGGAATTAACTACATATTTATTTTCATTATTGAAGTATAAAAACATTTCACGTTTTTGTCTATTTCTAATAATAATTCTATGTAGTACAAAGATTCTTTCATGTCATTACTTTCTATGCACAGCAAGTAATGAAATGAAATAATTTTTGATACTCTGAACTGATATCTTACAGTACACTGCAGGATACAGGCTTTTCTCGAGAGGCGGATTAGCAATAAGCACTAGGCGATTTGCGATCTGTTAGGACACCGACCCCGTATTTTTCTTTTAAAACAACAAATTTCTCTAGCTCCTCAATTTATTTTTGAGAACAATTACATGGACTGACTATGGAGTTCCCCATTCGTAGCGGTTGAACCAAACTTGAATACAGTAAAATAATATGAAATAATAAAAATGCTGGCTTGCACTTTTACATGCAATAGAATAGTCATAGTAGAAGCACTACGGTGCTGATTGTGCATTAATGTAGTAATAAGGGCACATATCGCAGTACCAAAAACTGGTCTGTTTTAGTTTAGTCTGGTATATCTCGAAATGGTTGTCCTGCCATCTGTCGTTACGCATTGTTATTCTTCAGCTAGCTTTTGTTGCGATTCTTGATTTGTTGCTTGACTTGAACACTACGACGGATCACCGTCTATCAACTTGTTACAAATTTGTTCCGGTGAATTGTGTGTCGAAATGAGTAAATTGTCTAGAGGACGAGAATTGTCTACCCCAGTAGTGAGACTAAAAAATGGAAATGAAAAATTGTAAATAAAAAGAGTTATTGCAGTAAAGGGATAATTACGAATATTTTCAAGCACATTGTGTACATTCCACTACGGTTGATCATTTTATGAGACGCTGAAGTAATATTCATAGTCATTATATCATTCGTTATAAAATAAATTGCTCATACTGATTTCGATTGCTACAGATAGCACAGGGGATATGTCTTAACTGTAACTCATAATGGATCTATAACTGTTACTGATATCGGATACTAAGCTTGATGAGATGAAATGCAAGCACTAGATATGCGAGTAATATACATATAGTCTAGATCTCTGTGTAACTCAGTATAAGTAACAAGCGTGAAGATAAAATAAATGTATTCAAGAAAATTTATTACAGTTCCTACCCTTAAAGCACTACAGGCGGTTTCCGAAAGTGTAGGTTAGATGGCGTTGTTCGTTTCACAGTCATGCTATGGTTGAGACGAAGAGATGTTAATAATTCTTTATTCAGAATAGCAATATTTTTATATCGAAAACTATCAAATGAGAATTAAGAAACGATTCGTTTAATTTTTGAAGCCATCCTCTTCGAGGTGGGATGGTGGGTGGGACATAAAAATACAGATAATATTTGAATTACTATGACGTAGCCTTATGGTGTTAGCGTAAGAAACAACTTCTTGGCCTGACACCTAGGGGCGTCATAAATATCAAGGAAAAGACCGAAAGACCCATCAACTTCGACCCATTGCACTAGAGAGGCTAGAAAAAATAAGTATGAAATTCGTTATTACCTTATTTACTCACTTAGCCGCCTATAAAAATCATTTGCAGAACGTAGGCTTATTCCCTTTAATCGACACGCTTGGCAAGCGGATTGGCGATCGCAGTACCCGACTCTTAGACGCCGCGCCCCGTACCAGGTGTACTTAATTTTGGTTTAATATTTTTAAGATGAAAAGAGGGCTGTGTATCCCAATATTTAAAAACGTTTATAATTATTAAATATGTTAAGTGACATATTTTTGTTGGTTCTTTAAGTTTATTTCAATGCTATATGTTGCATTGAATTCCTCTAAGATTCGAACCCATGAGCTAGAAGTTCGTTGCCTCCATATTGCGTTACTTCATTGATTACGTTACAATACGTTACAATACAAATATTATTTTTACGACTTAGTTGAACATAACTTATAGCTTTGTCGCCGTAACCGTTAGAGTTACGGCGACAACGCTATAAGCTACAATTTATGAAATAATATTTATATTTAATATAATGGAGAATAAATACTTAAATATTTTCATTTATTATATTATTTTTAACAGACTTACCTTGATGCCTTGGCACCTCGAACTTCGCACTTTGAACCTCGAACTTTGTGTTACACGAATGTTCGAAAGCCTTCCATTCCATCCGCCATTTTTATCCATCTTCCGCGTAAAAATGGACAAAATATTGGTGGGGGTGTGTTGGTACAGTTAAGGTTCCATAATTGCTATTTCATGTCATGACCGTCAAACTGTGACGTTTTTTAAACATTGTATTATTAAGAATCTGTAATGTAAAAGTTAACTGTATATGGCAAGTTTGAAAGATGATCTTACAACAAATATGATAAGGGAGCATCGGTATTTTATCTCAGGCATATTTGGTCGCGCGAGTTTACTATTATTATAAAATATCAAAGATTCTTACCGACGCCAGCCTTATTGATTCTACATAGGGAGTCTATGTAGAATCAATAATAAACACGTTTTTTTGTGAATCTAATGTTAACACAGTCAAATCAATTCTTACGAACCTCATTCTCCATTGTCTCTCTCATTTCCCCCACGACCCGTGTTCCGATAAAATCAACACAACCATAACGACGTCCTATTGTTTTACATCTAAAATTCTTCCTTCTTCTGTAAAGTACTTTTATGCAAATTTCTTTAGTGAAGGAATCTTCATTTAAAAATATTTCGCTAAAGTCCTTAGACAGAAAACACTGGCAATAAATTCTGGTCTGCAGTCTTTACATACGAAATAATTTAGATCTGTTAATACTCTGCATCAACCACAAATAATAATTTATTTAAATTTAATTACACTCTTTTCTGTTTTGTAATTAAATTGAAATAAAATATTTTTACTAAAATACGTAATAAAAAAAAGTAATGATAACTATCTTCACGCAATTCCCAATACAGGAGTAGACAGAGGTGTAGTCTAGACAATTAAGTCCCTTCGACCCATCTTCCACCGAAGATATTATCGGGACCATGTGAAAGGTGGCGAGCCCGTCGCCGTCTTTATGTCCAAGCCAACGATATAATTCATTTTTAAAAACCCATTGGTACGAGCCTGCCACCTGGGGATCGAACTCGGGTCTCTTGACTCGAAATTCCGATCAGTAATAAGTCACGGGTATCGTGACTTATTACTTTTGTGGTGGTGGATTACAAATAACAATTAATGAATATAATTGTTTATTACTCACAACATTAAAAAAAGATCTATAACCGAATTGAGAACCTCTTTTTTATGAAGTCGGTTAAAAGTAGCACACTTCAGATGACCTACGTGGTCGGGTGGGTGGCGTACACACCTGTTTTAATGGTGCTGCCAGTCAAGAGTCAATATACACTTTTCTATATTGTCTCAGGTCTGGCTTTTTGTGCTACTTTCATTGTTGCAGCTTAGACGCTGCTGCCCATCACCGGAATGCTGAATTTTGGTTTAGTATTTTTCGAAATCATTACCCACCATCGGTTATATACCACTGTATTTTCTAGACTTTATTTTTATTTAATAATCAACGGACCAAGCTACATTTGTAAGAGATATGAAGATATTCTGTCGATACCACCATAAATCATAAATTCGGTTGATGAAACCAAAGTGCGGAATGTATCTCTCATGTGGTATTATGAGAGAAGCTTGAGGAGCAGGCAGAAATACCTAATACATAATATCCTGGGTTGTGGGGAATCTCGAGAAAACCTTTGATAGCATTTCTTACATCATGCCTGGACGAAAAAGTTTTAGTGTCGTTACAAATCTATTAACCTGTAACAAAGAGCAAATTGGACAAAAAGAATATTCTTGATCTTCACGTTCTTCGTATCCAAAGTGCTCCCTCCTATTAACCCACATATTTTACTTATATTTGTGATTGAATATTGTGGTAGAAATAAAAAAAATATTGCAATTGCTATATATCTTATAATATCTTATAATCGTTAATAGAATATTCAAAATATATTTTCTTAATGATTATTTATTAATAAATTTTTGTAATTAAAATAATGCCTTATTAAAGTTACAGTATGTTATTTTTACCACTCCTTTCTTTCAGGAAAAAACTTTAATTTATATTGAATAAATCATGTATTAAAACTATATAAATAAATAAAGTAATGTTTAAAAGAAGAAACAATAATAGATTCTTTCGAGTTAGGGATTAAAGTTGTTGTTATGACTATTGAAATTAATTAGTAAATTGGCATTCAAATAATTGAATGCCAATTTAAATAAAATAATAATCCTCTTCTCAGGATTATTATGACGTTGACGTTTGGGTCATCCATATCAGGGGGGTGTAAAAGGCCCCCCTTTATGGGTTGCGAGTTTCGAGGCATTGCCTCATGACTCGGGCGTCTTCTCAGGGGGCTGCTGCTCCCCCGGTCCTGGGTACCGCCTTTCAGCGGCGTTGTGTAGGCGTGTTACGCACTTTACGTCTTATGTCGGGACTTTATTGCACTTCCCCGGTCCCCCCCGGGCTGGGTGGCAATAGGAGAATATCTCTCGGGAGGGGTCGCCACTTGTTGGTCGAGCGTGTAGCGATAGTCGTTCCTGGATCGCCAGGCGATGTAGGTGTTCATGTGGCCCGTTGTCAGCGCGGTCGTACATTCCGCGCGACACCCGGACCACGAATTCTTCAACAGTTTCCATTTTTAGGTCCCTGGCGATGACATCATTGCGTACAAAGCGACCCGCTCCAACTATAGTACGTAGTACTATATTCTGTTGGACCTGTAGTCGCCGACGTTGGTATGTTGAGGTGAACGCGTACCACGCAGGCGCCGCGTAAGTTAATCTTGATCTTATGTATGTTTTATATATACCTATCTTGGTTTTTACTGGTAGCTTTTTTTTGAAAGTACCGGATAGAGAACCGCCCTCGCTGCTCTCGCGCTACTTATAGCGTAGTCCACCTGCGCGGTGAGGCGTAGCGATTTATCTATCCGGCAACCAAGATAGGTGACGGCGCTCTGCCACTTGATCTTTTGTCCTCTTAGTTCGAGTTGTGGTGGCACGCGCCCTCGGCGATTGGTGATTATGGCGGATGTCTTACCGACATTAATAGTCATCCGCCATTTATCTAACCATTCAGGTAATAGGTCCAACAGTCGCTGCATCTTCTTGCCCGACGGGACGACGTAAAGTACGCGCTGTCGTCCGCGTAGAGTGCGAGCATGACATCGTCTTCCCACTCTCGGACGCGACCCTCGAGCGTGGGGATGTCGTTGGTGTAGATTGCGTACAGGCAAGGAGAAAGACAACTGCCCTGTGGAACGCCTGCTTCTATAGTGCGTACCGCCGAATCGGCTTGCTCGACGGTGACGTAGAAGCTACGCCCTACTAAGAACGATTCTACTAATCGTACGTAGCCAGGTGGTATGTTTTCCTCTTGCAGTAGTTTGTATATTAGACCCGTATGCCACACTCTGTCGAAGGCCTTCTCCATGTCTAGTAAGACCCCCAGACAGCAGCGGTCGCGATGTTGTTCGGCCGCTAAATAGTGTAACACACGGGCCAGTTGCGTCGTTGTAGAATGACCGCTACGGAAGCCGTGTTGTTCTACGCGAGGCTCTACGAGCGGGCGGAGCCTCCGTAGCAGTAACTTCTCGAATAACTTTGCTACGTACGATAGCAATGTTATAGGGCGATAGCTTGCCGGAGACTTCCTGTCTTTTCCGGGTTTCGGCAGTACGACTATTCTTCCTTTTTTCCACTCCGTGGGGTAGTGTAGGGTGCGCAATATCCCGTTGTAAAGACGGGATAGCGCAACAAATCCTTTTCTCGGCAGTTGTCTTAACGCGACGGTCGTTATAGCGTCGTGCCCCGGCGCTTTGCGCAGTGGCAAGCGCAATGCCACTTTTCTCACTTCCGCGGGGGAAATAAAATCATCCCCGCTTAGTGGCGGCACCGGAGCTTCCATAAAGTCCTGTACGCGTAGCTCGACTTGTTTGTGGAATTCTGCGGCGACAGCTGCAGCAGTGTTAGGCTTAAATTGCCCCTCGAGATGTTGTGCCAAGATCTCTGCCCGGTCCTTGGCTCCGTAGTACCGGTTGCCCACGTTGTCCACTAGTGGGCAAATCGGAGGTGGTTTCCGTAGAAGCTGTCCGTTAAGTTGGTGTAAAGATGGGGGATAGTCAGCGCTCTCTACTATACGACTATCCCATGTGTGTCTGCGGTGAGCTTGAATCCCTTCCGACAGCTCCTCCGTTAGCCGATTTAGCTTGGTTTTAACTAGTGGGCAACGTGTGCGCGCCCAGAGTTTCCTGGCTTCTCTTTTCTTTCTTATTAACGTTCTCAGCCGAAGTGGTAGTTCATCCTTACGGCGCGCTACAGGTACCGTCTTAGTGGCCGACAGATACACTTGATGTATCTTATCTCTAATATATTTGTCGGCCACTTCTACGTCGTCTGCTGTCATTATCGGCGCGCCGTATCCGATATTCGCTAGTCCACTTCGGTAGGTGTCCCAGTTGGTTCTTCTCTTAGTTCCTCTGGGCGCTACGGAGTCCACTGTTTGTGAGATTGTGAAGTAGACTGGTAGGTGCTGCGTATCCAGGTCGTACAGCACCTCCGTTTGGACCGGGTAAGTGATACCGTGACACAGTACGACATCTATAACATCCGGTCGGTGTTTCCTGTTTGTGGGGATATGTGTTGGCGATTCTGTGCCTAACACTTCATATCCCCATTTCTCTGCATCTTCGTATAATGCCTTGCCATTGGGGATATGGTGTTCGACCCCCATGCCGTGTGTTTAGCGTTTAAATCCCCGGCAATTATGGCACAATGAATTGGACAACGCCCTGCCTGCGCGTCATAGGTCTGTGCGACCGGTAGCATGGGAGGCGGGGCGGTAGGCGTGGCCCTATCTCCTTCTGGGACTCTACGCATCTCTTTCCGGATGCGTGGAGACGGAGTTGGGGGGGACATCTCTTCGCTTATATAGTCGCCGGGTGTGCGGTCAGGTTGAGTTGCACAACTCGCGGCGACTAGAGCGCGCTTTCCTTGCGTCGCTCTGTTCTTAGTGTCCCCCCGTTCCAATGTCGGGGGCAGGTCGAGATACGATGTCGATGTGCCGACGCTGGTTCTCTCCCTAGGCAGCGGTACTTCTTGCGCGGGAGAGTACTCTGACGACGACGACGATGTCGATGACGGAGATTGTGGTGGCTGTAGGTGGATTCTTACAGGGGCTGCGCATACGCGCTTGTCCTCCTGTAGATACATTTCGTCGATTTCTGGTGGTGTGCGTTGTCGAGCCGCTCGCCGAGCTGGGTTGGGACCCGGTTCCCCCGAAGTGGGAAACTCAGTTCCCAATTCTTGGGAGAGCGCGGGTGCGGTGCCCGGCGAAATTGCGCTTCGTGGCAACGGTTGCGGAACTCGCGGCGGTTGCGTTGCTCGTTCGCGCTGGGGTAGGATCCGTGATTGACCCGGGTCAAATATGTTCCGCTCCATTAATGGGCGGTCCACTACCGCGAGTCTTCTTTGGTGGTGTTGCTGTTGTTGTTGCATTTGGTAGCGAGCGGTCAGGGTTCGGTGTTCGGTTTCCTGAGACTCTGTTCCGTCTCGCGGGTTCATCGGTGTCTCCGACATCGCGGTGATTTTACTTGCGCGTGGGGACCTGCGTGCCTCTTGCAACTCCCCCGCCCCTCGTCGCTGTTAGCCTCACCGAGTGACCCCGGTGGCGCTCCCAGCGGTTTGGGGTCTTCTACTGGTTTCTACTGGTCTTCTACTGGTTTGCTAGTCCAGCTGAGAATTCGCCACTCATATGTGTGGGCTGACCAGCCACGCATATGAGGTGCACGACCTTTGCCCTTTCCAATGAAAGGGATGGGGTGTGCGTGAGCAGACAGTTACGTTCCGCCGGTTACATTGCGCACACAGGGATGTGTGGACGGAAAGTAACTGTTTTAGAAGGGGTGAGGTCACCCAAAGCCTCTTGCTTCAAAGCGTCTAGAGGGAGTAAAACTCAACCTTTCTGCCTATCCACCGAGCTCTTCGAAGTGACGGCTGCCGAGGTGACTTGTACTGGTCGAAACTTTCCAAAGTCCACCGATGCAACGCTACTCAAAGCCCTTCTTCGATTATTATGGTTTAAGTTTATTTTTTTAATTATGAATAACGTTACTTTGCAGAGATAAGTTTCCATCCCGGCTAACAGCGCTTCCCAAGTATTCAGCTGTTCTAGACTAGTACCAGCAGTAACGGAGTGATTACTTCTTGTTTTTTTTTCTGTGAAATATGATTTTATGATTTTACTCTTTGACCTACTCTTCAGTATCGCCCATAGATAATTCGTATAAATAAATTACTATGGGGACTATAGTAATTTTTTTTCAAGAGTTCAATACTTCTAAAAAGTGAAAGTAAAAGAGAAATAATTAATTTAATTTTGTCGTACCTTTTAGAATTTTTGAAATCATAAGGTTCTTACAATATGCTACTATTATATAGTGTATATTTATGATTAATATTATATTTTATAAAAATATATAATATAATTTCCTACTCCGCTGCGAATTCTTTTAATTACTTGATATTTCACTGAAATTGACTTGTGCGCATTATTAATGCTCAAAAAATACTAGACCAAAATTCAGATGCGGTGTTTACGATACGAAATGTCTGGTACTGTGATGGCCAATCCGCTTGCTAAGCGAGGCGACTACGGAAAACCCATAATACTCCCGTAAGGAGAGCTCTATGTACTGCAGTGAACTTTTTACTTTAATGTATGAATGGATGTAACTGAATATGTCATAAAATTCATTCAGCATTGACTAGCGTTACTTCTGATTTCGAATCTCAGACGAATTGAGGCTATGAAGCTCAATCAATCACTGATGTTCTCATGAACAATAGGGATCAAAATCCATTTTCACAATACGAAGATCATGATTAGTAACATTATAAATTTATAATTTCCAGAGATCCTACAAGTGATGGATTTAACACCTGCCGATGTACAGTAGTCCAGTTTTTTATTTTTATTTTATAGTATTCACTAAACTTTGTATAGTGAATTAGGCCACTACTGTTCTCATAACGAAAATTTAATGTTAGTGCAAAGCTTAAATATTGCTCGAGTTCTGTGATGTAAATTTTATCTTCCTCGAATCGCATCTAAATCGTCCTTCGATGTTATCACAATAGCGTTATGTTAGGTATGGACAAGGCTAGATTTTCTCTTTATGAAAAAGAAAGAATGATTATTTCAAATAAATAATTGTAAGAAAAATATTTTAAGAAGAAAATATTTGTAATAAAATTATTAATCCTGGCGATACTAATCAGGATAATGAGAAAATCTTATTGAATTATCGTATTATCGTTGGATCTTGATACATCTTGGAAGTTTTAATATAATCTTACCGTTGAAAGTGGGACAAAATCGAATTCAACGGATTCGATTACAAACAAACATACAGGTTAAGCTAATAAACGCATCAGCAAAAAAAAAAAAAAAAAAAAAAAAACACTTTTATTCATGCTCTAATAGATACATAATAAACCAGGGCCTAGGTGGTGTGTAATCTGAAATAACGTAGACGCAATGTATAAAGAGTGACTTTCATGCGTCACCTGACATTGATGCGTCCAGAAATTGAACCTAAGATCTGGTGACACCATAATAACAGATTCGTACGCTATTTAAATTATAATAACTTTTATTAATATTTTGTATTATTTGTCAAAGAGTTCATAATTGGTTGGAAAGGTTGTTTTTAAACACAATCTTGTTTAATTAGAAGATAAATGTAGACACCAAAGGGGTAGATAATGCTTTTTCTACGTTATCGAAAAAAAGAAAAAAAAACAGATGTGGGTTTATCGCTACAACTAAACTGAAACACAAAAAACCTTTACTATAATTTTGAAAATTAATTATAGGGTTGCAACAACAAAACGGCCATCAACTGCGTAATGCTGGAGCCATGTTACGAGTATCGCAACTACAGCGCTGGTATTCTGTATAGATTCTGTGAGCCATGTATGGATAAATATATATATAAATAAATAAACAAACAAAACCGTGAGCAGTCCCCCGACTGTGTCATATATTAAATTACAATTTGAATAATACCAATAATAAATGTATAAACTAAAACTAACACGATTTCACACTTTATATGCTCCGTAAATATATTTCATAAGTGACTATTTATACAAACTGTTTTGAGTAAAATTGTTTACTTTAATGTTCATGATTCTTTCTATCGGTGTGTATATTTTTCCGCTTCTATCATGGGTTAGGATTGATAAGTCCCTTTAGTTGTCACCGTCAGGCTACATTATAGCTATTGAATAGCGATTGTCTTGATGAGTATGCATTACGCAGCCTACCTCTTAGTGGGATTGTTTCATAAATTAGACGAATTGCTTAGTCTTCGATATTTAATGGTAATTATCAGAGTTTCAAACATTATCACTA
>JAGSMR010000201.1:0-95807 GCA_029286605.1 Sericinus montela
CACTCACAACAATGTTCTCGCAATGTCTCAAGGACGAGGAACGGAGCACTCTGCTACAGCGTCTCGGGACATGTCAGTGTTCATAGCTATTGCGTTAATTAATGTTTACATAGTTTTAATGGATAATTATAAATCCATTGTTTTTAATATTTAATTTTAATATACTGAGGCTATTTATAAAAACAAGATTGTAATATTCTTTTATATAATAATACTATCTTAACATTGGTTTTAAAAGAGACGTTATTTTGAAAGATGTTCAGTGTTCAAGTTAAACGGTCAATTATAGTTTACTAAGTTTTAATAGATAATTGTATAAATTAATAGTGAAACATTTAATTTAAATTAATATTCATCTATTTATAAAATGGTACTTTTAATAATATTTCTAATGTAAAAATATTATTTTAACATTGGCTTGCAAGGATGTTGTATTGACAAACTGTAGGGGTTATTCGATGCTGCAACCATGTTTGATGTTAGACGGTACAACAAGAAACTACATTTGTTTTCATATTTTGATTAATGTTGTTAGTATGGATCAATAAACATTTATTGAAGTCTAAGTTTGATTTTGATTTGTCTGACCCTTTGACAACAGTATTTGTGTATTTATTCATTGGAATAAGAATTTAAATTCGTCTATCGACACAGAGTCTGTCTTAGTGAGACAAAACAGGCGTAGAAAGAAATTTTATATAATGTTGGAAACACATTAACTCTTTTCCTAGACATTATTCGGGCACGATCACCTCAGTTCTAGGTGTCATATTAACGTATTTATTTATTTATTTGCTTGTATATGTACATACATTGGAGAAAGAATATAAAATTCTATTTGAAGTTCTTAAAAATATTTACACACCTTTGAAAGAGTATATAGCAATTTGATTTTTGTTGATATATATACATATTTCTATAAAAGTATACGGCATATATATTATAAATTAACTAATGAATTCTCCTTTAAATTAACTAATGGAAATTCCTTGCTTATTTAATTTTGTACACACACTAATATATCTTTCTTAGTCAATGATTATACAACTGTCTGTATTAGAATGTTCCGCAAGATGCTGCGACGACCTGCAGAACATTGCGGGAAGTCGATGGGCGAAATGACACAGTGGATCTCTTATGTGGCGATCCCTAGAGGCGTTCAGCAGTAGACTTCATTAGACTGTTATGATGACGATGATCATGATAAGAAGTATGTCACATGAGAGGTTGCAATTACACTTTGTTAGATGAAAGGTCATTTATTGAATGACAACATTTATCGATTGGTCTACCATCTTTAGATGTATGTTTCCGTTTAAATATATTGAGATTTTGATGTTTTATACTTTTTAGTATTTTATTATTGAATATGACCTGTCATATACGCAAATTACACTCATTTTACTAACATTATCACATGCACACCAGTGTACATAGATATCGCATCTCATACTTATTATGCGTTTTCGTGTATCTTTCAACATTAACATTATTAAAACAGAGATAAGTAGCTACTTATAATATGTACAGTGAGGTATAGAGTTAGAAGTTTCTAGGATTTAAACTTATAACAACTTCAAGTAGTTTCAAGATTAAAGATTGGCTATCGTGACTTTCTTGGATTATTTTGTGGAAGGCACCTCTAAATACTCTAAGGTAATGTCGGTGCACTTGGACGGCTGTCGCAGTTCCGGGGCTGCGGCATGGCGGGGAGGGGGCAGCTCCACTCCCGGACGGCGCAGCTGCAGCGTGGAGGAGCAGGTCACAAACTGACCCCGTAGCTTATTGCTAGCGACCCCGCCTTCGAAGCTAGGGGTTGATGATTTACATGTGCATACGAATCCCTCCTGTCCGTGAGAGTGTCTCGGAGAGGCGACAGAGGGAGAGCCACTTACCCTACCTATCTCGAAAATACCAGATTAAAATGAGCAAACTGGTGACAAAGCGATCGCCAATCCGCCTGAATGATCGCGAGAAGCCTGTAGAATCAATCCTGAAATGGACTTTCATAGGCTATTTTTATGTATATACTCAACCAACCATGTCGTAGCACCATAACACAATGAATAGTATCACGGAAATCGGTAGAGCCTGTTCTGTGATATCAGTATCACTTGCAGGATTAGCTCATTTTGTTTGGGCTAGCTCCTAACACCGGTTAAGATAATATACTCGCAAAGATGTGAATGGATGTGAATAACAGGATATATCAGAGCACTTTGTTACGTAACTGATATCTAGTTACTAACCATGACATAATTAATATTGTAAATGATATATAAACATTTAAAACGTTAAGATAATTGCACGTTCCTCGCCAGGTATCCGAGCTGCTGTGCCACTGCACGGACCCCACTTCCTGGGCGTCACCAGGTCCAATTGGGAGCCCTGGATCTAGTCACGAACGATGCGATGCGATATTGAAATTGAGCTGAAACTCTAATTAAAACTATGTCCTTTCCGAACCAAAAATTTACTAATAATTTGTTGTATTGTGTTATATTTTTATAATAAATGGAAACTGACATGTTTTAACTGTTTTATTTCTTTAACAATCTACGCAAAACAACGATAAGCCTGTCGCTACCTGTCACGTTGTCCCAATATCTTCGGTGAAAGGTGGTCGGAAGGATTTAATCGTTCAGACCTCTGTCTACCTCTGTATTGGAGGAATATGTGAATATGTTTTTAAAATAAAAAGTAGCCTACGATCCCACGTTACGCCATAAAATATTGCTTTCTGCCAGTGTAAGTTCTGTTGAAATCGGTCTAGCCGTCTCAGAGATTAGCCGGAACAAACGGACAGACACCTGAAACGTCTGGACCGATTTTGACGGAACTTTCACTGGCGGTAGCTGATGTTGTAAGGTGTAACCAAGGCTAGCATTATTTTAGAAACAATAATTAGGGTTTCGTTCTAAAACCGCGGAAAGAGCCGCGAGCATTTAGTCGAAGGCTGTTACACAACAACTAAACACTTACTTAGATGCTGGATGCTGCACCGACAAAAGCTTATGTTACTTTCGACTTATACATTACACTTATATAACGTACACACATAACAGCTTGCAGTAGTCCACTGCTGGACATAGGCCTCTCGCGTGCCGTAATCGCCACGCTTGACAGGTGCAGATTGGCGATCGCACTACCAGACACCTCGCAACCTAACCTAACCTAACATAACCTAACCTAACATTTGTACTTAGGACGGGTATTATTCAGCGGGGCATATAGACTAAAGGAAAATGTTAAAGAGTAAATCTACTTTTTCTACATGTCTCGGGACTGGGTATTTGTGGCCCATTCGTTGTTTCTTATTCCATAACACAATTGAGTTTGCTACTTACGCATTGGACATCGGTGCCGTGTATGTGATTTTCAACCTATCAATGTATGTTTCTACGTATGTATTGTTGGGTTAATTAATGTTAAGAGAGCCTTGAGATATAATTACAAATTCATACTTAATTATTCAATCCAAATGTAACTAAGGCCATTTATGGCCATGTGTCCAATGGTATTTTAACATAAGCCTAAAAAGAGATATTGTTTTGTCTAATTTTTCAGTGTTCATAGCTATTGCGTTAATTAATGTTTACATAGTTTTAATGGATAAATCCATTGTTTTTAATATTTAATTTTAATATACTGAGGCTATTTATAAAAACAGTATTTGTAATAAGATTTCTTATATAATAATACTATCTTAACATTGGTTTTAAAAGGGACGTTGTTTTGAAAGATGTTCAGTGTTCAAGTTAAACGGTCAATTATAGTTTACTAAGTTTTAATAGATAATTGTATAAATTAATAGTGAAACATTTAATTAAAATTAATATTCGGCCTATTTATAAAAATGGCACTTTGAATAATATTTCTAATGTAAAAATATTATTTTAACATTGGCTTAAAATGGATGTTGTATTGACAAACTAGCCGGGGGTTATTCGATGCTGCAACCATGTTTGATGTTAGACGCAACATACAATTAAGAAACTACATTTGTTTTCATATTTTAATTAATGTTGTTAGTATGGATCAATAAACATTTATTGAAGTCTAAGTTTGATTTTGATTTGTCTGACCCTTGACAACAGTATTTGTGTATTTATTCATTGGAATAAGAATTTAAATTCGTCTATCGACACAGAGTCTATCTCTAGCGGAGATAAAACAGGCGAAATTTTATAATGTTGGAAATACAATATTAACTCTTTTCCTAGACATTAGTCGGGCACGATCACCTCAGTTCTAGGTGTCATATTAACGTATTTATTTATTTATTTGCTTGTATATGTACATACATTGGAGAAAAGAATATAAAATTCCCATTTGAAGTTCTTAAAAATATTTACACACCTTGAAAGAGTATATATAATTGATTTTTGTTGATATATGTACATATTTCTATATTATATTAAGTATATTAAATAAATAAATTAACTAATGAATTCTTTAAATTAATTAATGAATTCTACTTATTTAATTTTGTATTATTATTAATTAATATATCTTTCTTTGTCAATGATTATACAACTGTCTGTATTAGAATGTCTCCCGCAAGATTTTGCGACGACCTGCAGAACATTGCGGGAAGTCGATGGGTGCAAATGACACAGGACCTTTCTATGGCGATCCTTAAGAGAGGCGTATGTTCAGCAGTAGACTTCTGTTAGACTGTTATGATGACGATGATCATGATAAAGTACATGTCACATGAGATATTGCAATTACACTTTGTTAAATGAAAGGTCATTTATTGAATGACAACATTTATCGATTGGTCTACCATCTTTAGATGTATGTTTCTGTTTAAATATATTGAGATTTTGATGTTTTATACTTTTTAGTATTTTATTATTGAATATGACCTGTCATATACGCAAATTACACTCATTTTTACTAACATTATCACATGCTCACCAATGTACATATAGATATCGCAATCTCATACTTATTATGCGTTTCGTGTATCTTTCAACATTAACATTATTAAAACAGAGATAAGTAGCTACTTATAATATGTACAGTGAGGGCAGAGTTAGAAGTTTCTAAGTTTAAACTTATAACAACTTCAAGTAGTTTCAAGATTAAAGATTGGCTATCGTGACTTTCTTGGATTGGCTTGTGAAGGCACCTCTAAATACTCTATGTACGTCGGTGCACTTGGACGGCTGTCGCAGTTCCGGGGGCTGGTGCGCGGCGGAGGGGAGCAGCGCCCGCTGGGCAGGCTTGCAACTGCGCGTGGAGGAGCATGAGTCTGAAGCTGACCGTAACGGTTACTAGCGACCGCCTTCGAAGCTGGGGTTGATGATTTACATGTGCATACGAATCCTCTCTGTCCGTGAGTGTCTCGAGAGGCGACAGAGGGAGAGCCCTACCCTGTCTCGAAAAATACCAGATTAAAATGAGCAAACTGGTGACAAAGCGATCGCCAATCCGCCTGAATGATCGCGAGAAGCCTGTAGAATCAATCCTGAAATGGACTTTCATAGGCTGTTTTTTTTGTATATACTCAAACTAACCGCGTTCGTAGCACTATAACACAATGAATAGTATCACTGAAATCGGTAGAGCCCGTTCTGTGATATCAGTATCACTTGCAGGATTAGTTCATTTTGTTTGGGCTAACTCCTAACACCGGTTAAGATAATATACTCGCAAAGATGTGAATGGATGTGAATAACAGGATATATCAGAGCACTTTGTTACGTAACTGATATCTAGTTCCTAACCATGACATAATTAATATTCTAAATGATATATAAACATTTAAAACGTTAAGATAATTGCACGTTCCTCGCCAGGTATCCGAGCTGCTGCGCCACTGCACGGGGTCCGTGCAGTCACGTCCTCGGCGTTACCAGGTCCAATTGGGAGCCCTGGATCTAGTCACGAACGATGCGATGCGATATTGAAATTGAGCTGAAACTCTAATTAAAACTATGTCCTTTCCGAACTAAGAAATTTACTAATAATTTGTTGTATTGTGTTATATTTTATAATAAATGAAACTGACATGTTTTAACTGTTTTATTCTTTAACAATCTACGCAAAACAACGATAAGCTCGTCGCTACATGTCACGTTGTCCCAAAATCTTCGGTGAAAGGTGGGTCGGAAGGATTTAATCGTCTGAACTTCTGTCTACCTCTGTATTGGAGGAATATATGAGAATATGTTTCTAAAATAAAAAGTAGCCTACGATCCCACGTTACGCCACAAAAAATCAGCTTTCTGCCAGTGTAAGTCCCGTTGAAATCGGTCTAGCCGTCTCAAGTTAGCCGGAACAAACGGACAGACACCTGAAACGTCTGGACCGATTTTGACGGGACTTTCACTGGCGGTAGCTGATGTTGTAAAGTGTAACTAAGGCTAGCATTATTTTAGAAACAATAATTAGGGTTTCGCGTTAACTACAAAACCGCGAGAAGAGCCGCAGGGGGCAGCATTTAGTCGAAGGCTGTTACACAACTAAGCTTACTTACTTAGATGCTGCACCGACAAAAGCTTATGTTACTTTCGACTTATACATTACACTTATATAACGTACACACATAACAGCTTGCAGTAGTCCACTGCTGGACATAGGCCTCTCGCGTGCCGTAATCGCCACGCTTGGCAGGCAGATTGGCGATCGCACTACCAGACACCTCGCAACCTAACCTAACATAACCTAACCTAACATTTGTACTTAGGACGGGTAATATTCCTTGGGGCATATAGACTAAAGGGAAAATGTTAAAGAGTAAATCTACTTTTTCTACATGTCTCGGGACTGGGTATTTGTGGCCCATTCGTTGTTTCTTATTCCATAACACAAGTGAGTTTGCTACTTACGCATGAGACATCGGTGCAATGTATGTGATTTTCAACCTATCAATGTATGTTTCTACGTATGTATTGTTGGGTTAATTAATGTTAAGAGAGCCTTGATACATAATTACAAATTCATACTTAATTATTCAATCCAAATGTAACTAAGGCCATTTATGGCCATGTGTCCAATGGTATTTTAACATAAGCCTAAAGAGATATTGTTTTGTCTAATTTTTCAGTGTTCATAGCTATTGCGTTAATTAATGTTTACATAGTTTTAATGGATAATTATAAATCCATTGTTTTAATATTTAATTTTAATATACTGAGGCTATTTATAAAAACAGTATTTGTAATAAGATTTCTTATATAATAATACTATCTTAACATTGGTTTTAAAAGGGACGTTGTTTTGAAAGATGTTCAGTGTTCAAGTTAAACGGTCAATTATAGTTTACTAAGTTTTAATAGATAATTGTATAAATTAATAGTGAAACATTTAATTTAAATTAATATTCGGCCTATTTATAAAAATGGTACTTTTAATAATATTTCTAATGTAAAAATATTATTTTAACATTGGCTTAAAAGGGATGTTGTATTGACAAACTAGCCGGGGGGTATTCGATGCTGCAACCATGTTTGATGTTAGACGCAACATACAATTAAGAAACTACATTTGTTTTCATATTTTAATTAATGTTGTTAGTATGGATCAATAAACATTTATTGAAGTCTAAGTTTGATTTTGATTTGTCTGACCCTTGACAACAGTATTTGTGTATTTATTCATTGGAATAAAATTTAAATTCGTCTATCGACACAGAGTCTATCTCTAGCGGAGATAAAACAGGCGAAAGAAATTTTTATAATGTTGGAAATACAATATTAACTCTTTTCCTAGACATTAGTCGGGCACGATCACCTCAGTTCTAGGTGTCATATTAACGTATTTATTTATTTATTTGCTTGTATATGTACATACATTGGAGAAAAGAATATAAAATTCACACCTTGAAAGAGTATATAGCAATTTGATTTTTGTTGATATATATACATATTTCTATAAAGTATATTATATTAAGTATATTATAAATTAACTAATGAATTCTTTAAATTAATTAATGAATTCTTTACTTATTTAATTTTGTATTATTATTAATTAATATATCTTTCTTAGTCAATGATTATACAACTGTCTGTATTAGAATGTCTCCCGCAAGATGCTGCGACGACCTGCAGAACATTGCGGGAAGTCGATGGTGCAAATGACACAGGACCTTTCTATGTGGCGATCCTTAGGAGGCGTATGTTCAGCAGTAGACTTCTGTTAGACTGTTATGATGACGATGATCATGATAAAGTACATGTCACATGAGATATTGCAATTACACTTTGTTAAATGAAAGGTCATTTATTGAATGACAACATTTATCGATTGGTCTACCATCTTTAGATGTATGTTTCTGTTTAAATATATTGAGATTTTGATGTTTTATACGTTTTAGTATTTTATTATTGAATATGACCTGTCATATACGCAAATTACACTCATTTTTACTAACATTATCACATGCACACCAGTGTACATATAGATATCGCAATCTCATACTTATTATGCGTTTTCGTGTATCTTTCAACATTAACATTATTAAAACAGAGATAAGTAGCTACTTGTAAGATGTACAGTGAGGGCAGAGTTAGAAGTTTCTAGGATTTAAACTTATAACAAATTCAAGTAGTTTCAAGATTAAAGATTGGCTATCGTGACTTTCTTGGATTGGTTTTTTTTTTTTTTTTTTTTTGATAACCGTGGAGGAAAATGCTTTAAGCACGAACGTTTCCTGACCGGGAGGCCACCGAAACGAACAGTGTCGGACTCGGATCTCAGAAGGAGAAACATACCGACTAAAAACCATCCACGGGATGCTGTTGGCCCGGAGGCCTTTACAGCGTCATCTGAGGAGACCTGCGAGAACGAAGGCCCGCAGGTAAAAAGAAGAAAAGAGACAACGTCGTGACGCACTCGAACCCTGTAACGAAGCGAAGACCTTCGACATACGGGGAGGGAGGGTGAGAGGCCCAGGGGCCACTCGTGTTGGGAGTGGGTCGTATTTTCGGACGGTTACCCGAGACATTCTCGTGTGAACCGTGAAACATGGGACCGCGATTCTGACTACGAACTGTGTGTAGTGTACCTACTGCGTTCGTGTGTTGTTGAGATTACGGGGACGCGGCCCCGAATCTTTTGTTTGATTTTGTGATGACGTCGTCATCATCAATCAAGACGTGCTTTGGTCGTCTATCAAATCGGGTGATAATTGGGGAAGGGTGTAGTTTCCTAGACCCGCCACTAACGGATTTGGGTGATCCTTAATTTTTCGAAATATCTTGACGATATTTCTTTAAAAGAGCCGCCACCGTGGGGATCTCGAGATCTCTATGGAGATCTGCGCTCCTCATGTATTGGGGTGCGTTTGTAGCACGCCTCATGAACTTGTTTTGGATGACTTAGAGTGTTCTCAGATATGACCTAGGTGCGTGCGCGAACGCGACACACGCATAGGACATTATCGGCCGAACACAGGTCCTATATAGTAACAATTTTGTCTTAGCGACATTTTGCTACGATGGCTTGTGAGACTGTAAAGTCGACCGGAAACGAAGGCCGCTTTGTCTCTGACATGTTTAATGTGTTGTTCGAAGGATAACCTACGGTCTAGAACGACCCTAGGTATTTCACCTTCTTAACCCACGGGATGGGTTTATCGAACATTGATATTAGGTTTTGGAATTTGGATTGGACTATGCGCTTTACGCGCGAAGGTTTCAGGGAGAACTCTTCCTAGAGAAGAGTACGGCCTGGCTTTTTTCAGGGTTCACATCAATTCTCCAGGTCCTAAACCAGTGGCTTAGCACACTGATCGCGTTCCGGAGACGGATGTAGATCCTGCATTCATTCGTATCGGTGGTGAAGAGCGTGGTGTCGTCGGCGAATAATGCCAACTCCACTCCGGCCGTCTTTGGGATATCGCTGGTGTATAGCGAGTATAGGGTCGGGGAGAGAACCGAACCCTGCGGAACACCAGCCCTTATGGGTCTGCTGTCGGACAGGACCCCCTCCACTTTGAAGCGGAAGGTGCGATTTGACAAGTAGTCTTGTATGATGTGTACAAGTCTGTCTGGCACTTTTTGAGCATACAGCTTATAAATTAAGCCGTTGTGCCAGACTTTGTCAAATGCCTTCGCGACATCGAAGAATAGGGCCCCACCATTGAGATGGCTTTGGGTCGGTTGAGGCTCTCAGTATGTGCTCCGTGAGGCGGTGCACTTGCTGAGTACTAGAGTGTTTGGCTCGAAAACCAAACTGCTCGTCGGGAATTAGGTTAAGGGATTTGACGCAGTCATTCAGTCTAGCGATGATGACGCGTTCATAGACTTTCCCCAGAGAACTGAGGAGGCTTATGGGCCGGTAACTCGAGGCCTGGTTTTAGGCTTTCCAGATTTGTGGATGCCAATAACGTGAGCCTCCTTCCAGGCGTCCGGGAAGGAGCTACTGGAAAGGAGGGCGTTGAAAATTGCTACTAAGAGCAAGAGAAGGGCGTTTGGGAGGGCCTTGAGGAGCTTGTTGGAGATACCATCAGCTCCTGGAGCTTTTGGTCTTGAGGTTCCGGACTATGTCTCGAACCTCCTCCAACGTGGTAGGTGGCAGCGGATCACCCGTCGGCGGCAGGGCGGCTCTACAGGCTACTTCAGCGTCCACCTTCTGAAGGTGGACCGGATCTGTTGGCTGGGAGCTGGGAGGCATTGAAGCTCTAGGCTGTCGGCTAAGCAATCGGCCTTTTCCTATCCTCAAAAGCTACGGTGAGACCGTCGGAGCTGATCAGGGGCGGCATCGTCGAGACAGTTTCTGACTTCAGAGCCCTCGCCAGTTGCCAATAGGCACTGTGTGATGGCGAGATATCCTTCATCAGTTTGTCCCATCTATCACTCCTGAGTTCAGCCATGCGCTCCTTGACCTCTCTCTGGAGGCGGCGCATCCTGACTCGATTGTCGTCAGACCTGTATCGATCGTATGCTCTCGTAGCAGCATTTTTTTCTCTCAGCAGCCGTCTAATATCCTCCGGCAGCTCATGGCGGCGATCGTTCGCCACCTTGACCTGCCTAGAGGATGCTTCGACGGCGGCCTTTAAATGAGGTGAGGTGGTCTACAGCAGCAAAGGCCATTTCCTTTGAGGAGATGGCATCTGGGATGCTGTCTAACTCTGGGGTGTTCGTATTCTCTAGATAAATCTCGAGCTTACGCCAGTCCGTCAGGGTTTTGGTCAGAGGGACCTCCGCCCGGGGCTGTCCCAGCACCATGGTTACCGGACGATGATCAGAGTTTAACTCGTGTTGCACTTCTATAGATCGCAACGGTAAGGTTACGTTCTTTAAATTGCAATATCTAATATGTCCGAGGTATTGTTTCGATTCGGGTCTATCCTAGTAGGTTCTAGGGGGGCGATGATATCGAACATTGAATTGCTACTTAGGTTTATCTTAAGTAGCGCGCGTCCATTCATGTTAATAACAGAGCTATTCCAAGCAGAGTGCTTGGAGTTTAAGTCGCCCGCAATTATCACCGAGTCGCTTATTTTAAGCAGTGCCTCGATGTCGCTCTCAAATAGTCTTAAATGCGGTCGTAGATAAGCAGATATCACTGTGATAGGCTGATGGCCTGTCAGGCGATTCTGCAAGCCGAAGCTTCGATATTAACTAAGGTAGGTACATCAATCGCCACACAGTGCAATGATGCCTTATAGTAGATAAGCGTACCGCCTCCGCGGGTGGGTCGGTCGTTACGCACTAATCGGTAATTTGCTATTTTGGATCGCGCATTCTACTAGTGAGTCGCGTCTCCTGTATAAGGAGGATGTCTAATTGGTGGACGGTGAGAAATTCTCTCACTTCGTCAATTGTTTTAAGGCCGTTTGCATTGAAGTAGCCGACAGCCAGAAACCTAGGTTTAACTTTACATGGTGTGTTATCCATTTGGATTAGTACAACATGAAGAAAAAGGGGACTTAGGAGGTTTGCCTCCAGGGAATTGACTTACGAACAAAACAACTGAACATTGAATACAATGTTCAATTGTTCTATTTGCGTGAGGCCTTAAACTTATTATAAGTTTCGAATAGCGCCTTATGTTTGGCGACTATTCTGAAAAAGTCGGACGCCGAATCTGTCGCCTCTAATTCTGAGACCGTTGTCTCGATTTCGCTGATATCGAAGAGATCTGCGATCTCTCGAAACCGCGCGAAAACGTCGTCGCCGGCGCTAGTCGCCTTTGCGCCCCGCGCGCCAGACGCCCTTGCGGGGCCTGCGGAAGGAGCAGCGACGGGAGTAGGCACGGGGGAGGGTTTTGCCGGGCCCACCATCGGTGGGGGTTTCACCCACGCGTTGGTTTTGGGGGGCGGAGCCGGGACCAAGGCATTCGCCTTTTTAGCGCTTTTCGCGGGGGAGAGGTGGAGGCGGGAGCCCTAGTGGGTGCGCTCCTTTTGTTTCTCTTTCCCCCTCTGCGTCTCTTGCCGTGCGGCGCGTTGGGACATCCGCGATAATTCGCAGGGTGACCTTCGCCTCCGCACAGGACGCACGCCGGGGGAATGTCCGTAGGCTTGGGCCTGGGACAGTCCGCTGTGGCGTGGTCCTCTAGGCACTTGACACACCTAGGGCGTGAGTGGCAGTTCCTTGCGGAATGCCCGTATAGTTGGCACTGGTGGCACTGACCCGGGGAAGTGCGCTTCCTCGGGGCCTCCACACGTATGCCGTGCACATGGGCGGCAGACTTGATCTTGAAGATCAGCTGCGCCTCGTTGGTGCGGTCAAGATGGACCAGCACCAGATTGTAGGGGGCTCGGGTGCGCATGTTGCGCATCCTGTGCACCGCCTGCACAGGCAGACCTTGCTTAACAAGGTCATCATGGACTGTTTGGGTGTCTACCTCTTTAGGTATACCCCTAATGACAGCGCGGAGGACTTTCTCCTCCTCCAGCGCGTATGTGTGGTAGTTGATCTTTCGATCACTTAACCACCTGGTCAGGGCGCGATGGTCGGCCGGGGACTGTACCGTTACCGCCATCCCTGTGGCGATGGGCTTGGCCTTTGTGTACCGAATTTTCTTTTCGGTTATGGCCGCCGATATTTGGTTCCAGGCACTAAAATCCTGGATCACTACCGGCGGCGGGGGTCTGAGGGCCTTGGGTGATGCGGCAGAGGGCGCAGCAGTGTCCATAGGCGTGGGTGAGGGATTGGGCGTGGACTTGCCCTTTCCTTTCTTCGGGCCCTTCGCAGGCGCCGCCACTATCTTACGCGGGGGGCTAGCCTCCTCCGCGTCAGACTTTTGCTGGCGCTTTCGCTTTTTCTTTCGGCCCTCTACGACGGAGAAGCCGTCGTCCGAGTCGTTGCCGACCTCTGTACCCTGGTCGGTGTCCATGGCCTGGGAGTCGCTCGAGGCGGTCTCCAGGTCCAGTGAACCCGACGCAACGGAAGAGGCTGCAGAGGTGGGGCGCACTGAGTCGCAGGGACTTTGCGGCTCCTGACCTACAATCTGCGCTGGTTCGCGCGAGGAGGCGCGCGAAGAGTCGCGGGATGCAACCCGCGAGGGTGCGCGGGACGTGGCGCGCGAGGCGCTGGGCCAGAGGGGCCCGCTCCGCTCGCCGCCAAGGCAACAAATCTAACACCCAGGCTTTCTGGGTTGACGCCTGGATAGTTCTCCGCCAAAAAGCGGAGAACTCCCTCCTGCGCTGCTGCCGCGGAGTCCATGACTCCGGGCAAAATTAATCTCCTAGTCTCCCCGCCTTACGGCAGGGAGGTGAGTAACTAAAAACGCAAAAACACTCTCCCAATGTGAAGTGTAGATTATTAAGGACGACGAAATAAAATCGTAAAGACTACTTACGTACTTATATCGACGCAGCGATGCACTCCGACGCACACCTGTAAGCCTCAAAACCGTTGCACAATACAATAAAATATTGCGCAATACGCGCGCGACTTTACAACGGCTAAATAACGGCCGGACGCGGCCGGCGAACGGGGGGACCCGCGGGAGCGGGGCCCGACACACCTAACGGTCGCCCGACCCAGGCGACGGCACGAACAAAGCGAATAATAACTATTGCAATAACAAAAGAATCGTAGGCTTACGCCCGGTCGTACTGAATATAACTTTCGGCCCGGCAAAGTGTTTGACTGCTCAGGCGGAGCAGCCGAGCACACGTATGCACGGGACTAGAGCGCAATTCGGAATCCCTTCTTGGATTGGCTTGTGAAGGCACCTCTAAATACTCTATGTACGTCGGTGCACTCGGACCGCTGTCGCAGTTCCGGGGGCTGGTGCGCGGCGGGAGGGGGCAGCGCCCACTCCCGGGACGGGCGCAGCTGCAGCGTGGAGGAGCAGGACACAAACTGACCCCGTAGCTTAGTTGCTAGCGACCCCGCCTTCGAAGCTAGGGGTTGATGATTTACATGTGCATACGAATCCTCTCTGTCCGTGAGTGTCTCGAGAGGCGACAGAGGGAGAGCCCTACCTACCCTACCTATCTCGAAAAATACCAGATTAAAATGAGCAAACTGGTGACAAAGCGATCGCCAATCCGCCTGAATGATCGCGAGAAGCCTGTAGAATCAATCCTGAAATGGACTTTCATAGGCTATTTTTTATGTATATACTCAAACTAACCGCGTTCGTAGCACTATAACACAATGAATAGTATCACGGAAATCGGTAGAGCCCGTTCTGTGATATCAGTATCACTTGCAGGATTAGCTCATTTTGTTTGGGCTAGCTCCTAACACCGGTTAAGATAATATACTCGTAAAGATGTGAATGGATGTGAATAACAGGATATATCAGAGCACTTTGTTACGTAACTGATATCTAGTTCCCAACCATGACATAATTAATATTCTAGATGATATATAAACATTTAAAACGTTAAGATAATTGCACGTTCCTCGCCAGGTATCCGAGCTGCTGCGCCACTGCACGGGGTCCGTGCAGTCACGTCCTCGGCGTTACCAGGTCCCAATTGGGAGCCCTGGATCTAGTCACGAACGATGCGATGCGATATTGAAATTGAGCTGAAACTCTAATTAAAACTATGTCCTTTCCGAACTAAGAAATTTACTAATAATTTGTTGTATTGTGTTATATTTTTATAATAAATGGAAACTGACATGTTTTAACTGTTTTATTTCTTTAACAATCTACGCAAAAAACAACGATAAGCTCGTCGCTACCTGTCACGTTGTCCCAAAATCTTCGGTGAAAGGTGGGTCGGAAGGATTTAATCGTCTAGACTTCTGTCTACCTCTGTATTGGAGGAATATATGTGAATATGTTTCTAAAATAAAAAGTAGCCTACGATCCCACGTTACGCCACAAAAAAATCAGCTTTCTGCCAGTGTAAGTCCCGTTGAAATCGGTCTAGCCGTCTCAGAGATTAGCCGGAACAAACGGACAGACACCTGAAACGTCTGGACCGATTTTGACGGAACTTTCACTGGCGGTAGCTGATGTTGTAAGGTGTAACTAAGGCTAGCATTATTTTAGAAACAATAATTAGGGTTTCGCGTTAACTACAAAACCGCGAGAAGAGCCGCAGGGGGCAGCATTTAGTCGAAGGCTGTTACACAACTAAGCTTACTTACTTAGATGCTGGATGCTGCACCGACAAAAGCTTATGTTACTTTCGACTTATACATTACACTTATATAACGTATACACATAACAGCTTGCAGTAGTCCACTGCTGGACATAGGCCTCTCGCGTGCCGTAATCGCCACGCTTGGCAGGCAGATTGGCGATCGCACTACCAGACACCTCGCAACCTAACCTAACATAACCTAACCTAACATTTGTACTTAGGACGGGTATTATTCCTTGGGGCATATAGACTAAAGGGAAAATGTTAAAGAGTAAATCTACTTTTTCTACATGTCTCGGGACTGGGTATTTGTGGCCCATTCGTTGTTTCTTATTCCATAACACAAGTGAGTTTGCTACTTACGCATGAGACACCGGTGCAATGTATGTGATTTTCAACCTATCAATGTATGTTTCTACGTATGTATTGTTGGGTTAATTGATGTTAAGAGAGCCTTGAGATATAATTACAAATTCATACTTAATTATTCAATCCAAATGTAACTAAGGCCATTTATGGCCATGTGTCCAATGGTATTTTAACATAAGCCTAAAAGAGATATTGTTTTGTCTAATTTTTCAGTGTTCATAGCTATTGCGTTAATTAATGTTTACATAGTTTTAATGGATAAATCCATTGTTTTTAATATTTAATTTTAATATACTGAGGCTATTTATAAAAACAGTATTTGTAATAAGATTTCTTATATAATAATACTATCTTAACATTGGTTTTAAAAGGGACGTTGTTTTGAAAGATGTTCAGTGTTCAAGTTAAACGGTCAATTATAGTTTACTAAGTTTTAATAGATAATTGTATAAATTAATAGTGAAACATTTAATTTAAATTAATATTCAACCTATTTATAAAAATGGTACTTTTAATAATATTTCTAATGTAAAAATATTATTTTAACATTGGCTTAAAAGGGATGTTGTATTGACAAACTAGCCGGGGGTTATTCGATGCTGCAACCATGTTTGATGAAATGGTTTTCTACATTGTCCCGTCCGAGAATCAACTTTTGTTACTTTTGGTTACGGGAAGCAGCATCTAAGGTGCGCAGTGTCTGGTACTGCGATCTGAAGCCGAGTGTGGCGATTATGGCAAAACTTACGGAAGAGGACTATATTTAGCAGAGGACTGGGATGTTCTTTCGTATTTCATATTTCAAAATATATTTTTGGTAAAGTAAATTTTTGTGATAATTATAATGAGGGTTTTTTTAGTGAAAATAAATCGTTTGATGGTTTGAATCCTGAAACCTCGTGATGTTATTTTTAATATCACAATATTTTCTTTGAACAAGTATTACAGCTTGGTCATAACATACTAATAGATATAGTTCATTAATTAACTTAAAAATCCATTTACATATTTATTTTTACTTATAATATAAACATTGCCCCGTTTGAGAATGGAACCTGGGACCTCAGAGCTGGCGACATCACGATTACTGATTGTACGCCACTCGTCCACGAAGGATGTCACTTATTAATTTTGAATTAAAGAAAGAAAATAGACATGTTTTGGTATTTCAGCGATTCTCTCCTTATTTTGTATGTGTGTGAGTGTACGCCGACGATATAAAATGGCTTCTACCTTTCACATGAAACAAAAAATGTGAAATGTCACGAAATCCTTACAAGGTTATTAAATGTTAGAATTTACGAGCACATAAATTATCACTGAACTGGAGTTCGCAAGTTTATACGACAGTTATGAAATGTATATTTAACTAGTAGCAGATGTATGCTTAAGTTATTATTGCCGAGTGGCTTGGTGACGGGAATTAGAGTGAAGAGATATGAGTTCGATTCCCAGGGGTAGTGAGTTTTTGCAAACTTATTTACGATATATATCTTTGGCTTGGACGTAAAGACCGGTGATATACGAGTCGGAAGGATTATATTGCCTAGACTATTAGGAAATGCGTGAAGATAATTGAAATGTATAAAGTTTAATTTATATTATGTGTATAGAATGTATATTTATGTATTATAAGGGGCCACTGAAAATCAGGGCTGGCATGAACCTGTCAGTGCAGGTTTCATCCCAGCTATATACCTCAGTGGCTTTCCTATTTTGGCACATTGCACTTCTGCAAAATGGCGATCGTATTTAATTTACAGTACATATTTCAGTTTTTTTTCACTTTTATATTTAATTTTAAGTTCTAAAATAAATGTTTCTTTCTTTCTTTTATGTTATACGTATGAGAAGACATATGTATGTACGAAGTATTTACACTAACGGCCCGGAAATTTCAATTTCAATACCAAGGATGAGCGGAAAGAACTTAATTGCCTGAACCTCTTTCCACCCCAGCATTGAAAATGAAGCGCTCTTGAGCTTAACTCTAGCTAACGGTAGCCGAGTGAGACAAAGTTGAAGGCCTCGTTATCTTTACTTGAACTTACTTAAAGTCGCTGGTATTACAAGCATCAACGAATTGTGGGATATTTTACTATCTTTGTTGCGAGGTACTTGTAAATGATTGATTGAAATTCAAAAGCTTTGTGGAGTGCGAAAAATATTACATCATTTGAAAAAGAAGAAGTCCTTTGTTAACGTTTTTAATAAATTAAATTAGTAAATATGTTCACGCTTAGATCCTTAAGGGGTAGCTACAGAGAATAGATCGCGAAGTGTGACAATTGTTGCATACCTCTTTCAAATTAATTATTTATCTTAACGGAGTCTCAAGAAATTTCTGATGCTAAATATTTTCACTTGTAAAACTACAGAGAATCTAATTTCTTGTATTTTCATGAATACTACACACATTTGCTTGTCAAATCTGATATAATGGTAGGGCCCATCTAGTATGTGATCACAGACTGCAGACTTCCTTGAGCGTCTATGTTTAACATCACTATGTGTTCTTTAACGCGAGTTTTATAAAAAAAATTAACACAAAGCTGATGTTAAACATAGACGTCGACATCAAAACGTCGGGAAATAAAATTGTTTGTAAAAACTAATTAAAGACGCGATAAAATCCGAAAATCATTTAATTTTAAATACAGAGAATCTTTCACTGCTGTCCATATAAAGAAGTTCAAATAGCTCAACGTGACATGGAAAGAAGTAAGCTCGGTATTTCCCAGCGTGATAGAATCCGCTTCACCAACCTTATTTTAGACTCGTACCAATGTGTTTTTTCAAAACTTATGTACGATTTTCATCGTCAGCCTGGACTTAAAGACAGCGCCAGGCTCACCACCGTCACGATACCCCAAAACTAATACAGTGGACAGTGGGTCGAAGTGACTTAATAGTCTTTATTTGTATCTATCCCAGTATTGGGAATAGCATGAAGATATTTCTGTTAAAGAATTTTCTTATTTATCTCTTACACAGCAAGATAATCGTGCGTCACCTGAAGTGATTACCAACGTTGTAAGATCTCTGCAGAACCTTAAAAGACCGGACCAGAGTCATCTCAGAGGTGGAACGTCGTGGAGTCTTATCGCTTGAGGATGCCTTGTTTAGAGACGAAACACGTGTCGCGGTATCATGGGTGATGGTGTATGCTACCTGGAGTCTAGTGTAGTGCCTGTGTATGCGGCGGGGAATGTTATACAATTAATGCAGGCATATGTGGGAGAGAGCGTGGTGATTTACTACTCTACGGAACAAGTAACATATGCCATTTGTTTCTGAACCTTGAATTGTACAATATTATTCTCAAAGTTACGATGACGGAGTGGTTTGGTGATAGCGATTCGAGTCAAGAGACCCGAGTCTGATATCCCAGCACGTAGCAATGGCTTTTTTCAAAACTTTTTATCACAGCATAAACGATTTATATCGAAGACATTAACGTAAAAATTGCGGCAGGTTCATCAACTGTTACGATATCCGAAATAATGTATTCGATGAGCACTTCATTGTCTAGACCTCTGTTTACCCAAGTATGAGAAGTTAGGTTACAACTAATTACAAGCATTGATGAGATGAAATTAGTGAATTTTTGTTATTTCTAATAAAGGTCACGTATAGTACAGGTACATCGCAGTATAACAGTAACGTAATCAAAAGTTTAAACATGAATTTTTTGCTTTGTTATAAAAACTTGGCCTGTTTCAAGTTTATTCAAGCCATCAGAGTCAGCTCCTTCCATTTGACAGTATCCAACGACGAGCGGTTCGAATCGTCGACGAACAAGATCTGTCTGATCGGCTAGATCCCTAGCTTTGCGAAGAGATGTTGCATCTCTTTGCATTTTTACAAGATGTACTACGGGCGTGCTCCGAGGAATTGTTCGAATTAATCCCATCCGCTGAATTTCACCATCGTACCTTACGGCATAGTCAAAAATTCCATCACCACCATCTTGATGCTTGGCATTCCACCACAATGCGTTTTTCGCGGAATTTTCTGCGACTCACTTGCACTTTATGGAATGTTCTATCGTCTATCGTAGGTTTTTCGGGACCAATACAACTTAGAGACCTTCAAGAAAAGAGCCTATACCTTCCTCAAGGCAGGCAACTCATCTGCTATGACTGTGGTATTGCAGGTGAGCATGGGCGGCAGTAATCACTTACCATCACGTAAGCCACCTGCTCGTTTGCCTCCCTTTTCTATAAAAAAAACGCTTACACCGCGACATTGGGTGCACGGAGTAACGTTAATTTATTTGACGTAACCCTTCTCCGACGTACTCACGTGGTTTTACATTAGACAATGACTTTGGCAAATGTTCATAACTCTCAACTATCTTTTTAAACTTCAGCATTTATTTTCCTCAAAAATACAATTGACTAAAAATATTTATAAATAGTAGTAAAATGATTTTGGGATGACCTGCACAGTATTGCGGGCAGTCAATGGCAGTGGTAGGATCTTTATTTGTGGCAATATTTTAGGGTAAGCGAGAACAGGAGGGAAAGAAGTATTAAATGACAAAAAAGAAAGAACAGTATATTGTTTTATTATTAAAAGAGTGTAGTTTAAAACAGTGATACTGCCATATGTTATTATGTTTATTAATAAATATCTTCGGTGGAAGGTGGGTCGAAGGGACTCAATTGTCTAGACTCGACCTCTGTCTACCCCTGTATTGGGAATTGCGTGAAGATATTTATTTATTGTGACGTGAAAACTTTTTTGTCATCATCATCATACAATCACGCCTCTTTCCCTAGGTGTAGGCAAATACCACTTCTTTCTAGTTGCTACGATCCTTAAATACTTGTTTCGCTTCGTCCACTTTCGTTATTCCCGTCATAGAGGAAGAGAATAACATTTTTGTGAATACTCTAAATGTACTGACTTTTCTTCATAAACAATCCCTGATGGGATAGCCAGGAACATATTTCGAGACGTTCGTCCCGCCATTTATCGATTGAAAATGTGATTTTGAAGTAATCTTTGACAGAAGGCTATATTCAGCAGCAACTCTTTATAGGCTGTAAAGAAGAAGAAGAAGGATGACATTTGAAGCTTTTCCTTAGTCGCCTCTTACGACACCCACGAGAAGAAAAGGTGGTGGTACATAGTCGCGCCTCACGACAAGATATGTCATGCGTGAAGATAAATAATAAAATAAAAGTTATTGTTCATGTTTCTAACTAAGTCTATAAAGTGTAAGTATTCTTGTTATCCTTTAAAGGATCTGTGTCTTCCGGGAAAAGAAACAATAGCTGTAATGTTTTGTTGTTTGTCGGACACGCAGCCGGACGTGATGTTTTATTGCCGCTACGTATTCCCATTTGTAGACATCAAAGTTCAGTTCGAACAGAGGCAAAGTTTTTAAATAATAATACTTTCTGATATCTTTATATGGAATTTAATCTAGTAAAACAAATTCTTTGTAAAATTAAAAAAAGTAAATTAAATAATTCGAAATCCTAGTCCAAAGACTAGTTCGATCCCCAGTAAGAAGTCTCGCAGTTTTTCCAAAAACTTTAGTACTACAGGCTCATGGCCAGTCACCTTTAAACAAAAATCATATTCGACTTGAAACTAAGCTGAAGTATTTGTGTAAAGGACTAAGTTGTCGCATTGGCTTCCCTTGTTTTGAGAAATGCGTGATTATGCGTAAGCATCCGAGTTCGATTCAGTCGGCTCAATGTAGAAAAATCTTTTTCTACATTTTCACGGGTCTTAGTGTTTGTCGTACCTTCGTTGTTTCCGATTTCATAACACAAGTGCTTAAGGTACTTACCTCGGGATCAGTGCAATGTATGTTGTACCAGTGATGTTATCCATATTTATTTATTTACTTTAAAAAATGTGATTATAAGTGTCAGTTAAATAAAATAAAACGTTAAAATCGTAAGCTCGTAACTCGTCTCTCAAAAATTGCGGTTAATTTCCCTCCATATGTTTGTTTCACATCCATATGGTTGTTACACATTATTACACAGCAATTTTAGAGCATATAATTTCTGCTTAACTTTATGTTATTAAATTAAAGAGAAAAAGTTAAAATTTCATCTGACACGGGCGGAATTCGAACCCGCGACCACTGCGGTATAAATCACATGCTTTAAAATCAATGAAAAATTGCGTATCAGTAAAAAAACTCAAGTAAACAGTGAAGTTAGTAAATAATAATAAATGAATAAATATATTCATGCGCCCTTCCCTCATCCCATAGCTGACAAGGTAGCCAGAGTAAATAAATTAAATAAATCCACACATAGATAGTGACAACATACATTCCTCTGATTCCAAAGTAAGCAGCTTAAGCACTTGTGTTAAGGAATCGGAAACAACAAGGCAAAACGGCCAGTCCTCAGAAAATTAAATCGTACCAACGGCTTAAATCGTACTTTACTTTTGAAAAAAAAATATCATTGGTGACCTACCTCCTGCGAATCCAATCCTTTTTTTTTAATTTCTGTAATGTCACCGGAACTTAGGAACACAGGTACAGGTAGTGAGACTGTAGCCATCTGGGCGGAATTTCATAACAACGCCTTAATACAAACTTCGGCTTTTACAATATTACTTGGATAATGTACAATAACAAAAAAAATATCTACACGCTATTTTCAATATTGGGGCAGATAGACGTCCAGACAATTAAGTCCTTTCGTCCCACTTTCCACTAAAGACATTTTTGGGACAACGTGACCAATGCTGAGCCTGTCGCCATCTTTATGTAAACGATAAAATCGTACATACATTTTGATGAGTACCATGACCATGATCAGTATGAACTGGAGATCGACTCGGGTCTCTTGACTCGAAAATCGATCACGCAACCTCTCAGCTATAGTGACTATTATTTTACTAAAGATTGCCACCATTTTCACCAGAGCTTTTCCTGTTCTTCATCCTCCTTCTCGATATTTGTTATCCCTATCTATTTATTCTACATTTAATATTTATTTTCTTCTTTGTTATTAAATTAAAGAGAAAAAAGTTAAAATTTCATCTGACACGGGCGGAATTCGAACCCGCGATCTTCACCATTTCGTGGCGACGCTCTTACCTTAGAGCCACCGTGTCTTACACGCATCAGTTGAAATTTAAACTCGGTAGTCTCTTATGTTACTTATGCCTTGTTTATTAGCATAGGCGCCATCTGTTATCCCTTTTCCAAGTGACAATTTGATAATCCTGACTTTTCAGTTAGGAATTATCAATACGATATCGCCTACTTTAATTTTTATTATGCAATTTTATTGATTTTTAAAGCATATTTATGCTGAACTTTTATGTTATTAAATTAAAGAAAACAAAGTTAAAACTTTAACTTTTTTAACTATGCCAATAAACAAGGCATAAGTAATATATGAGAATACAGAGTTAAAATTTCAACTGATGCGTGTAAGACACGGTGGCTGGGAGGTAAGAGCGTCGCCACGGATCGGCGAAGGTCGCGGGTTCGAATCCCGTCCGTGTAAGTTGAAATGTTAACTTTTTCTTTTAATATCATAAATATTCCGTATAAATATGCTTTAAAAATCATTAAAATTGCATATTTTCTTCTTCGTTCAATCCCTAGTTCTTCTGGTATTACAATTGATAGGAAACCTTGCTAGGAAGTGATTGCCATGATATCCACGCTAGGTAAGGGGATTGACGAGCGCTGTACCAGACACCTTACATCTTAGACCCTATGGGCCATCACCGGTGTACTGAATTCTAGTATACTAATTTTCGGGGTGGATATGCCACCATCTGTCAGCAGTTGTAGCTATTTACAAAGCTTCTTCCTTTGTCACCTCCTAAGACACCCATGGGGAAAACGATATGACAACATCATGTCTAAACTCTAAACTCAAATTAAGAAGCCAAAACACTTGTGTCATGGAATCAGAAACAACGAAGGTACCACATACACCAAGACCTGAGACACTATAGAAAAGTGGTTTTCTACTTTGATCTGTCCGGGTATTGAACTCAAGAACTCAGAGCTAGGGACAGCTTCAAAATTGGTGTGCCACTTCTAGAAGCCGTTACGCTATCAATAAAGAAATAAATTTTCACTATCGAAGGCATTTATTAGCATAAGTGCAGGCTTCATATACTGTCTTAATGAATCAGTGTCAATAACTTACCATCATATGTATAACTTTTTTTCTACCTACCTTTCAATTAAAAAGAAAGAAGAAAAAATCTCAGTTTCCAGACAATCGTAAAAAGTAATAACAACACGGTTTTTAACGACGAAAATCCCAACGTTAAATATGTTTTTACACTTTGGCGTAAACAAAAAACTTTTCATGTCGAAGTTTGAGGAAAATCATAAAGCATTTTGGAAACATTCAATGTTTCTGTTTGTTTAGGATTAGGGGCAAGTAACATACGAGTATGTCACGCGACGAGGGTAACGGCGCGTTTAACAAAGAGATACGTATAAAAAAAGTTAGAAATTGTTCAGAACTATTCATTCAGTTCATTATCAAATAATATTCTGATAATAATATAATCCGTGTGGTAACGGCGTAAGAATATTGCCACTCCCTTTCTTCCCGTGGATATTGTAACAGGCGACTAAGAGATACAGCCTTGAATATCGTTGTAGCAACCGATGGATTGCGGGACAACCATCTCTAAAAATATCAGACCGAGTATGGGCAGTAGCGTCCGAGGTGCGAATGGTCTGGTACTGCGATCGCCAATCCGCTTGCCAAGCCTGGCGATTATAGCAAATCCTCCCTGTGGGAGAGGCCAATGTCCTGCAGTGGTCTTTAACAGCCTGATATGTATGTATGTATATAATAATATAATCGGAAAGTTTAATAGCTCGAATACAATATAATGAGTATTATAAAATATCTCCAAGGTAATCCCCAGATACAGACAGTAGTTACCATGTCTTGAAAACTAATGGTTGCGGGTTAAAATCACGCTTGGGGTAAATATTTGTGTGATAAATATATTATTTATGTTCACGCACAATCCCTGACAGTCTCACAGTCTAGGTATCCGAGTACTCTTGACCCTCCTCTCTTCGAGCAATTTGCTCACATGGTCTTCGAAAGTTAATCTCGGTCTACCTCGACACCTTTTAATATTAACTTTCGCGCTATATATTTTCTTCACCATTCGGTCTTCACTCATTCGCTCAACGTGCCCAAACCATCGAAGCACGCCCTTATCCATTTTTGAGACAAGGTCATCTTTCAAACCTGCCATATTGCGAATCTCTTCGTTTCGCTTTCGGTCGGCCGTGGTAAGGCCGCACATTTTACGAAGAGATCGCATCTCCACTGCATTCAACCTGCTTTTATGCTTCTTCTGGGATACCCAGGTTTCGCTGCCATATAACAAAGTTGGTACCAACACTGCGTTATGTATTGCAAGGCGTGCACTTTTCACAACGCCTTACCTTTTGATTAACGCAGTCAGGGCACCATTGACTTTGTTCCCGGCAGCGACACGCCTGTCCACATCTAAATCACATCTTCTATCCCAGCTAAACGCACTCCCCAAGTATACAATTTCATTCACCTGTTCTAGACATTCCTGATTTACCCAAATTTCGCACTTCGTTCTTTCTTCGTCCCTTTCAAATACCAGAACCTTAGTTTTATTAGCATTCAAACGGAGACCATTAATTTCACATTCTTCTTTCATACACGTGACTAATGCCTGCAGTTCTGCCTCTGATGGTGCTATAAGCACTGCATCATCAGCATAAAGCAGACAATTCACTTTTATGTCACCTAATTTCACACCCAAACAGCTATCTTTCAGCTTCTGTAAACAGCTGTCGAGATACAGTATGAATAGCCAGGAAGACATGACACAACCCTGTTTTACGCCCGTTTGGACGCTAAACATGGATGACAGGTCATGCCCTACCCGCACACAGGCTTTACAGTCACAGTAAAGTGACTGCACAGCCAATAGCAATCGACCATCCACACCATACCCCGGCAACAGTTCCCACATTTTCTTCCTTACAACCTTATCAAATGCTTTCTCAAGATCCACAAAAGCATAGAAAATCTTCTGGTTAGCAGCCAGAAGCTTCTCCGTGATCATGCGGAGAGAAAACATTTGATCCGTGCATCCTCTTCCAGGTCTAAATCCGCATTGTGCCTCCCATAGAATCTTTCCGATTTATCTTGCATCCTACGTGTCAAAACCTTCGAGTAAACTTTACTTGCTAAACTGGTCAAGCTGATCGCCCGATAGCACCCGCAGTCATAATGTGAACCTTTACCTTTATATAAAGGCACAATGACCGCGGATCGCCAATCATCCGGAACAGCCCCCCCGTTCGCCAGCACAAATTGCACAGCAGATGAAAGCTGTCCCAGACGCGTGGCCCACCATACTTGACCATTTCAGCAGTAACTCTGTCTAGTCCCGCAGCCTTACCACATTTCAAACTTCTAATCGCACATTCAATCTCTTTTATACTGATGACCTCAGTGTCATCGAGGTCCGAGTTTGGCGTACCAGTCACGGCGTCACCCCCGGATCCCTCACTAAGATCATCACACGCATACATCTCTCTATAAAATTCGCTCCATCGCTGCATGACGTCCGATTTTTCTGAGAGGACGTCATTGGTTCCCGAAAGCAATTTATTCATTCTTAAGGCTGTCGCACCACTCCGGGTCCTTCCAACCTCTTTCCAGAAGAGTTTGGAGTTCTCCTTGAAGTTGTGCGACAACCTTTCGTCCGCTTCCATTCTACTCCTTTCACGCACTTCCTCAATCAATGCTTTCGTGTGAACTTTCTGGAGCTTATATCTTTCTTTCCTCTTCTCTCTCATATCCTTATCATTACTAGAGGCCAAGTAGTCTAACCATGCTTTCTTCTTCTTATTTACAGCTTCTTTCACTTCGTCATTCCACCATGCATCACCCTTTTTACTACTACCTCTTTTCACAGTTCCACATACGTCTTCCGCTGCACTAACCATTCCATCTCTAAGGCTCTGCCATATTTCTTCCGCATATTCTTTCCTAACACCAATGCTGTCCAGCTTTTCGGCTACCCTTGCTTGATATTTATTCCTAGTGTCCGCTTCCTGAAGCTTCCAGCTTCGGATGCTACCGACCGACTGTGGTTCTGGTATCGCCGTCCGGTGGCGCCAACCCGCGAACAGACCCCTAAATCTAGTAATCACTAGGTAGTGATCCGTTCCCAGGTCAGCACCTCGGAACACTCGCGTATCCATCACCTGTTTTCGCAGTCGGTCATCCACCAGGAATAAATCGATCATACTTCTCTCATTCTCTCTTGTTCTAGTATACATATGGATTTTCTTGTGACTAAACATAGTGTTTGTCACAAGAAGACCCTTTTCCTTGCATACAGCCAGTATAAGCTTGCCAGCATCGTTAACCCTTTTATCGCCAAACATTCCAAGCACCGACTCGTACCCTGGCTGAGCGGTACCAACCCATCCATTCAAATCACCACATACAACAATTCTTTCGTTTCCTCTAACCAAGTCTAGAACTTCTCTTACATTCTCCCAAAACTCCTCCAGCTCAGCTCTGGACGACGAAGCCACCGGCGCATAAACAGCCAAAAGGAATAACTTCGTCAGTCCCAATTTAAAGCGAACCCAGAGAAGTCTCGAGTTCACAACCTTATATTCAGTCATAACATCGACCAACCGAGACGACAGCAGCACCCCCACTCCCTGGCAGGCGCTCTCGCTCTCCGGGACTCCGGACCATAGAGCTAACGCCCCGCCAGGGAGCTCTTCAGTACCACTGCCCTTCCGCTTGGTCTCCGACAAACACACGACATCTAATTCTCTTTCTTTCATTATTTCAATCAACTCATTCGTCTTATCTCTCATGCCTCCTCTAACATTCCACGTGCCAACTCTGCACTCCGTCCTCCACCTTCCGCCGTGTCGGGTGGCGGTCCCCATCGCCGCTTTGCGCGCTGCATTTCACACCAACGGGGACGAACTGGTGTGCGTCGCCTTGGGGGGACGCCCTAACCCTCGTTGGCATGGGTGCGCAGCTGTGTAGAATTGCAGCCCTGAAAAGGGCTGGCAGGGGTCGCGACGAGCACGCTTCTACAATGAATTTAGGTCTGATATTTCTAGTTACTTGTCCCACTGTTTATTGGGAGCCAATGTCATTTAGTGGTCAACTTTGGGGGAGGCCTATGGTCAGCAGTGGACTATTCATAGGCTTTAAAGAAGAAGAAGTACATACATTTTGGGGCTTTTCCCTTAGTCGCTTCTTACGACACCCACGGTAAGAAAGGGGGTGGTGTATTCTCACGCCTCGCGGCAAATTATTTAATGTATGTAGATGAATAATAAAACACTTTTATTATTGCGCATATTTCTAATTAAGTCTATGAAATGTAAGTATTCTTGTTATCCTTTAAAGGATCTGTGTCTCCCGGGAAAGGAAACAATAGCTGGAATCCGTCAACGGCCCCTTTGTTTTGTTGTTTGTCGGACACGCAGCCGGACGTGATGTTTTATTGCCGCTACGTATTCCCATTTGTAGACATCAAAGTTCAGTTCGACCAGAGGCAAAGTTATTGAATAATAATACTTTCTAATATCTTTATATGGAATTTAATCTAGTAAAACAAATTCTTTGTAAAATTAAAAAAAAAATGTAAATTAAATAATGCTCGATTACTGAGTAGTTGGATGATCGAAATCCTAGTCCAAAGACTAGTTCGATCCCCAGTAAGAAGTCTCGCAGTTTTTCCAAAAACTTTAGTACTACAGACTCATCGCCAGTCACCTTTAAACAAAAATAATATCCGGCTTGAAACTAAGCTGAAGTGTTTGTGTAAAGGACTAAGTTGTCGCGTTGGCTTCCCTTGTTTTGGGAAATGCGTGATGATGCGCAAGCATCCGGGTTCGATTCTCGGTCGGCTCAATGTAGAAAAATCTTTTTCTACATTTTCACGGGTCTTAGTATTTGTCGTACCTTCGTTGTTTCCGATTTCATAACACAAATGCTTAAGGTACTTACCTCGGGATCAGTGCAATGTATGTTGTACCAGTGATGTTATCCATATTTATTAATTTATTTTAAAAAAAATGTGATTAATGTCTTATAATAAGTGTCAGTTAAATAAAATAAAACGTCAAAATCGAAAGCTCGTAACTCGTCACTCAAAAATTGCAGTTAATTTCCCTCCATATGTTTGTTTCACCTCCATATGGTTGTTACACATTATTACACAGCAATTTTAGAGCATATAATTTCTGCTTAACATTATGTTATTAAATTAAAGAGAAAAAATGACTTTAAAATTTCAACTGACCGAGCGGGATTCGAACCCGCGACCACTGCGGTATAAATCACATGCTTTAAAATCAATGAAAAATTGCGTATTAGTAAAAAAAACTCAAGTAAACAGTGAAGTTAGTAAATAATAATAAATGAATAAATATATTCATGCGCCCTTCCCTCATCCCATAGCTGACAGGGTAGCCAGAGTAAATAAAATAAATAAATCCACACATAGATAGTGACAACATATGTTCCTCTGATTCCAAAGTAAGCAGCTTAAGCACTTGTGTTAAGGAATCGGAAACAACAAGGCAACACGGCCAGACCTCAGACAATTAAATCGTACCAACGGCTTAAATCGTACTTTACTTTTGAAAAAAAAATATCATTGGTGACCTACCTACTGCGAATCCAATCCTTTTTTTTTATTTTTGTAATGTCACCGGAACTTAGGAACACCAATACAGGTAGTGAGACTGTAGCCATTTGGGCGGAATTTCATAACAACGCCTTAATACAAACTTCGGCTTTTACAATATTACTTGGATAATGTACAATAACAAAAAAAATATCTACACGCTATTTTCAATATTGGGGCAGATAGACGTCCAGACAATTAAGTCCTTTCGTCCCACCTTCCACCAAAGACATTTTTGGGACAACGTGACCAATGCTGAGCCTGTCGCCATCTTTATGTAAACGATAAAATCGTACATAAATTTTGATGAGTACCATGACCATGATCAGTATGAACTGGAGATCGACTCGGGTCTCTTGACTCGAAAATCGATCACGCAACCTCTCAGCTATAGTGACTATTATTTTGCTAAATATAGGCCTCCCCAGAAGATTGCCACCTTTTTCACCAGAACTTTTCCTGTTCTTCATCCTCCTTCTCGGTATTTGTTATCCCTATCTATTTATTCTATATTTAATATTTATTTATTTTCTTCTTTGTTATTAAAAAAATTTATCAGCTTGAAAAAATTTAAATATCAAAATGTCCACGTAGCACAATCGGTCGGATGAAAATAAAACGAAGCAGAATGTGCCTGATTGCGGATATCGAGTAATTGAAATCGGTTGCACTGGCTGCACGTGACGTGACCTTCTGACTTATTGTTAAAATCTATACATTTACATAAAATTGAAGTGTCTGTTTGTTATACCAAATTAACAGCTTTTCACGAAATGTATATGAAAGTAAATGTATCCGGTAGTTACATAATAAAGCTATTTTTAAGCTTCAGGGCGTAGCTAGTTTGAAATAAATTAACAATATAACCTGCCCTGAGACATGACTACTATCCGTAGCCGGTCTGCTGAATTTGATCTGGTACTTTTCAAGATGATTAACCTATAATCTGCCGGCAGCCAATTGCATTTTAAGGCTTTTTCCCTTTACAATGCAATACAAGACTGCATTGACTGTTGATTAAAATTTAAAAAATGTTAAAAAAGTCCTAATAGCGGAGGTGTGATAACGTCTGAATTCGAGTCAAGAGTTCGATCTCCAGGTGGTAGGCTCGTACCAATTACTTTTTTCAAAACTTATGTAGGATTAACATCGTTGGCTTGGAAATTAGGACGGCGACAGGTTCTCCACCTGTCGCACTGTCCCAAATTGTATTAGGTGAAAGGTGGGACAAAAGGACATAACTGTCTAGACCTCTGTCTACCCCAGTATGGTAAATTGCAAGATAATTTAAAAATATTGTCAAATCAATATAGGAAATTAATACTCCATTTCTAATTAATATCAGCCATTAATTAGAAATGGAGTATTAAAACTGTAACATTGTTCCGTATTTTCTTAATTACATCTCTTTAGAAAAGATTGAGGCGGACTAACTAAATGAATTAACTTAAACTGAAAGAACCCAGATTAATCTTGGAACGAGATAGAATATTAGCGAAGCTCTCTAGATAACAATGAACGGTGATTAAAATTCTATACATTCTAATCTAACTTGATAAAAGTTTTTTATAACTACACACATTTTCCTTCAAGGAAATAGTCAGAGATCTAGAAAATTTAATTATTTCGATCCGCACTTTTAACAGTGGTAAAGCCACGCATCAGCTTTTGTTGTTGCATGAATGGGCCGGCTCGACCGGGGAGGTACCGCGACCTCGCAGAATACCGGCGTGAAGTAGAAGTCTAACAAACTTCTGCGTTTCGTCTGGTGAGTGCAGGTAACCGGTGGCCCACACACCTCCCTCCCCTAATTCTGGGGAAGGGGGGCACTCTAAGGGAGGCAACACATCTGCTAAGCCTCTGGTATTACGGGTGTTCATGGGCAGCGATAATCACTTACCATCACTCCGTCATTCCTTCCCTTTCATCACTCTCACTCATCCCTGCGTTCTGTTCCCAACTTACATTCCGTTTCCCACATTCGGCCGTCCTGATACAATGACTGTCCTCAGGCATTCCTCAGCATTCATGATGTTTCAAGTCTTTCAGTACAATACATCACACACACATTCCACATTCCTTCAGTCATACTTTACAAACATTATCTTAATTATTAAAAAAACATAAGCCATCTTAAAAACAAAAGAAAAACAATCTTAAAAACAAAAGAAAAACAATCTTAAAAACAAAACATCTTTTGAAGTTAGTTACAAATTTCTATACTCAGTATTTAGTTATGCCTTTTATTTTTACATTTTAAATACACTATCTATTTACTCCAGTTAAAACCACGGTAACAAAGTAACATACTAGATAAACATATAGCATAGAAAAAAAAATAATAAAAATGTAAATGAAACAATGCATTCATCATCTATCATTCTTCACCAAATTATACCATGTTTCTTACATTAAGAACTCTCTTCACCTTCTGTTGGCCAACGCTTCATACAATCTGCTGAGCTAGATGTTCTTATAGGCCCCTCAGTAGCACTATCATTTTTTTGCAGATCATAGCGATCATTCCATTTTGTTTGGTTAGCGATTATCACCTTGTAAGATCCTAGATATTTAGGTTTTAGTTTAAGTCCTGAACCAAATTGTGTAAGTTTTATAGCCACAATGTCTCCAACTTTGTATGGTGAATGTCCTTATCTTTTTCTATTAAAGCTTTTTGCATTCTCTTCTTGAACTCTGAGAATCTGTTCTTTGGCCTGTTTTCTGAGATCCTCTCTATTTTCATTGAACACTTGTATGTACTCTTCCTGTAGTAACTCTTGTATCTTCATGTCTTCTTTTACTCGCATTTTTGCACCTACAAGTAGTTCACAAGGTGTACAACAGTTGATGCTTCTTTGAAAGGTACTATTAATGGCTGTTTGCACTCGACTAATGTGTTTGTACCAAAGGCCAGAGTTCTTTTGGCCTTTTGGGGGGCGGAGCCGGGACCAAGGCATTCGCCTTTTAGCGCTTTTCGCGGGGAGGTGGAGGCGGGAGCCCCAGTGGGTGCGCCCCTTTGTTCCTCTTTCCCCTCTGCGTCTCTTGTCGTGCGGCGCGTTGGGACATCCGCGATAATTCGCAGGGTGACCTTCGCCTCCGCACAGGACGCACGCCGGGGGAATGTCCGTAGGCTTGGGCCTGGGACAGTCCGCTGTGGCGTGGTCCTCTAGGCACTTGACGAACCTAGGGCGTGAGTGGCAGTTCCTTGCGGAATGCCCGTATAGTTGGCACTGGTGGCACTGACCCGGGGAAGTGCGCTTCCTCGGGGCCTCCACGCGTATGCCGTGCACATGGGCGGCAGACTTGATCTTGAAGATCAGCTGCGCCTCGTTGGTGCGGTCAAGATGGACCAGCACCAGATTGTAGGGGGCTCGGGTGCGCATGTTGCGCATCCTGTGCACCGCCTGCACAGGCAGACCTTGCTTAACAAGGTCATCATGGACTGTTTGGGTATCTACCTCTTTGGGTATACCCCTAATGACAGCGCGGAGGACTTTCTCCTCCTCCAGCGCGTACGTTTTAGAAACAATAATTAGGGTTTCGCGTTTACTACAAAACCGCGAGAAGAGCCGCAGGGGGCAGCATTTAGTCGAAGGCTGTTACACAACTAAGCTTACTTACTTAGATGCTGCACCGACAAAAGCTTATGTTACTTTCGACTTATACATTACACTTATATAACGTACACACATAACAGCTTGCAGTAGTCCACTGCTGGACATAGGCCTCTCGCGTGCCGTAATCGCCACGCTTGGCAGGCAGATTGGCGATCGCACTACCAGACACCTCGCAACCTAACCTAACATAACCTAACCTAACATTTGTACTTAGGACGGGTATTATTCCTTGGGGCATATAGACTAAAGGAAAATGTTAAAGAGTAAATCTACTTTTTCTACATGTCTCAGGACTGGGTATTTGTGGCCCATTCGTTGTTTCTTATTCCATAACACAAGTGAGTTTGCTACTTACGCATGAGACATCGGCGCAATGTATGTGATTTTCAACCTATCAATGTATGATTCTACGTATGTATTGTTGGGTTAATTAATGTTAACAGAGCCTTGAGATATAATTACAAATTCATACTTAATTATTCAATCCAAATGTAACTAAGGCCATTTATGGCCATGTGTCCAATGGTATTTCAACATAAGCCTAAAAAGAGATATTGTTTTGTCTAATTTTTCAGTGTTCATAGCTATTGCGTTAATTAATGTTTACATAGTTTTAATGGATAATTATAAATCCATTGTTTTTAATATTTAATTTTAATATACTGAGGCTATTTATAAAAACAGTACTTTTAATAATATTTCTAATGTAAAAATATTATTTTAACATTGGTTTTAAAAGGGACGTTGTTTTGAAAGATGCTCAGTGTTCAAGTTAAACGGTCAATTATAGTTTACTAAGTTTTAATAGATAATTGTATAAATTAATAGTGAAACATTTAATTTAAATTAATATTCGGCCTATTTATAAAAATGGTACTTTTAATAATATTTCTAATGTAAAAGTATTATTTTAACATTGGCTTAAAAGGGATGTTGTATTGACAAACTAGCCGGGGGTTATTCGATGCTGCAACCATGTTTGATGTTAGACGCAACATACAATTAAAAAACTACATTTGTTTTCATATTTTAATTAATGTTATTAGTATGGATCAATAAACATTTTTTGAAGTCTAAGTTTGATTTTGATTTGTCTGACCCTTGACAACAGTATTTGTGTATTTATTCATTGGAATGAGAATTTAAATTCGTCTATCGACACAGAGTCTATCTCTAGCGGAGATAAAACAGGCGAAAGAAATTTTTATAATGTTGGAAATACAATATTAACTCTTTTCCTAGACATTAGTCGGGCACGATCACCTCAGTTCTAGGTGTCATATTAACGTATTTATTTATTTATTTGCTTGTATATGTACATACATTGGAGAAAAGAATATAAAATTCCCATTTGAAGTTCTTAAAAATATTTACACACCTTGAAAGAGTATATAGCAATTTGATTTTTGTTGATATATATACATATTTCTATAAAGTATATTATATTAAGTATATTATAAATTAACTAATGAATTCTTTAAATTAATTAATGAATTCTTTACTTATTTAATTTTGTATTATTATTAATTAATATATCTTTCTTAGTCAATGATTATACAACTGTCTGTATTAGAATGTCTCCCGCAAGATGCTGCGACGACCTGCAGAACATTGCGGGAAGTCGATGGGTGCAAATGACACAGGACCTTTCTATGTGGCGATCCTTAGGAGGCGTATGTTCAGCAGTAGACTTCTGTTAGACTGTTATGATGACGATGATCATGATAAGAAGTACATGTCACATGAGATATTGCAATTACACTTTGTTAAATGAAAGGTCATTTATTGAATGACAACATTTATCGATTGGTCTACCATCTTTAGATGTATGTTTCTGTTTAAATATATTGAGATTTTGATGTTTTATACTTTTTAGTATTTTATTATTGAATATGACCTGTCATATACGCAAATTACACTCATTTTTACTAACATTATCACATGCACACCAGTGTACATATAGATATCGCAATCTCATACTTATTATGCGTTTTCGTGTATCTTTCAACATTAACATTATTAAAACAGAGATAAGTAGCTACTTGTAAGATGTACAGTGAGGGCAGAGTTAGAAGTTTCTAGGATTTAAACTTATAACAACTTCAAGTAGTTTCAAGATTAAAGATTGGCTATCGTGACGCAGCGTGGAGGAGCAGGTCACAAACTGACCCCGTAGCTTAGTTGCTAGCGACCCCGCCTTCGAAGCTAGGGGTTGATGATTTACATGTGCATACGAATCCTCTCTGTCCGTGAGTGTCTCGAGAGGCGACAGAGGGAGAGCCCTACCTACCCTACCTATCTCGAAAAATACCAGATTAAAATGAGCAAACTGGTGACAAAGCGATCGACAATCCGCCTGAATGATCGCGAGAAGCCTGTAGAATCAATCCTGAAATGGACATTCATAGGCTGTTTTTTATGTATATACTCAAACTAACCGCGTTCGTAGCACTATAACACAATGAATAGTATCACTGAAATCGGTAGAGCCCGTTCTGTGATATCAGTATCACTTGCAGGATTAGCTCATTTTGTTTGGGCTAGCTCCTAACACCGGTTAAGATAATATACTCGTAAAGATGTGAATGGATGTGAATAACAGGATATATCAGAGCACTTTGTTACGTAACTGATATCTAGTTCCTAACCATGACATAATTAATATTCTAAATGATATATAAACATTTAAAACGTTAAGATAATTGCACGTTCCTCGCCAGGTATCCGAGCTGCTGCGCCACTGCACGGACCCCACGTCCTCGGCGTCACCAGGTCCAATTGGGAGCCCTGGATCTAGTCACGAACGATGCGATGCGATATTGAAATTGAGCTGAAACTCTAATTAAAACTATGTCCTTTCCGAACTAAGAAATTTACTAATAATTTGTTGTATTGTGTTATATTTTTATAATAAATGGAAACTGACATGTTTTAACTGTTTTATTTCTTTAACAATCTACGCAAAAACAACGATAAGCTCGTCGCTACCTGTCACGTTGTCCCAAAATCTTCGGTGAAAGGTGGGTCGGAAGGATTTAATCGTCTAGACTTCTGTCTACCTCTGTATTGGAGGAATATATGTGAATATGTTTCTAAAATAAAAAGTAGCCTACGATCCCACGTTACGCCACAAAAAATCAGCTTTCTGCCAGTGTAAGTCCCGTTGAAATCGGTCTAGCCGTCTCAGAGATTAGCCGGAACAAACGGACAGACACCTGAAACGTCTGGACCGATTTTGACGGAACTTTCACTGGCGGTAGCTGATGTTGTAAGGTGTAACTAAGGCTAGCATTATTTTAGAAACAATAATTAGGGTTTCGCGTTAACTACAAAACCGCGAGAAGAGCCGCAGGGGCAGCATTTAGTCGAAGGCTGTTACACAACTAAGCTTACTTACTTAGATGCTGCACCGACAAAAGCTTATGTTACTTTCGACTTATACATTACACTTATATAACGTACACACATAACAGCTTGCAGTAGTCCACTGCTGGACATAGGCCTCTCGCGTGCCGTAATCGCCACGCTTGGCAGGCAGATTGGCGATCGCACTACCAGACACCTCGCAACCTAACCTAACATAACCTAACCTAACATTTGTACTTAGGACGGGTATTATTCCTTGGGGCATCTATGATGATATTATTCCTTGGGGCATATAGACTAAAGGGAAAATGTTAAAGAGTAAATCTACTTTTCTACATGTCTCGGGACTGGGTATTTGTGGCCCATTCGTTGTTTCTTATTCCATAACACAAGTGAGTTTGCTACTTACTCATGAGACATCAGTGCAATGTATGTGATTTTCAACCTATCAATGTATGTTTCTACGTATGTATTGTTGGGTTAATTAATGTTAAGAGAGCCTTGAGATATAATTACAAATTCATACTTAATTATTCAATCCAAATGTAACTAAGGCCATTTATGGCCATGTGTCCAATGGTATTTTAACATAAGCCTAAAAAGAGATATTGTTTTGTCTAATTTTTCAGTGTTCATAGCTATTGCGTTAATTAATGTTTACATAGTTTTAATGGATAATTATAAATCCATTGTTTTTAATATTTAATTTTAATATACTGAGGCTATTTATAAAAACAGTATTTGTAATAAGATTTCTTATATAATAATACTATCTTAACATTGGTTTTAAAAGAGACGTTGTTTTGAAAGATGTTCAGTGTTCAAGTTAAACGGTCAATTATAGTTTACTAAGTTTTAATAGATATTTTTATAAATTAATAGTGAAACATTTAATTTAAATTAATATTCGGCCTATTTATTAAAATGGTACTTTTAATAATATTTCTAATGTAAAAGTATTATTTTAACATTGGCTTAAAAGGGATGTTGTATTGACAAACTAGCCGTGGGTTATTCGATGCTGCAACCATGTTTGATGTTAGACGCAACATACAATTAAGAAACTACATTTGTTTTCATATTTTAATTAATGTTGTTAGTATGGATCAATAAACATTTATTGAAGTCTAAGTTTGATTTTGATTTGTCTGACCCTTGACAACAGTATTTGTGTATTTATTCATTGGAATGAGAATTTAAATTCGTCTATCGACACAGAGTCTATCTCTAGCGGAGATAAAACAGGCGAAAGAAATTTTTATAATGTTGGAAATACAATATTAACTCTTTTCCTAGACATTAGTCGGGCACGATCACCTCAGTTCTAGGTGTCATATTAACGTATTTATTTATTTATTTGCTTGTATATGTACATACATTGGAGAAAAGAATATAAAATTCCCATTTGAAGTTCTTAAAAATATTTACACACCTTGAAAGAGTATATAGCAATTTGATTTTTGTTGATATATATACATATTTCTATAAAGTATATTATATTAAGTATATTATAAATTAACTAATGAATTCTTTAAATTAATTAATGAATTCTTTACTTATTTAATTTTGTATTATTATTAATTAATATATCTTTCTTAGTCAATGATTATACAACTGTCTGTATTAGAATGTCTCCCGCAAGATGCTGCGACGACCTGCAGAACATTGCGGGAAGTCGATGGGTGCAAATGACACAGGACCTTTCTATGTGGCGATCCTTAGGAGGCGTATGTTCAGCAGTAGACTTCTGTTAGACTGTTATGATGACGATGATCATGATAAAGTACATGTCACATGAGATATTGCAATTACACTTTGTTAAATGAAAGGTCATTTATTGAATGACAACATTTATCGATTGGTCTACCATCTTTAGATGTATGTTTCTGTTTAAATATATTGAGATTTTGATGTTTTATACTTTTTAGTATTTTATTATTGAATATGACCTGTCATATACGCAAATTACACTCATTTTTACTAACATTATCACATGCACACCAGTGTACATATAGATATCGCAATCTCATACTTATTATGCGTTTTCGTGTATCTTTCAACATTAACATTATTAAAACAGAGATAAGTAGCTACTTGTAAGATGTACAGTGAGGGCAGAGTTAGAAGTTTCTAGGATTTAAACTTATAACAAATTCAAGTAGTTTCAAGATTAAAGATTGGCTATCGTGACTTTCTTGGATTGGCTTGTGAAGGCACCTCTAAATACTCTATGTACGTCGGTGCACTTGGACGGCTGTCGCAGTTCCGGGGGCTGGTGCGCGGCGGGAGGGGGCAGCGCCCACTCCCGGGACGGGCGCAGCTGCAGCGTGGAGGAGCAGGTCACAAACTGACCCCGTAGCTTAGTTGCTAGCGACCCCGCCTTCGAAGCTAGGGGTTGATGATTTACATGTGCATACGAATCCTCTCTGTCCGTGAGTGTCTCGAGAGGCGACAGAGGAGAGCCCTACCTACCCTACCTATCTCGAAAATACCAGATTAAAATGAGCAAACTGGTGACAAAGCGATCGCCAATCCGCCTGAATGATCGCGAGAAGCCTGTAGAATCAATCCTGAAATGGACTTTCATAGGCTGTTTTTATGTATATACTCAAACTAACCGCGTTCGTAGCACTATAACACAATGAATAGTATCACTGAAATCGGTAGAGCCCGTTCTGTGATATCAGTATCACTTGCAGGATTAGCTCATTTTGTTTGGGCTAGCTCCTAACACCGGTTAAGATAATATACTCGTAAAGATGTGAATGGATGTGAATAACAGGATATATCAGAGCACTTTGTTACGTAACTGATATCTAGTTCCTAACCATGACATAATTAATATTCTAAATGATATATAAACATTTAAAACGTTAAGATAATTGCACGTTCCTCGCCAGGTATCCGAGCTGCTGCGCCACTGCACGGACCCCACGTCCTCGGCGTCACCAGGTCCAATTGGGAGCCCTGGATCTAGTCACGAACGATGCGATGCGATATTGAAATTGAGCTGAAACTCTAATTAAAACTATGTCCTTTCCGAACTAAGAAATTTACTAATAATTTGTTGTATTGTGTTATATTTTTATAATAAATGGAAACTGACATGTTTTAACTGTTTTATTTCTTTAACAATCTACGCAAAAACAACGATAAGCTCGTCGCTACCTGTCACGTTGTCCCAAAATCTTCGGTGAAAGGTGGGTCGGAAGGATTTAATCGTCTAGACTTCTGTCTACCTCTGTATTGGAGGAATATATGTGAATATGTTTCTAAAATAAAAAGTAGCCTACGATCCCACGTTACGCCACAAAAATCAGCTTTCTGCCAGTGTAAGTCCCGTTGAAATCGGTCTAGCCGTCTCAGAGATTAGCCGGAACAAACGGACAGACACCTGAAACGTCTGGACCGATTTTGACGGAACTTTCACTGGCGGTAGCTGATGTTGTAAGGTGTAACTAAGGCTAGCATTATTTTAGAAACAATAATTAGGGTTTCGCGTTAACTACAAAACCGCGAGAAGAGCCGCAGGGGCAGCATTTAGTCGAAGGCTGTTACACAACTAAGCTTACTTACTTAGATGCTGCACCGACAAAAGCTTATGTTACTTTCGACTTATACATTACACTTATATAACGTACACACATAACAGCTTGCAGTAGTCCACTGCTGGACATAGGCCTCTCGCGTGCCGTAATCGCCACGCTTGGCAGGCAGATTGGCGATCGCACTACCAGACACCTCGCAACCTAACCTAACATAACCTAACCTAACATTTGTACTTAGGACGGGTATTATTCCTTGGGGCATATAGACTAAAGGGAAAATGTTAAAGAGTAAATCTACTTTTTCTACATGTCTCAGGACTGGGTATTTGTGCCCATTCGTTGTTTCTTATTCCATAACACAAGTGAGTTTGCTACTTACGCATGAGACATCGGTGCAATGTATGTGATTTTCAACCTATCAATGTATGTTTCTACGTATGTATTGTTGGGTTAATTAATGTTAAGAGAGCCTTGAGATATAATTACAAATTCATACTTAATTATTCAATCCAAATGTAACTAAGGCCATTTATGGCCATGTGTCCAATGGTATTTTAACATAAGCCTAAAAGAGATATTGTTTTGTCTAATTTTTCAGTGTTCATAGCTATTGCGTTAATTAATGTTTACATAGTTTTAATGGATAATTATAAATCCATTGTTTTTAATATTTAATTTTAATATACTGAGGCTATTTATAAAAACAGTATTTGTAATAAGATTTCTTATATAATAATACTATCTTAACATTGGTTTTAAAAGGGACGTTGTTTTGAAAGATGTTCAGTGTTCAAGTTAAACGGTCAATTATAGTTTACTAAGTTTTAATAGATAATTGTATAAATTAATAGTGAAACATTTAATTTAAATTAATATTCGGCCTATTTATAAAAATGGTACTTTTAATAATATTTCTAATGTAAAAATATTATTTTAACATTGGCTTAAAAGGGATGTTGTATTGACAAACTAGCCGGGGGGTATTCGATGCTGCAACCATGTTTGATGTTAGACGCAACATACAATTAAGAAACTACATTTGTTTTCATATTTTAATTAATGTTGTTAGTATGGATCAATAAACATTTATTGAAGTCTAAGTTTGATTTTGATTTGTCTGACCCTTGACAACAGTATTTGTGTATTTATTCATTGGAATGAGAATTTAAATTCGTCTATCGACACAGAGTCTATCTCTAGCGGAGATAAAACAGGCGAAAAGAAATTTTTATAATGTTGGAAATACAATATTAACTCTTTTCCTAGACATTAGTCGGGCACGATCACCTCAGTTCTAGGTGTCATATTAACGTATTTATTTATTTATTTGCTTGTATATGTACATACATTGGAGAAAAGAATATAAAATTCCCATTTGAAGTTCTTAAAAATATTTACACACCTTGAAAGAGTATATAGCAATTTGATTTTTGTTGATATATATACATATTTCTATAAAGTATATTATATTAAGTATATTATAAATTAACTAATGAATTCTTTAAATTAATTAATGAATTCTTTACTTATTTAATTTTGTATTATTATTAATTAATATATCTTTCTTAGTCAATGATTATACAACTGTCTGTATTAGAATGTCTCCCGCAAGATGCTGCGACGACCTGCAGAACATTGCGGGAAGTCGATGGGTGCAAATGACACAGGACCTTTCTATGTGGCGATCCTTAGGAGGCGTATGTTCAGCAGTAGACTTCTGTTAGACTGTTATGATGACGATGATCATGATAAAGTACATGTCACATGAGATATTGCAATTACACTTTGTTAAATGAAAGGTCATTTATTGAATGACAACATTTATCGATTGGTCTACCATCTTTAGATGTATGTTTCTGTTTAAATATATTGAGATTTTGATGTTTTATACTTTTTAGTATTTTATTATTGAATATGACCTGTCATATACGCAAATTACACTCATTTTACTAACATTATCACATGCACACCAGTGTACATATAGATATCGCAATCTCATACTTATTATGCGTTTTCGTGTATCTTTCAACATTAACATTATTAAAACAGAGATAAGTAGCTACTTGTAAGATGTACAGTGAGGGCAGAGTTAGAAGTTTCTAGGATTTAAACTTATAACAACTTCAAGTAGTTTCAAGATTAAAGATTGGCTATCGTGACTTTCTTGGATTGGCTTGTGAAGGCACCTCTAAATACTCTATGTACGTCGGTGCACTTGGACGGCTGTCGCAGTTCCGGGGCTGGTGCGCGGCGGGAGGGGCAGCGCCCACTCCCGGGACAGGCGCAGCTGCAGCGTGGAGGAGCAGGTCACAAACTGACCCCGTAGCTTAGTTGCTAGCGACCCCGCCTTCGAAGCTAGGGGTTGATGATTTACATGTGCATACGAATCCTCTCTGTCCGTGAGTGTCTCGAGAGGCGACAGAGGGAGAGCCCTACCTACCCTACCTATCTCGAAAAATACCAGATTAAAATGAGCAAACTGGTGACAAAGCGATCGCCAATCCGCCTGAATGATCGCGAGAAGCCTGTAGAATCAATCCTGAAATGGACTTTCATAGGCTGTTTTTTATGTATATACTCAAACTAACCGCGTTCGTAGCACTATAACACAATGAATAGTATCACTGAAATCGGTAGAGCCCGTTCTGTGATATCAGTATCACTTGCAGGATTAGCTCATTTTGTTTGGGCTAGCTCCTAACACCGGTTAAGATAATATACTCGTAAAGATGTGAATGGATGTGAATAACAGGATATATCAGAGCACTTTGTTACGTAACTGATATCTAGTTCCTAACCATGACATAATTAATATTCTAAATGATATATAAACATTTAAAACGTTAAGATAATTGCACGTTCCTCGCCAGGTATCCGAGCTGCTGCGCCACTGCACGGACCCCACGTCCTCGGCGTCACCAGGTCCAATTGGGAGCCCTGGATCTAGTCACGAACGATGCGATGCGATATTGAAATTGAGCTGAAACTCTAATTAAAACTATGTTCTTTCCGAACTAAGAAATTTACTAATAATTTGTTGTATTGTGTTATATTTTTATAATAAATGGAAACTGACATGTTTTAACTGTTTTATTTCTTTAACAATCTACGCAAAAACAACGATAAGCTCGTCGCTACCTGTCACGTTGTCCCAAAATCTTCGGTGAAAGGTGGGTCGGAAGGATTTAATCGTCTAGACTTCTGTCTACCTCTGTATTGGAGGAATATATGTGAATATGTTTCTAAAATAAAAAGTAGCCTACGATCCCACGTTACGCCACAAAAAAATCAGCTTTCTGCCAGTGTAAGTCCCGTTGAAATCGGTCTAGCCGTCTCAGAGATTAGCCGGAACAAACGGACAGACACCTGAAACGTCTGGACCGATTTTGACGGAACTTTCACTGGCGGTAGCTGATGTTGTAAGGTGTAACTAAGGCTAGCATTATTTTAGAAACAATAATTAGGGTTTCGCGTTTACTACAAAACCGCGAGAAGAGCCACAGGGGGCAGCATTTAGTCGAAGGCTGTTACACAACTAAGCTTACTTACTTAGATGCTGCACCGACAAAAGCTTATGTTACTTTCGACTTATACATTACACTTATATAACGTACACACATAACAGCTTGCAGTAGTCCACTGCTGGACATAGGCCTCTCGCGTGCCGTAATCGCCACGCTTGGCAGGCAGATTGGCGATCGCACTACCAGACACCTCGCAACCTAACCTAACATAACCTAACCTAACATTTGTACTTAGGACGGGTATTATTCCTTGGGGCATATAGACTAAAGGGAAAATGTTAAAGAGTAAATCTACTTTTTCTACATGTCTCAGGACTGGGTATTTGTGGCCCATTCGTTGTTTCTTATTCCATAACACAAGTGAGTTTGTAAAATCAACTCGGCTATCGTGACTTATTTACCCAACAACAAACTTTAACATGATTAATGATGAAATAAACGATTCTATAAAACTTAAACAATTCTTAGTTAATAAATAACGCGTAAATAACGCATTCAGATGAAAAAATTAAATATTCATTTATAGCCTTTTAACCTAGAGACCAAGCTTTGCAGAATGTTATGATATACATTCATATTTATTTAATTATTTAGGTTCACCACCAAGGATTACATCGAAGCAATAAACACAAAACTTAAGTATTAAATATTTTAGGTAAATGTATCCTTAATTAAAAGTAAACAAAACGTTCATAGTTGTACGGACTTCGGAAGAACATCATATTTTTCGTATGTATGGTGTAATATGCACTTTACACCAAAAATTTTATCAAATGAAAAAGTAATTATGTAAAGTTAAAAAAATTGATTTATAAGATAATGCTTATGTGCTATTATACTGGGTGGGCCATGAATTAGTTAACATTTGAAAAAATCGTATAAAATCACTTGTAAACGTGTTCCCTAAGTTTAGCCCCCGACTTCAGTTGCTTGAATTGTCTGTTACAGCTCTAATCGAACACAAGATACAATTTGTAGTCTAAAGAACTGAGATAATGTAGCTAATAAATACACACACAAATAGAGATTTTTTCTTCTTTGACTTAAGAGCTAGGCTCTTGTCAGTGCAACATCTATGTTAGAAAAATTGTATAACTCTGTCCGTCTTTCTGAGTCCAAGGCCATTTGCTTTACCTCCTTATAAGATATAACATTAATCTCTTTCTCAATTTTTGATAGATACCCTATCATTGGTCTTCCTCTATCTCGCTTTCCTTCTATATATCCCTCCATGATGTTATTAACGAGTTTGTCATGTCTTAGGAGGCAATGACACATATATTGCTCTGATTCCGAAGCAACTAGCTAAACCAATTTTGTTATGAAATCGGAAGCAAAAGGTATATCATATAATCGGAAACAATAAACACTGAGACTCGAGATAATGTAGATTAAGTCGTTTTCTACGTTAACCTCTATTGAGCTTCGAATTTAGTAACTGAACTCGAAATTTCTAAGTAACTAGTGCGTTTCACAAGACTATACCGTTAGTCGTCTGCAGCGATACCCACAGGATGAAAGTGGATGGTGTGATCATACTTTTGACGACTTCCATGGACGAGTGGCGCACACACCGGTTTTCACTCCGGTCAGCTCTGAGGTTTCGGGTTCGTAAAACAGTTTTAATTTTTTTATGTCTACAATTTTCGGGTCTAGGTATTTATAGTACCTTCGTTGTTTTAGATCCAACAGTGGATATACTTAAGCCACTTCGGGATGAGAGCAATGTATGTCATTTTGTTCGTGTCTATGTTGTACGTATTCATACTTCACTGTACACATTTAATAACAGCTTACATAATCGTATTGCATAAAATTGTTTCTGTAGTGCCATCAGCTCGAAAACTTGATATGCTGCCAAATAGTTAAATTTCAAGGTTGGATTCCGATTTTAGTAAATGCCTACGGGGCTGTAACATCAAGTGTACGTGCTGCTTTTGTCTTAAAATGGTATTTAATTATGTTATATCAGAGAAAACATTATTAAAGGCATTTGTTAATTAAAAGATTTTAATTACTTATACATTTAATATAGATTTAATTTTTTAAGACTGCCATGAGAGGAGTAATGTCATAAAATTGTCACGATGGTCGAGCGCTTGGGTCATCGGAGATGGAGTCAAGAGACCCAAGTTCGATCCCCAGATAGCAGGCTCGTACCAAAGGGGTTTATAAAAACTTATGGACGACTTTTATCGCAGGCTTGGACATACAAACGGCTACAGTCTCACCACCTGTCACGTTGTCCCAAAAAATATTTTCGACGGAAAGTGCGTCGAAAGGACTTAATTGTCTAGATCTCTGTGTACCCCATTGTATTGGGAATAGCGTAAAGATATTTATTTATTTAATTTTATAAGAACATGACAAAATTGATCGTATATAGGCACTTTTACCTATAATATACCTGCTTCTTAAGTTACGCAGACGGGGTACCATTTACTTTGTTCCCAACACACGCTGGTCCACATGTAGAACATGTTTACATCCCATCTGAAAATGCTTCCCGGTCATACATTTTTTATTTAATCCACTTGTTCTAGATAACTAAGTTAGTTTAAGGTATTGTAGAGATTAAGATATAGATAGATAGTAATAGATAGTTTACCCAAAATACACTCTATCTAATCTATTTAATCTCTCTATCTAATCGTAGTCTATTTGTCCCGTTTAAATAAATAATTTTTCCATTCAAACGGAGACCTTTATTACTAATTCATAAATTCCTCCTTCATACACTTGACTAATGTCTGCAGTACGAAAATCTTGCATAAGAAAAATAAACATGTAAAGGACAGATATTACTTTCTCGGTTTACATCTATCTCACATCTCAATTTAAGTTTTCTTCCATAACTTCATACTTGGGACTTTACAAATATGAAGAAACTATTTACATATCGCTCTCAAATATGAGCGGATATACATTCGCTTTGCAGTAAGGGAAGCAGATGTTTCCTTGTATGTAAAATCTTGGCGTTTCTACAAGAACGTGAAATAAATATTTTTAGAATAATAAATAATAATAATTAATATCTTCACGCAATTCCCATTACAGGGGTAGACAGAGGTCTAGTCTAGACAATTAAGTCCCTTCGACCCTCCGAAGATATTATGGGGCAAAGTGACAGGTGGTGAGTCCGTCGCCGTCTTTATGGACAAGCCAACGATATAATTCGTACATAAGTTTTGAAAAAACCATTGATACGAGCCTGCCACCTGGGGATCGAACTCAGGTCTCTTGACTCGAAATTCCGACCACCCAACCATTCGGCTATCGTGACTTTTAAAATATTTTTAGAATAATAAATAATAATAATTAATATCTTCACGCAATTCCCATTACAGGGGTAGACAGAGGTCTAGTCTAGACAATTAAGTCCCTTCGACCCTCCGAAGATATTATGGGGCAAAGTGACAGGTGGTGAGTCCGTCGCCGTCTTTATGGACAAGCCAACGATATAATTCGTACATAAGTTTTGAAAAAACCATTGATACGAGCCTGCCACCTGGGGATCGAACTCAGGTCTCTTGACTCGAAATTCCGACCACCCAACCATTCGGCTATCGTGACTTTTAAAATATTTTTAGAATAATAAATAATAATAATTAATATCTTCACGCAATTCCCATTACAGGGGTAATGTCATAAAATTGTCACGATGGTCGAGCGCTTGGGTCATCGGAGATGGAGTCAAGAGACCCAAGTTCGATCCCCAGATAGCAGGCTCGTACCAAAGGGGTTTATAAAAACTTATGGACGACTTTTATCGCAGGCTTGGACATACAAACGGCTACAGTCTCACCACCTGTCACGTTGTCCCAAAAAATATTTTCGACGGAAAGTGCGTCGAAAGGACTTAATTGTCTAGATCTCTGTGTACCCCATTGTATTGGGAATAGCGTAAAGATATTTATTTATTTAATTTTATAAGAACATGACAAAATTGATCGTATATAGGCACTTTTACCTATAATATACCTGCTTCTTAAGTTACGCAGACGGGGTACCATTTACTTTGTTCCCAACACACGCTGGTCCACATGTAGAACATGTTTACATCCCATCTGAAAATGCTTCCCGGTCATACATTTTTTATTTAATCCACTTGTTCTAGATAACTAAGTTAGTTTAAGGTATTGTAGAGATTAAGATATAGATAGATAGTAATAGATAGTTTACCCAAAATACACTCTATCTAATCTATTTAATCTCTCTATCTAATCGTAGTCTATTTGTCCCGTTTAAATAAATAATTTTTCCATTCAAACGGAGACCTTTATTACTAATTCATAAATTCCTCCTTCATACACTTGACTAATGTCTGCAGTACGAAAATCTTGCATAAGAAAAATAAACATGTAAAGGACAGATATTACTTTCTCGGTTTACATCTATCTCACATCTCAATTTAAGTTTTCTTCCATAACTTCATACTTGGGACTTTACAAATATGAAGAAACTATTTACATATCGCTCTCAAATATGAGCGGATATACATTCGCTTTGCAGTAAGGGAAGCAGATGTTTCCTTGTATGTAAAATCTTGGCGTTTCTACAAGAACGTGAAATAAATATTTTTAGAATAATAAATAATAATAATTAATATCTTCACGCAATTCCCATTACAGGGGTAGACAGAGGTCTAGTCTAGACAATTAAGTCCCTTCGACCCTCCGAAGATATTATGGGGCAAAGTGACAGGTGGTGAGTCCGTCGCCGTCTTTATGGACAAGCCAACGATATAATTCGTACATAAGTTTTGAAAAACCATTGATACGAGCCTGCCACCTGGGGATCGAACTCAGGTCTCTTGACTCGAAATTCCGACCACCCAACCATTCGGCTATCGTGACTTTTAAAATATTTTTAGAAAAAAAAAGATTATTCGATTATTCGATTAAATTTGGTCAAGTGTATTACCTATAAAATTACGTCTTGTCTGGACATCTGTACATCCCAGTTTTGGGAGTAGCGTGAATACATTAATTTATTTCATTTATTAATTTACAAGTATATTTATTTATTATTAAATAAATTATGTATTTTTAATGGAAATGTCTCTAGTTATAAACTAAAACTAAAATTAATGTACAGGGTGGGCCAAGAATTCGTTAACATTTAAATGTAACTTACCGCGCAAACTATTGCCGCGCGGGGCATGAGCGCAGGCAGGGGCACAATTGCAGGTGTTGGAGCAGCGAAAATCCTAAAGCTTCACTCTCCTAAGGTAGCTGCATGTTACTGTTAATTCTGCCGAGTATGTGAAAATGTTACGGGATGTCTTAGCACCGATGCTACTGGAATTTGCTGGCTATAATCGTAACACATGGTTTCAACAAGATGGAGCCACGTGTCACACATCGAACGAGTCCTTGCCGGTGGTCAAAGACATGTTTCCGGAAAAGCTGATATCCAGATGGGGTGACATCCCATGGCCACCCAGATGTCCAGATCTATCTCCAGCAGACTTCTTTTTATGGGGTTATTTATAGAGTTGTGTATATATTGATAAACCGAATACACTGCGTCAACTTAAAGAAAAGCATCGAAGAGATGTCGGCGATCTCGCGGTCCCTTTGCAGAAGAGTATTCGAAAACTTCAGGACTCGCTTAGAAGAGTGCAAAAACCGAAACGGTGGTCATTTAGACGAAATAATTTTTAAAAAATAAATTAAAACTAATTAGCTTTCTCGTAAATAAACGATTTCTAAAATATGTTAAATGGTTTTTATACGATTTTTCAAATGTTAACTAATTCATGGCCACCCAGTATAATAGCACATAAGCATTATCTTATAAATCAATTTTTTTAACTTTACATAATTACTTTTCATTTGATAAAATTTTTGGTGTAAAGTGCATATTACACCATACATACGAAAATATGATGTTCTTCCGAAGTCCGTACAACTATGAACGTTTTGTTTACTTTTAATTAAGGATACATTTACCTAAAATATTTAATACTTAAGTTTTGTGTTTATTGCTTCGATGTAATCCTTGGTGGTGAACCTAAATAATTAAATAAATATGAATGTATATCATAACATTCTGCAAAGCTTGGTCTCTAGGTTAAAGGCTATAAATGAATATTTAATTTTTCATCTGAATGCGTTATTTACGCGTTATTTATTAACTAAATTGTTTAAGTTTTATAGAATCGTTTATTTCATCATTAATCATGTTAAAGTTTGTTGTTAAAGCTCCAAGAAAATAATTAAAACTACGATAAACATCATTAATAGTTTTGTAGCTCAATTAATAACGTCTTTATTTACAAAGATTGGCAACCTTGTTGGACTCGATCGCGTTTCACTTCATATCGGAACTTCATTTGTTTTCTGAGACTCTTACTTTCTCAATTTCTCTTTACCATTCCGGTTTTACTTCTTTCTTTCGACATATTTCCACTCCTCATGGCTAAAAGACAGAAATTGGTTTAATGATAATGCCCGCTTTTTATTCTTATATATCTTAAAAGGTATAATAAAGTTAAATAAATACAATAAACAAATACTTACATGAATTCAGAAAACAATCGGCAGAGGTGAAATAATACCAACGCGCAATATACCTTTCTTCCCTTTGCAAGTCTCCACCTTTTACCTTTACGTGATAAAATGTATTTGTAAATAGTCACACATAATAAATTTAAATGGCCAATAATTGACCATACAGTAAATGTTTTTTAGGATCTGTCTGTAGATAATCTAAAAAAAGTATAACTAGTACTAGTAATAGCTGAATTAATCAGTTACCATCTTGAACACTGAATTCACCTTCATATAAAAGAAAAGAATAAAATATAAAAGTTTGTTGTTGGGTAAATAAGTCACGATAGCCGAGTTGTTGGGTGCTCGGAATTTCGAGTCGAGAAACCTGAGTTCGATCGCCAGGTGGCAGTACGTGGCAGAAGGTGGCAAATTTCATCGTTGGCTTGGACATAAAGACGGCGACGGGCTAACCACCTGTCACGTTGTCCCGAAAATATCTTCGGGGAAGGTGGGTCCAAGGGACTTAATTTTCTATACTAGACCTCTGTCTATCCCTGTATAGAGAATTGCGAGAAGATACTTTTTATATATTTTATAAAGTTTGTTGTTAAAGCTCCAAGAAAATAATTAAAACTACGATAAACATCATTAATAGTTTTGTAGCTCAATTAATAACGTCTTTATTTACAAAGATTGGCAACCTTGTTGGACTCGATCGCGTTTCACTTCATATCGGAACTTCATTTGTTTTCTGAGACTCTTACTTTCTCAATTTCTCTTTACCATTCCGGTTTTACTTCTTTCTTTCGACATATTTCCACTCCTCATGGCTAAAGACAGAAATTGGTTTAATGATAATGCCCGCTTTTTATTCTTATATATCTTAAAGGTATAATAAAGTTAAATAAATACAATAAACAAATACTTACATGAATTCAGAAAACAATCGGCAGAGGTGAAATAATACCAACGCGCAATATACCTTTCTTCCTTTGCAAGTCTCCACCTTTTTACCTTTACGTGATAAAATGTATTTGTAAATAGTCACACATAATAAATTTAAATGGCCAATAATTGACCATACAGTAAATGTTTTTAGGATCTGTCTGTAGATAATCTAAAAAAAGTATAACTAGTACTAGTAATAGCTGAATTAATCAGTTACCATCTTGAACACTGAATTCACCTTCATATAAAAGAAAAGAATAAAATATAAAAGTTTGCAGATACTAAAATAGAGTGGTCCCAAATGAGTAATTTGACCTAAGATTTTTATTCTTAACAACTAGGAAGTTTCCATAAAAATAATTAATAATTTTACACATTCTTTTCCTTAACAAAACAAATTCATAATGTTTAATGTTTTCTTATAGGTTGTAAATTGAATTTCCTCTACAGTCAAATACCTGCTTCATGTATGTTTTCATAATCATAGGAAATCAGGCGTCGAGTAATGATTAGATCTCAATTGGATTTATTATATCTTTGTGTACACGCTCTCCGGTGAATTATGACATTTAGATATGAAATTTCAGATAAAGTAATTCGTAAATTCATTTGGTGCGGTGACTAAGCAGACGCGATGTAAGTAAATAATGTCGTTTTCTTTGCATATCGCGCAGTTTTACATTTTAGCAATTATTCGTCCCTACGTCTTTATAATGTAATATTTTATTCGTACTGTCTAAGGAAAAATATAGTTATTGCAGACATGCACATTATTGTGAAAGCACTACTCATAGTATTTCAAAGCTGTGGACCGACACGCTCAGTTAATTCATTACGAATAGTTCATTTAAAATAGATCTCTTAGTGGTAGAGTGTTAGATCTTACAGTGGTACAGCCATGCTTTTGTTGTTGCATGAATGGGCCGGCTCGACCGGGGAAGTACCAGGACCTCACAGAATACCGGCGTGAAGTAGAAGTCTAACAAACTTCTGCGTTTCGTCTGGTGAGTGCAGGTAACCGGTGGCCCACACCTCCCTCCCCAATTCTGGGGAGGGGCACTCTAAGGAGGCAACGCATCTGCTAAGCCTCTGGTATTGTGGGTGTTCATGGGCGGCGGTAATCACTTACCATCGCGTGAGCCACCTGCTCGTTGCCTCCCTTTTCTATAAAAAAAAGATCTTTTCACCCTTACATTCGCCACCGTCGTCATCATCATAACGGCTTTTAAAAGTATAGTGCAACATGAACCTCCTCCGAAATTTAGTCTGGTATATTTCGAAATGGTTTCTCGGTGTCATATAGGACACATAGGATTAGGATTGGGTGATTGGAATATAATTCAAGAGACCCAAGTTCGGTATAGGATTGTCTAGGTAGCAGGTTCGTACCAAAGAGTTTTACAATTACTTACGTAACGTTCATATCGTTGGCTTAGACCTAAAAGACGGCGACAGGCTCTCCACCTGTCACGTTTTCCCCAAAAATATCTTCGTTGAAAGGTGGGTCAAAATGAGTTAGTTATTGGGGCCTCTGTCTACCCTGTATTGGAAATAGCTTAAAGATATTTTTGATTAATGCTGCCAGTGTCTGTTGGCAGCCATTGCCATTACAGGCTTTTCCTTAGCGGCATCTTACGATACCCATTTAATGTTCAATTATTTTACTAATTATTGGTAAATAATGGAAAACACGAGCTTCTGTAAATGATAACAGCCCATCTGTTACATAATAAAGCATAGTGCTGCCGCAGATTGGGCATAGCCGCCTCAAAGCACCAATTACAACGGTGAGGCCGTACTTGGGTGGAAACCCTTAATTTGTACTTATTATTTACAAAGTATTACTAATTAAGTGTACATTAAGGTATATATTTGAAAATTTGTCTAGATTACATTTTTACATTGGTCGCTTGTTCACTACATAGCCTTACATTCGTTCGTAAACCGTTAACAGTTACAAGCATTGGTGCTTACTTCAAGTTATTAAAGAAATTTTAGAAAAATGAGACGCTACGACATTCTAGTGCGTAGTGACCGTGCCTTCGAAGCGTAGAGCAGGGTACGAATGTAATCGTTAGAGCAATCATTTGTGTTAAGAATATGAAAGCTTGTACTGGAGTCATGTAAATACATATATTTGTATAAATATTTACATATGTATTATTGTATAAATATTAATATTGTAATATTAGCTAATTTACAAGATGGAATGACAGGTTCATCAGTTGTCAAGCTGTTCCAAATGTGCTCGGTGAAATAACGATCGTAAAGGCTACATAGCCTGAATCTCTAGCTACCCTGGCATTAGAAAATGACTGTAGATAGAAGGAATTGAAAATGCTTTATGAAATAATGAATAAATAAATAAATAAATAATTACCTTCACGCTATTCCCAATACAGGGGTAGACAGAGGTCTAGTCTAGGACAATTGTCCTTCGACCCACCTTCCACCGAAGATATTTTCAGGACAACGTGACAGGTGATGGGCCGTTGCCGTCTTTATGTCAAGCCAACGATGTAATTCGTACATGGGTTTTAGAAAAACCCATTGGTACGAACCTGCCACCTGGGGATGAACTCGGTCTTTTGACTCGAAATTCCGACCACCCAACCAATCGGCTGTCGTGACTTTAGGAGTAATAATAATCTCGAAATAAATTTAAAACAATAATGTGATTGAATTCATTCCATTTCATGCTTCTTTCAAAATTTCTAGGAATGAGTTGAACGTTCCAATGCTATCTCTAATCATTTAATGTTTGAAACTGTATTTTCGTTATTTTAAAAAAATACAAAGATAGAATATCTATGTAGTTTCTTCCACCTGTTTCTTTTCTATTAGAAGTCTAATTATAAAGTGAGATAGGTTTAGAAATCAATCGATGGATGTAATATTGGTAAGTGCCTCGATGAGTAAATAATTTTTTATATGCCGTTAATTATGTTCCTTCAATAACAACATGATATTCATAAAAGGAAAGGACATTCATATTTAAAAGTGGGATGAATATATTTTTATGTAAATATTTGTTTATGCATGTATACAGTAGCATGTAATAGCGTTGGCTTGGGCATAAGACTTTTCCACAAATAAGCACCGGCAAAGGTGCGTCGAAACTATTAATGACTCGAACTCAGTCTAACCCAGCATTCCTGATACTTCGTAAAGATAATATAATTATAAACTCATGTATCGAGAGCTACTGGTCGAAAGAAGTGATTGTAGAAAATCAATCATATGAAATAAATAAATAAATATAAAGTTTGCAGATACTAAAATAGAGTGGTCCCAAATGAGTAATTTGACCTAAGATTTTTATTCTTAACAACTAGGAAGTTTCCATAAAAAATAATTAATAATTTTACATTCTTTTCCTTAACAAAACAAATTCATAATGTTTAATGTTTCTTATAGGTTGTAAATTGAATTTCCTCTACAGTCAAATACCTGCTTCATGTATGTTTTCATAATCATAGGAAATCAGGCGTCAGTAATGATTAGATCTCAATTGGATTTATTATATCTTGTGTACACGCTCTCCGGTGAATTATGACATTTAGATGTGAAATTTCAGATAAAGTAATTCGTAAATTCATTTGGTGCGGTGACTAAGCAGACGCGATGTAAGTAAATAATGTCGTTTTCTTTGCATATCGCGCAGTTTTACATTTTAGCAATTATTCGTCCCTACGTCTTTATAATGTAATATTTTATTCGTACTGTCTAAGGAAAATATAGTTATTGCAGACATGCACATTATTGTGAAAGCACTACTCATAGTATTTCAAAGCTGTGGACCGACACGCTCAGTTAATTCATTACGAATAGTTCATTTAAAAATAGATCTCTTAGTGGTAGAGTGTTAGATCTTACAGTGGTACAGCCATGCTTTTGTTGTTGCATGAATGGGCCGGCTCGACCGAGGAAGTACCAGGACCTCACAGAATACCGGCGTGAAGTAGAAGTCTAACAAACTTCTGCGTTTCGTCTGGTGAGTGCAGGTAACCGGTGGCCCACACACCTCCCTCCCCAATTCTGGGGGAGGGGCACTCTAAGGAGGCAACGCATCTGCTAAGCCTCTGGTATTGTGGGTGTTCATGGGCGGCGGTAATCACTTACCATCGCGTGAGCCACCTGCTCGTTGCCTCCCTTTTCTATAAAAAAGATCTTTTCACCCTTACATTTCGCCACCGTCGTCATCATCATAACGGCTTTTAAAAGTATAGTGCAACATGAACCTCCTCCGAAATTTAGTCTGGTATGTTTCGAAATGGTTTCTCAGTGTCATATAGGACACATAGGATTAGGATTGGGTGATTGGAATATAATTCAAAGAGACCAAGTTCGGTATAGGATTGTCTAGGTAGCAGGTTCGTACCAAAGAGTTTTACAATTACTTACGTAACGTTCATATCGTTGGCTTAGACCTAAAAAGACGGCGACAGGCTCTCCACCTGTCACGTTGTCCCCAAAAATATCTTCGTTGAAAGGTGGGTCAAAATGAGTTAGTTATTGAGGCCTCTGTCTGCCCCTGTATTGAAATAGCTTAAGATATTTTTGATTAATGCTGCCAGTGTCTGTTGGCAGCCATTGCCATTATAGGCTTTTCCTTGGCGGCATCTTACGATACCCATTTAATGTTCAATTATTTTACTAATTATTGGTAAATAATGGAAAACACGAGCTTCTGTAAATGATAACAGCCCCATCTGTTACATAGTAAAGCACTTAGTGCTGCCGCAGATTGGGCATAGCCGCCTCAAAGCACCAATTACAACGGTGAGGCCGTACTTGGGTGGAGAGCCCTTAATTTGTACTTATTATTTACAAAAGTATTACTAATTAAGTGTACATTAAGGTATATATTTGAAAATTTGTCTAGATTACATTTTTACATTGGTCGCTTGTTCACTACATAGCCTTACATTCGTTCGTAAACCGTTAACAGTTACAAGCATTGGTGCTTACTTCAAGTTATTAAAAGAAATTTTAGAAAAATGAGACGGTACGACATTCTAGTGCGTAGTGACCGTGCCTTCGAAGCGTAGAGCAGGGTACGAATGTAATCGTTAGAGCAATCATTTGTGTTAAGAATATGAAAGCTTGTACTGGAGTCATGTAAATACATATATTTGTATAAATATTTACATATGTATTATTGTATAAATATTAATATTGTAATATTAGCTAATTTACAAGATGGAGATGACAGGTTCATCAGTTGTCAAGCTGTTCCAAATGTGCTCCAGTGAAATAACGATCGTAAAGGCTACATAGCCTGAATCTCTAGCTACCCTGGCATTAGAAAATGACTGTAGATAGAAGGAATTGAAAATGCTTTATGAAATAATGAATAAATAAAATAAATATAAATATGTTCACGCAATTCCCAATACAGAGAGAGAGAGAGTAGACAGAGGTCTAGTCTAGACAATTGTCCCTTCGACCCACCTTCCACCGAAGATATTTTCGGGACAACGTGACAGGTGATGAGCCCGTTGCCGTCTTTATGTCCAAGCCAACGATGTAATTCGTACATAGGTTTTTAGAAAAACCCATTGGTACGAACCTGCCACCTGGGGATTGAACTCGGTCTTTTGACTCGAAATTCCGACCACCCAACCAATCGGCTGTCGTGACTTTAGGAGTAATAATAATCTCGAAATAAATTTAAAACAATAATGTGATTGAATTCATTCCATTTCATGCTTCTTTCAAAATTTCTAGGAATGAGTTGAACGTTCCAATGCTATCTCTAATCATTTAATGTTTGAAACTGTATTTTCGTTATTTTAAAAAAATACAAAAGATAGAATATCTATGTAGTTTCTTCCACCTGTTTCTTTTCTATTAGAAGTCTAATTATAAAAGTGAGATAGGTTTAGAAATCAATCGATGGATGTAATATTGGTAAATTGTATCGATGAGTAAATAATTTTTTATATGCCGTTAATTATGTTCCTTCAGTAACAACATGATATTCATAAAAGGAAAGGGACATTCATATTTAAAAGTGGGATGAATATATTTTTATGTAAATATTTGTTTATGCATGTATACGGTAGCATGTAATAGCGTTGGCTTGGGCATAAGACTTTTCCACAAATAAGCACCGGCAAAGGTGCGTCGAAACTATTGTAATGACTCGAACTCAGTCTAACCCAGCATTCCTGATACTTCGTAAAGATAATATAATTATAAGCCTCATCTACCGAGAGCTACTGGTCGAAAGAAGGAATTGAAAATGCTTTATGAAATAATGAATAAATAAAATAAATATAAATATGTTCACGCAATTCCCAATACAGAGAGAGAGAGAGAGAGAGTAGACAGAGGTCTAGTCTAGACAATTGTCCCTTCGACCCACCTTCCACCGAAGATATTTTCGGGACAACGTGACAGGTGATGAGCCCGTTGCCGTCTGTATGTCCAAGCCAACGATGTAATTCGTACATAGGTTTTTAGAAAAACCCATTGGTACGAACCTGCCACCTGGGGATTGAACTCGGTCTTTTGACTCGAAATTCCGACCACCCAACCAATCGGCTGTCGTGACTTTAGGAGTAATAATAATCTCGAAATAAATTTAAAACAATAACGTGATTGAATTCATTCCATTTCATGCTTCTTTAAAAATTTATAGGAATGAGTTGAACGTTCCAATGCTATCTCTAATCATTTAATGTTTGAAACTGTATTTCGTTATTTTAAAAAAATACAAAGATAGAATATCTATGTAGTTTCTTCCACCTGTTTCTTTTCTATTAGAGAAGTCTAATTATAAAAGTGAGATAGGTTTAGAAATCAATCGATGGATGTAATATTGGTAAATTGTATCGATGAGTAAATAATTTTTTATATGCCGTTAATTATGTTCCTTCAGTAACAACATGATATTCATAAAGAAAGGGACATTCATATTTAAAAGTGGGATGAATATATTTTTATGTAAATATTTGTTTATGCATGTATACGGTAGCATGTAATAGCGTTGGCTTGGGCATAAGACTTTTCCACAAATAAGCACCGGCAAAGGTGCGTCGAAACTATTGTAATGACTCGAACTCAGTCTAACCCAGCATTCCTGATACTTCGTAAAGATAATATAATTATAAGCCTCATCTACCGAGAGCTACTGGTCGAAAGAAGTGATTGTAGAAAATCAATCATATGAAATAAATAAATAATTACCTTCACGCTATTCCCAATACAGAGAGAGAGAGAGAGTAGACAGAGGTCTAGTCTAGACAATTGTCCTTCGACCCACCTTCCACCGAAGATATTTTCGGGACAACGTGACAGGTGATGAGCCCGTTGCCGTCTTTATGTCCAAGCCAACGATGTGAATCGTACATAGGTTTTAGAAAAACCCATTGGTACGAACCTGCCACCTGGGGATTGAACTCGGTCTTTTGACTCGAAATTCCGACCACCCAACCAATCGGCTGTCGTGACTTTAGGAGTAATAATAATCTCGAAATAAATTTAAAACAATAATGTGATTGAATTCATTCCATTTCATGCTTCTTTCAAAATTTCTAGGAATGAGTTGAACGTTCAATGCTATCTCTAATCATTTAATGTTTGAAACTGTATTTTCGTTATTTAAAAAATACAAAGATAGAATATCTATGTAGTTTCTTCCACCTGTTTCTTTTCTATTAGAGAAGTCTAATTATAAAAGTGAGATAGGTTTAGAAATCAATCGATGGATGTAATATTGGTAAATTGTATCGATGAGTAAATAATTTTTTATATGCCGTTAATTATGTTCCTTCAGTAACAACATGATATTCATAAAAGGAAAGGGACATTCATATTTAAAAAGTGGGATGAATATATTTTTATGTAAATATTTGTTTATGCATGTATACGGTAGCATGTAATAGCGTTGGCTTGGGCATAAGACTTTTCCACAAATAAGCACCGGCAAAGGTGCGTCGAAACTATTGTAATGACTCGAACTCAGTCTAACCCAGCATTCCTGATACTTCGTAAAGATAATATAATTATAAGCCTCATCTACCGAGAGCTACTGGTCGAAAGAAGTGATTGTAGAAAATCAATCATATGAAATAAATAAATAATTACCTTCACGCTATTCCCAATACAGGGGTAGACAGAGGGAGACATTCTAGACAATTAAGTCCCGTCGACCCACTTTCCACCGAAGACATTTTTTGGGATAACGTAACAGGTGGTGAGCCCGCCGCCGTCTTTATGTCAAAGCCAACGATGTGAATCGTACATAGGTTTTGAAAAAACACATTGGTACGCGCCTGCCACATGAGAAAAGCCTTTATCCTGTAGTCGACATTTTCTGTTTCAATAACTCTTATACTATAACCTCGAAGTTAATTGGAATTCCCAAAATCTATATTCATTAGAAGTAAAGAAACGAAAAAAAAACTTCTGCATTAAAACTATTACTTTCGAAAATAGAATTCAGTGGGATTTATATTTAATATTATTTTACAATAATTTTCAGTTTGGAATAGAAGAAAAATTCTATGAAGCATTTATAATAATTCAAGGAACTGAGATTTATTATTTAGTTGGACCGCGCAACAGAAACTTATAATCGTGCGCAGGTCTTTGTGCAACACAACGGCATTATGGTTGAAGTCAGAAAGGTATTCAAGACGTACGACGAGCTCAAGATGGCTATACAAAAGGAGTTTCCCGATGTAATCAACAGTAAAGAAATGCATGAGCTGATGGCAAACAGAATGAAGCGTAAGGACGAAAGCTACTATCAGTATATGCTTGCGATGAGAGAATTGGGGAAAAAGCGAGATTTCCGGTTATGTTGCTATCCAGTACATAGTGGATGTAATCGACGGCGCTCAGGCGAAATTATTTTATATGGCGTAACGACGTACACTATGCTCAAAGAGAAATTAGTAATTTAGAATTCAAGATGGTAAACGATGCGAAGAAAGAAGCGGGAACCGAACCAGCTGTAAGAAAGAAAACAGAAAAATCCATTCGACGTTGTTACAACTGCGGCGAAAACAGTCATATCTCGACACATTGTCCGAACGGTCTCAAGTGTTTTCGCTGTAATCAGTACGGCCATATTTGATCACGATACACTTGGGCTGCGGCCGGCGGCGGCGCGAGCACGGAACGCAGCGCTGGCGCTCCTCACAAGTCGGTAAAACAGTCCGCGCCGAACGCAGCGCAAGATCGTGCGGTTGGCGGTAGTGGATCTCAGTCGGCAAAACTGCGCTCAGCTAACTTCAGGGTGGGTGCGACAAGTGACAGCAGTTGTGACAGCCAGACGTCAAAGGTGGAAACGAGGCTATGCGGGTGGAAAATAACGTAAACAAAACAAGAAATCTCTCAACGAAGCCGCTGATTAGTGTCAAGATTAAGGAATTAACAGTGAACGCTTTAATTGAATCCGGCAGCGACTTCAATTTAATGACGGACGAGCGTTTCATTACCGTTGGAACAGAAAAATACGAACATAACTTATGTTTGACGGGACTCGGACGTACGATGGTGAATTCATTAGGAAAGATGTTCTTGGACATTACAATCGACGGCAAAAACTATCAAAACGTGTTATTTCATATAGTGAACAAAAATGTTATGTCTTTGGATATGATTTTAGGCCTAGGCCTAAAATCATATCAAACATAACATTCTAAATTACTACGAAAATAACCATGATAATGAATGGGTACAAAGTGAAGTTTTTGTCTGAAAGTGATGAATGGATGCCTAAGTTGTGTTGTTTTCAGATCCCACTTTGGAAGTTGAGCATATTTCTGATTATTCCATAAGGAAAAAGTTTTGCAGTGTATTGAAGGTTATAATCCAATCCAATTGAAAGATGCACCTTTTGAGCTGAAGATTGTTCTTAAAGATGACGTGCCTGTCGCCCAGAGACCACAACGTTTGTCCTTGGCAGAGCAGAGAATAGTTAAAGAGCAGGTAAAGGAATGGATGGATGATGGTGTAGTACAAGTAAGTTTTCAGAATATTCAAGTCCTTTGGTATTAGTCCTTTGGTAAAAAGCCATGATAGCCGAGTTGTTGGGTGGTCAGATTTCGAGTCGAGAGACCCGAGTTTGATCCCCAGGTGGCAGTACCAATGAGTTTTCAAAACTTATGTACGAATTTCATCGTTGGCTTGGACATAAAGGCGGCGACGGGCTCACCACCTGTCACGTTGTCCCGAAAATATCTTCTGTGGAAGGTGGGTCAAAGGGACTTAATTGTCTAGACTTGACCTCTGTCTACCCTGTATTGGGAATTGCGTGAAGATATTTTTTGGTATTAGTGAGAAAAAAGATGGTTCAGTTAGGGTTTGTGTGGATTATAGACTGTTAAACAAAAATTCTTAAAGATGACGTGCCTGTCGCCCAGAGACCACAACGTTTGTCCTTGGCAGAGCAGAGAATAGTTAAAGAGCAGGTAAAGGAATGGATGGATGATGGTGTAGTACAAGTAAGTTTTCAGAATATTCAAGTCCTTTGGTATTAGTCCTTTGGTAAAAAGCCATGATAGCCGAGTTGTTGGGTGGTCAGATTTCGAGTCGAGAGACCCGAGTTTGATCCCCAGGTGGCAGTACCAATGAGTTTTCAAAACTTATGTACGAATTTCATCGTTGGCTTGGACATAAAGGCGGCGACGGGCTCACCACCTGTCACGTTGTCCCGAAAATATCTTCTGTGGAAGGTGGGTCAAAGGGACTTAATTGTCTAGACTTGACCTCTGTCTACCCTGTATTGGGAATTGCGTGAAGATATTTTTTGGTATTAGTGAGAAAAAAGATGGTTCAGTTAGGGTTTGTGTGGATTATAGACTGTTAAACAAAAAATTCTTAAAGATGACGTGCCTGTCGCCCAGAGACCACGACGTTTGTCCTTGGCAGAGCAGAGAATAGTTGAAGAGCAGGTAAAGGAATGGATGGATGATGGTGTAGTACAAGTAAGTTTTTCAGAATATTCAAGTCCTTTGGTATTAGTCCTTTGGTAAAAGCCATGATAGCCGAGTTGTTGGGTGGTCGGAATTTCGAGTCGAGAGACCCGAGTTCGATCCCAGGTGGCAGTACCAATGAGTTTTCAAAAACTTATGTACGAATTTCATCGTTGGCTTGGACATAAAGGCGGCGACGGGCTCACCACCTGTCACGTTGTCCCGAAAATATCTTCTGTGGAAGGTGGGTCAAAGGGACTTAATTGTCTAGACTTGACCTCTGTCTACCCTGTATTGGGAATTGCGTGAAGATATTTTTTGGTATTAGTGAGAAAAAAGATGGTTCAGTTAGGGTTTGTGTGGATTATAGACTGTTAAACAAAAAATTCTTAAAGATGACGTGCCTGTCGCCCAGAGACCACGACGTTTGTCCTTGGCAGAGCAGAGAATAGTTGAAGAGCAGGTAAAGGAATGGATGGATGATGGTGTAGTACAAGTAAGTTTTTCAGAATATTCAAGTCCTTTGGTAAAAGCCATGATAGCCGAGTTGTTGGGTGGTCAGATTTCAGTCGAGACCCGAGTTCGATCCCAGGTGGCAGTACCAATGAGTTTTCAAAAACTTATGTACGAATTTCATCGTTGGCTTGGACATAAAGGCGGCGACGGGCTCACCACCTGTCACGTTGTCCCGAAAATATCTTCTGTGGAAGGTGGGTCAAAGGGACTTAATTGTCTAGACTTGACCTCTGTCTACCCTGTATTGGGAATTGCGTGAAGATATTTTTTGGTATTAGTCCTTTGGTAAAAGCCATGATAGCCGAGTTGTTGGGTGGTCGGAATTTCGAGTCGAGAGACCCGAGTTCGATCCCAGGTGGCAGTACCAATGAGTTTTTTCAAAAACTTATGTACGAATTTCATCGTTGGCTTGGACATAAAGGCGGCGACGGGCTCACCACCTGTCACGTTGTCCCGAAAATATCTTCTGTGGAAGGTGGGTCAAAGGGACTTAATTGTCTAGACTTGACCTCTGTCTACCCTGTATTGGGAATTGCGTGAAGATATTTTTTTTTTGGTATTAGTGAGAAAAAAAGATGGTTCAGTTAGGGTTTGTGTGGATTATAGACTGTTAAACAAAAAAATTCTTAAAGATGAATTTCCATTTCCAGTGATCGACAATAAGATAGATAAGCTGTGTGAAGCCAAAATATTTAGTGTTTTAATTTTAAGGAATGGTTTCTTTCATCTCAAGGTGGCTAAGGAATCTATCCGTATACATCATTAGTGACACACCATGGTCAATTCGAGTTCCTTCAAGCTCCTTTTCGGTTTCTCCATCTGCCGAAGTATTTTATGTGATTCAAAAGCATTGTCTTCAGGGATTTTATTTCGCAATGCATTGGGATGATTTTCATAGACAATATCTTAATTACAGCAGAAAGTAAAGAACAAGCAGTGGAAAGACTTCAGCTTGTGTTGAAAGTGGCTTCAGAATATGGGCTAAAGATAAATTGGAAGAAGGCTGACCTGATCAAACCGGAAATTGAATACTAAAGCCACATGATAAGGAATGGGTACAAAGTGAAGTTTTTGTCTGATAGTGATGAATGGATGCCTAAGTTGTGTTGGTTTTCAGATCCCACTTTGGAAGTTGAGCATATTTCTGATTATTCCATAAGGGAAAAAGTTTTGCAGTGTATTGAAGGTTATAATCCAATCCAATTGAAAGATGCACCTTTTGAGCTGAAGATTGTTCTTAAAGATGAATTTCCATTTCCAGTGATCGACAATAAGATAGATAAGCTGTGTGAAGCCAAAATATTTAGTGTTTTTAATTTTAAGGAATGGTTTCTTTCATCTCAAGGTGGCTAAGGAATCTATCCGTATACATCATTAGTGACACACCATGGTCAATTCGAGTTCCTTCAAGCTCCTTTCGGTTTCTCCATCTGCCCGAAGTATTTTATGTGATTCAAAAGCATTGTCTTCAGGATTTTATTTCGCAATGCATTGGGATGATTTTCATAGACAATATCTTAATTACAGCAGAAAGTAAAGAACAAGCAGTGGAAAGACTTCAGCTTGTGTTGAAAGTGGCTTCAGAATATGGGCTAAAGATAAATTGGAAGAAGGCTGACCTGATCAAACCGGAAATTGAATACTAAAGCCACATGATAAGGAATGGGTACAAAGTGAAGTTTTGTCTGATAGTGATGAATGGATGCCTAAGTTGTGTTGTTTTCAGATCCCACTTTGGAAGTTGAGCATATTTCTGATTATTCCATAAGGAAAAAGTTTTGCAGTGTATTGAAGGTTATAATCCAATCCAATTGAAAGATGCACCTTTTGAGCTGAAGATTGTTCTTAAAGATGAATTTCCATTTCCAGTGATCGACAATAAGATAGATAAGCTGTGTGAAGCCAAAATATTTAGTGTTTTTAATTTTAAGGAATGGTTTCTTTCATCTCAAGGTGGCTAAGGAATCTATCCGTATACATCATTAGTGACACACCATGGTCAATTCGAGTTCCTTCAAGCTCCTTTCGGTTTCTCCATCTGCCCGAAGTATTTTATGTGATTCAAAAGCATTGTCTTCAGGATTTTATTTCGCAATGCATTGGGATGATTTTCATAGACAATATCTTAATTACAGCAGAAAGTAAAGAACAAGCAGTGGAAAGACTTCAGCTTGTGTTGAAAGTGGCTTCAGAATATGGGCTAAAGATAAATTGGAAGAAGGCTGACCTGATCAAACCGGAAATTGAATACTAAAGCCACATGATAAGGAATGGGTACAAAGTGAAGTTTTGTCTGATAGTGATGAATGGATGCCTAAGTTGTGTTGTTTTCAGATCCCACTTTGGAAGTTGAGCATATTTCTGATTATTCCATAAGGAAAAAGTTTTGCAGTGTATTGAAGGTTATAATCCAATCCAATTGAAAGATGCACCTTTTGAGCTGAAGATTGTTCTTAAAATGACGTGCCTGTCGCCCAGAGACCACGACGTTTGTCCTTGGCAGAGCAGAGAATAGTTGAAGAGCAGGTAAAGGAATGGATGGATGATGGTGTAGTACAAGTAAGTTTTTCACAGATTTATTAAGAAAGGAAAAAGAATTTATTTTGAAGATGAACAAAGACAAGCATTTAATATTTTAAAAGAGATTAGCATCCAGTCCTGTGTTAAAGATTTTTAATCCCAAGTTGAAGACAGGTTGCACACAGATGCTTCTAGTGTGGCATATTCAGCTATACTCTTGCAGTACCAGATACAGGTCTCACCGGTTCATTACATGAGCCGAAAGACAAATGATGCTCAATTAAGGTATTCAAGCTATGAACTGGAGGCAACCAATATTATTGAAGGTATAAAGAAGTTCAGGCAGTATTTGTATGGAATACATTTTAAAATTGTCACAGATTGTAAGGCATTTGAAGTGACATTGAAAAGAAGGATATTTCTGCTAAGATAGCCCACTGGGTATTATTCCTCAACGAATATGACCTCGAAATAGAGCATTGTTCTGGAACAAAAATGAGGCATGTTGATACTTTGAGCCGTTATCCCTTTGTGGCAGTTACTACACTACATGATCAAGTAAAGCAAGCGCAAGATCAGGACGAGGGGCTCTCAGCTATAAAAGAAGTTTTGAAGGAAAAGACATACTAAGATTACTGGGATGAAAATGATATATTGTACAAAGGAGATAAGAAGTTACTGGTTATACCTAAGACTATGGAGAAAGAAGTATTGAAGAAGGTGCAAGCAATGGACATTTTCTAAGAAGAAGATGAAAGAAGCTATTGAAAGAGATTATTGCATAACAGGATTAGATAAGAAAATTTAAGATTTTATAGTGACATGCATTCCATGCCTGTTAGCTACGAAGAAAGAAGGAAGCAAGAAGGATTTCTGCATCCAATTGAGAAGAACAGTATTCCCTTGGATACCATTCATTTGGATCATGTTGGACCTTTGACGCAAACTAGTAAACAGTATAACCATATACTGACAGTGGTGGACGCTTTCACTAAATTTGTTTGGCTGTTTCCAACAAGAAGCACATCAAGCCGAGACTTTAAACAAATTGGAGATCCATCAGCAAACCTTCGGAAACCCTCGACGAATAATCACTGACAAAGGCACTGCATTCACTAGTCATGAGTTTCAAGATTACTGTAAGGAGGAGAACATTCATCATGTGACTATTACGACGGGTGTTCCACAAGGCAATGGACAAGTCGAGAGAATACACAGAATATTAATTCCATTACTTACGAAGTCGTTTATAGAGAACTCTGGCCTTTGGTACAAACACATTAGTCAGTGCAAACAGCCATTAATAGTACATTTCAAAGAAGCATCAACTGTACACCTTGTGAACTACTTGTAGGTGCAAAAATGCGAGTAAAAAGAAGACAAGAAGATACAAGAGTTACTACAGGAAGAGTACATACAAGTGTTCAATGAAAATAGAAAGGATCTCAGAAAACAGGCCTAAGAACAGATTCTCAGAGTTCAAGAAGAGAATGCAAATAGCTTTAATAGAAAAGAAAAGGACATTCACAATACCAAGTTGGAGAAATTGTGGCTATAAAACATACACAATTTGGTTCAGGACTTAAACTGAAACCTAAATATCACACCTTACAAGGTGATAAAGGTTAGAAGGAATGATTGCTATGATCTACAAAAATGATAGTGCTACTGAGGGGCCTATAAGAACATCTAGCTCAGCAGATTGTATGAAGCGTTGGCCAACAGAAGGTGAAGAGAGTTCTTAATGCAAGAAACTTGGTAAGTATAATTTGGTGAAGAATGATAGATGATGAATGCATTGTTTCATTTAAATTTTATTATTTTTTCTATGCTATATGTTTATCTTGTATGTTACTTTGTTATCATGGTTTTAACTGGAGTAATGTATTTAAAATGTAAAAATAAAAGGCATAACTAAATACTGAGTATAGAAATTTGTAACTAACTTCGAAAGATGTTTTGTTTTTTTAAGATGTTTTCTTTTTGTTTTTAAGATGGCTTATGTTTATTTTTGTTTTTTTTTTTTAATAATTAAGATAATGTTTGTAAAGTATGACTGAAGGAATGTGGAATGTGTGTGTGATGTATTGTACTGAAAGACTTGAAACATCATGAATGCTGAGGAATGCCTGAGGACAGTCATTGTATCAGGACGGCCGAATGTGGGAAACGGAATGTAAGTTGGGAACAGAACGCAGGGATGAGTGAGAGTGATGAAAGGGAAGGAATGACAGGGTGATGGTAAGTGATTACCGCTACCCATGAACACCCGCAATACCAGAGGCTTAGCAGATGTGTCGCCTTCCTTAGAGTGACCCCCTCCCCAGAATTAGGGAGGGGGTGTGTCAGAGCCACCAGTTACCTGCACTCACCAGACGAAACGCTGAAGTTTTTAGACTTCTACTTCATGCCGGTATTCTGTGTGGTCGTGGTACTTCCCAGTCAAGCTGGCCCATTCATGCAACAAAAGCTGATGCGTGGCTCTATCACTGTTAAAAGTGTGGATCGAAATAATTAAATTTTCTAGATCTCAGACTATTTCCTTGAAGGAAAATGCGTGTAGTTATAAAAAAAATTTATGAAGTTAGATTAGAATGTATAGAATTTTAATCACCGTTCATTGTTATCTAGAGAGCTTCGCTAATATTCTATCTCGTTCCAAGATTAATCTGGGTTCTTTCAGTTTAAGTTAATTCACATCAATGACAATGTTACAGTTTTAATCAGCCATTAATTAGAAATGGAGTATTAATTTCCTATATTAGATTTGACAATATTTTTTTTAAATTATCTTTCAATTTACCATACTGGGGTAGACAGAGGTCTAAACAGTTAGGTCCTTTTGTCCCACCTTTCACCTAATACAATTTGGGACAGTGCGTCAGGTGGAGAACCTGTCGCCGTCTTAATTTCCAAGCCAACGATGTTAATTCTACATAAGTTTTGAAAAAAGTAATTGGTACGAGCCTACCACCTGGTGATCGAACTCTTCACTCGAATTCAGACTTTTTTAACTTTTTAACATATTTTAATTTTTAAATTTTAATCACCGTTCATTGTTATCTAGAGAGCTTCGCTAATATTCTATCTCGTTCCAAGATTAATCTGGGTTCTTTCAGTTTAAGTTAATTCACATCAATGACAATGTTACAGTTTTAATCAGCCATTAATTAGAAATGGAGTATTAATTTCCTATATTAGATTTGACAATATTTTTTTAAATTATCTTTCAATTTACCATACTGGGGTAGACAGAGGTCTAAACAGTTAGGTCCTTTTGTCCCACCTTTCACCTAATACAATTTGGGACAGTGCGTCAGGTGGAGAACCTGTCGCCGTCTTAATTTCAAGCCAACGATGTTAATTCTACATAAGTTTTGAAAAAAGTAATTGGTACGAGCCTACCACCTGGTGATCGAACTCTTCACTCGAATTCAGACTTTTTAACTTTTTTAACATATTTTAATTTTTAAATTTTAATCAACAGTCTTGTATTGCATTGTAAAGGGAAAAAGCCTTAAAATGCAATTGGCTGCCAACAGATTATAGGTTAATCATCTTGAAAAGTACCAGATCAAATTCAGCAGACCGGCGACGGATAGTAGTCATGCCTCAGGGCAGGTTATATTGTTAATTTATTTCAAACTAGCTACGTCCTGAAGCTTAAAAATAGCTTTATTATGTAACTACCGGATACATTTACTTTTATATACATTTCGTGAAAAGCTGTTAATTTGGTATAACAAACAGACACTTCAATTTTATGTAAATGTATAGATTTTAACAATAAGTCAGAAGGTCACGTCACGTGCAGCCAGTGCAACCGATTTCAATTACTCGATATCCGCAATCAGGCACATTCTGCTTCGCTTTATTTTCATCCGACCGATTGCGCTACGTGGACATTTTGATATTTAAATTTTTCAAGCTGATAAATCACTTTATTTCAATTTGATTTTGCTTTCATAAAAGCAATCGGAATGTTTTGAATGTACAGCGGAATAATATAACCATTCAGCTATTGGTATTAGAATTTTTTCACCTTTACACATTTCACCTGAACTGGGTGGGCCTGTCGCGGTCTTACTGCGCAAAGGAACGGTACGATATACGTCGATAAATATTTATATAATCATTTATCACACTTTACTGTGACTGTAAAGCCTGTGTGCGGGTAGGGCATGACCTGTCACCCATGTTTAGCGTCCAAACGGGCGTAAAACAGGGTTGTGTCATGTCTTCCTGGCTGTTCATACTGTATCTCGACAGCTGTTTACAGAAGCTGAGGATAGCTGTTTGGGTGTGAAATTGGGTGACATAAAGTAAATTGTCTGCTTTATGCTGATGATGCAGTGCTTATTGCACCATCAGAGGCGGAACTGCAGGCATTAGTCACGTGTATGAAAGAAGAATGTGAAATTAATGGTCTCCGTTTGAATGCTAATAAAACTAAGGTACTGGTATTTGAAAGGGACGAAGAAAGAACGAAGTGCGAAATTTGGGTAAATCAGGAATGTCTAGAACAGGTGAATGAAATTGTATACTTGGGGAGTGCGTTTAGCCGGGATGGAAGATGTGATTTAGATGTGGACAGGCGTGTCGCTGCCGGGAACAAAGTCATTGGTGCCCTGACTGCGTTAATCAAAAGGCAAGGCGTTGTGAAAGTGCACGCCTTGCAATACATAACGCAGTGTTGGTACCGACTTTGTTATAATGCAGCGAAACCTGGGTATGCCAGAAGAAGCATAAAAGCAGGTTGAATGCAGTGGAGATGCGATCACTTCGTAAAATGTGCGGCCTTACCATGGCCGACCGAAAGCGAAACGAAGAGATTCGCAATATGGCAGGCTTGAAAGATGACCTTGTCTCAAAAATGGATAAGGGCGTGCTTCGATGGTTTGGGCACGTTGAGCGAATGAGTGAAGACCGAATGGTGAAGAAAATATATAGCGCGAAAGTTAATATTAAAAGGTGTCGAGGTAGAGCGAGACTAACTTTCGAAGAACATGTGAGCAAATTGCTCGAAGAGGGAGGGTCAAGAGTACTCGGATACCTAGACGTGCATGTATGAAGAAGATGATGAATCTGAAAGAAGCGAAAGAAGTATGTAGGGATCGTGACACTTGGCGATCTGTTCTCTCTGGCTATCCGTCAGGGATTGTGCGTGAACATAAATAATATATTTATCACACAAATATTTACCCCAAGCGTGATTTTAACCCGCAACCATTAGTTTTCAAGACATGGTAACTACTGTCTGTATCTCATTATATTGTATTCGAGCTATTAAACTTTCCGATTATATTATTATATGCATACATACATATCAGGCTGTTAAAGACCACTGCAGGACATTGGCCTCTCCACAGGGAGGATTTGCTATAATCGCCAGGCTTGGCAAGCGGATTGGCGATCGCAGTATTAGACCACTCTCACCTCGGACGCTACTGCCCATACTCGGTCTGATATTTTTAGAGATGGTTGTCCCGCAATCCATCGGTTGCTACAACGATATTCAAGGCTGTATCCCTTAGTCGCCTGTTACAATATCCACGGGAAGAAAGGGAGTGGCAATATTCTTACGCCGTTACCACACGGATTATATTATTATCAGAATATTATTTGAAAATGAACTGAATGAATAGTTCTGAACAATTTCTAACTCTTTTTTATACGTATCTCTTTGTTTTACGCGCCGTTACCCTCGTCACGTAACATACTCGTATGTTACATGCCCCTAATCCTAAACAAACAGAAACATTGAATGTTTCCAAAATGCTTTATGATTTTCCTCAGACTTCGACATGAAAAGTTTTTTGTTTACGCCAAAATGTAAAAACATATTTAACGTTGGGATTTTCGTCGTAAAAACCGTGTTGTTATTACTTTTACGATTCTCTGGAAACTGAGATTTTTTCTTCTTTCTTTTTAATTGAAAGGTAGGTAGGAAAAAAGTTATACATATGATGATAAGTTATTGACACTGATTCATTAAGACAGTATATGAAGCCTGCACTTAGGCTAATAAATGCCTTCGATAGTGAAAATTTATTTCTTTATTGATAGCGTAACGGCTTCTAGAAGTGGCACACCAATTTTGAAGCTGTCCCTAGCTCAGAGTTCTTGAGTTCAATACCCGGACAGATCAAAGTAGAAAACCACTTTTCTATAGTGTCTCAGGTCTGGGTGTATGTGGTACCTTCGTTGTTTCTGATTCCATGACACAAGTGTTTTGGCTTCTTAATTTGAGTTTAGAGTTTAGACATGATGTTGTCATATCGTTTTCCCCATGGGTGTCTTAGGAGGTGACAAAGGAAGAAGCTTTGTAAATAGCTACAACTGCTGACAGATGGTGGCATATCCACCCCGAAAATTAGTATACTAGAATTCAGTACACCGGTGATGGCCCATAGGGTCTAAGATGTAAGGTGTCTGGTACAGCGCTCCTCAATCCCCTTACCTAGCGTGGATATCATGGCAATCACTTCCTAGCAAGGTTTCCTATCAATTGTAATACCAGAAGAACTAGGGATTGAACAAAGAAGAAAATATGCAATTTTAATGATTTTAAAGCATATTTATACTGAATTTTATGATATTAAAAGAAAAAGTTAACATTTCAACTTACACGGACGGGATTCGAACCCGCGACCTTCGCCGATCCGTGGCGACGCTCTTACCTCCCAGCCACCGTGTCTTACACGCATCAGTTGAAATTTTAACTCTGTATTCTCTTATATTACTTATGCCTTGTTTATTGGCATAGTTAAAAAGTTAAAGTTTTAACTTTGTTCTCTTTAATTTAATAACATAAAAGTTCAGCATAAATATGCTTTAAAATCAATAAAATTGCATAATAAAAATTAAAGTAGGCGATATCGTATTGATAATTCCTAACTGAAAAGTCAGGATTATCAAATTGTCACTGGAAAAGGGATAACAGATGGCGCCTATGCCAATAAACAAGGCATAAGTAACATAAGAGAATACCGAGTTTAAATTTCAACTGATGCGTGTAAGACACGGTGGCTCTAAGGTAAGAGCGTCGCCACGAAATGGTGAAGATCGCGGGTTCGAATTCCGCCCGTGTCAGATGAAATTTTAACTCTGTATTCTCTTATATTACTTATGCCTTGTTTATTGGCATAGTTAAAAAGTTAAAGTTTTAACTTTGTTCTCTTTAATTTAATAACATAAAAGTTCAGCATAAATATGCTTTAAAATCAATAAAATTGCATAATAAAAATTAAAGTAGGCGATATCGTATTGATAATTCCTAACTGAAAAGTCAGGATTATCAAATTGTCACTTGGAAAAGGGATAACAGATGGCGCCTATGCCAATAAACAAGGCATAAGTAACATAAGAGAATACCGAGTTTAAATTTCAACTGATGCGTGTAAGACACGGTGGCTCTAAGGTAAGAGCGTCGCCACGAAATGGTGAAGATCGCGGGTTCGAATTCCGCCCGTGTCAGATGAAATTTTAACTCTGTATTCTCTTATATTACTTATGCCTTGTTTATTGGCATAGTTAAAAAGTTAAAGTTTTAACTTTGTTCTCTTTAATTTAATAACATAAAAGTTCAGCATAAATATGCTTTAAAATCAATAAAATTGCATAATAAAAATTAAAGTAGGCGATATCGTATTGATAATTCCTAACTGAAAAGTCAGGATTATCAAATTGTCACTGGAAAAGGGATAACAGATGGCGCCTATGCCAATAAACAAGGCATAAGTAACATAAGAGAATACCGAGTTTAAATTTCAACTGATGCGTGTAAGACACGGTGGCTCTAAGGTAAGAGCGTCGCCACGAAATGGTGAAGATCGCGGGATCGAATTCCGCCCGTGTCAGATGAAATTTTAACTCTGTATTCTCTTATATTACTTATGCCTTGTTTATTGGCATAGTTAAAAAGTTAAAGTTTTAACTTTGTTCTCTTTAATTTAATAACATAAAGTTAAGCAGAAATTATATGCTCTAAAATTGCTGTGTAATAATGTGTAACAACCATATGGATGTGAAACAAACATATGGAGGGAAATTAACCGCAATTTTTGAGAGACGAGTTACGAGCTTACGATTTTAACGTTTTATTTTATTTAACTGACACTTATTATAATCACATTTTTTAAAGTAAATAAATAAATATGGATAACATCACTGGTACAACATACATTGCACTGATCCCGAGGTAAGTACCTTAAGCACTTGTGTTATGAAATCGGAAACAACGAAGGTACGACAAACACTAAGACCCGTGAAAATGTAGAAAAAGATTTTTCTACATTGAGCCGACCGGGAATCGAACCCGGATGCTTACGCATAATCACGCATTTCTCAAAACAAGGGAAGCCAATGCGACAACTTAGTCCTTTACACAAATACTTCAGCTTAGTTTCAAGTCGAATATGATTTTTGTTTAAAGGTGACTGGCCATGAGCCTGTAGTACTAAAGTTTTTGGAAAAACTGCGAGACTTCTTACTGGGGATCGAACTAGTCTTTGGACTAGGATTTCGAATTATTTAATTTACTTTTTTTAATTTTACAAAGAATTTGTTTTACTAGATTAAATTCCATATAAAGATATCAGAAAGTATTATTATTTAAAAACTTTGCCTCTGTTCGAACTGAACTTTGATGTCTACAAATGGGAATACGTAGCGGCAATAAAACATCACGTCCGGCTGCGTGTCCGACAAACAACAAAACATTACAGCTATTGTTTCCTTTCCCGGAAGACACAGATCCTTTAAAGGATAACAAGAATACTTACACTTTATAGACTTAGTTAGAAACATGAACAATAACTTTTATTTTATTATTTATCTTCACGCATGACATATCTTGTCGTGAGGCGCGACTATGTACCACCACCTTTTCTTCTCGTGGGTGTCGTAAGAGGCGACTAAGGGAAAAGCTTCAAAATGTCATCCTTCTTCTTCTTCTTTACAGCCTATAAAGAGTTGCTGCTGAATATAGCCTTCTGTCAAAGATTACTTCAAAATCACATTTTCAATCGATAAATGGCGGGACGAACGTCTCGAAATATGTTCCTAGCTATCCCATCAGGGATTGTTTATGAAGAAAAGTCAGTACATTTAGAGTATTCACAAAAATGTTATTCTCTTCCTCTATGACGGGAATAACGAAAGTGGACGAAGCGAAACAAGTATTTAAGGATCGTAGCAACTAGAAAGAAGTGGTATTTGCCTACACCTAGGGAAAGAGGCGTGATTGTATGATGATGATGACAAAAAAGTTTTCACGTCACTATAAATAAATAAATATCTTCACGCAATTCCCAATACAGGGGTAGACAGAGGTCGAGTCTAGACAATTGAGTCCCTTCGACCCACCTTCCACCGAAGATATTTTCGGGACAAAGTGACAGGTGGTGAGCCCGTCGCCGTCTTTATGTCCAAGCCTTTACTATAGCCTTTACTAAAGGTTGTCTGGAAGAAATCGCTTTTAGCGATAAGACCGCTATTTGTGTCACCACAGTCTTACAAAATTTAATATTGTATATTTTCTGTGTTGGTGTGCAATAAAGAGTATTCTATCTATCTATCTATCTATCTATCTATCTATCTATAACTACATCGGTGATGTTATCTAGATATTTCAAGTATTCAAAAACGTAAACGGAAAGAAAAACTAAAAGGAATATTTCAAACCCACCATATTATATTTTTAAAAATCAATTTACAATACATATTAGACAATAGATGACACAACAAAATCTGCAATGAAACATAATAACATATGGCAGTATCACTGTTTTAAACTACACTCTTTTAATAATAAAAACAATATACTGTTCTTTCTTTTTTGTCATTTAATACTTCTTTCCCCTCCTGTTCTCGCTTACCCTAAAATATTGCCACAAATAAAGATCCTACCACCGCCATTGACTGCCCGCAATACTGTGCAGGTCATCCCAAAATCATTTACTACTATTTATAAATATTTTTAGTCAATTGTGTTTTTGAGGAAAATAAATGCTGAAGTTTAAAAAAGATAGTTGAGAGTTATGAACATTTGCCAAAGTCATTGTCTAATGTAAAACCACGTGAGTACGTCGGAGAAGGGTTACGTCAAATAAATTAACGTTACTCCGTGCACCCAATGTCGCGGTGTAAGCGTTTTTATAGAAAAGGAGGCAAACGAGCAGGTGGCTTACGTGATGGTAAGTGATTACCGCCGCCCATGCTCACCTGCAATACCACAGTCATAGCAGATGAGTTGCCTGCCTTTGAGGAAGGTATAGGCTCTTTTCTTGAAGGTCTCTAAGTTGTATTGGTCCCGAAAAACCTACGATAGACGATAGAACATTCCATAAAGTGCAAGTGAGTCGCAGAAAAACTAAAAATGTCATCCTTCTTCTTCTTCTTTACAGCCTATAAAGAGTTGCTGCTGAATATAGCCTTCTGTCAAAGATTACTTCAAAATCACATTTTCAATCGATAAATGGCGGGACGAACGTCTCGAAATATGTTCCTAGCTATCCCATCAGGGATTGTTTATGAAGAAAAGTCAGTACATTTAGAGTATTCACAAAATGTTATTCTCTTCCTCTATGACGGGAATAACGAAAGTGGACGAAGCGAAACAAGTATTTAAGGATCGTAGCAACTAGAAAGAAGTGGTATTTGCCTACACCTAGGGAAAGAGGCGTGATTGTATGATGATGATGACAAAAAGTTTTCACGTCACTATAAATAAATAAATATCTTCACGCAATTCCCAATACAGGGGTAGACAGAGGTCGAGTCTAGACAATGAAGTGCTCATCGAATACATTATTTCGGATATCGTAACAGATGATGAACCTGCCGCAATTTTACGTTAATGTCTTCGATATAAATCGTTTACGCTGTGATAAAAGTTTTGAAAAAGCCATTGCTACGTGCTGGGATATCAGACTCGGGTCTCTTGACTCGAATCGCTATCACCAAACCACTCCGTCATCGTAACTTTGAGAATAATATTGTACAATTCAAGGTTCAGAAACAAATGGCATATGTTACTTGTTCCGTAGAGTAGTAAATCACCACGCTCTCTCCACATATGCCTGCATTAATTGTATAACATTCCCCACCGCATACACAGGCACTACACTAGACTCCAGGTAGCATACACCATCACCCATGATACCGCGACACGTGTTTCGTCTCTAAACAAGGCATCCTCAAGCGATAAGACTCACGACGTTCCACCTCTGAGATGACTCTGGTCCGGTCTTTTAAGGTTCTGCAGAGATCTTACAACGTTGGTAGTCACTTCAGGTGACGCACGATTTTCTTGCTGTGTAGGAGATAAATAAGAAAATTCTTTAAGAGAAATATCTTCGGTGAAAGGTGGGTCAAAGGGACTTAATTGTCTTGACTCGACCTCTGTCTACCCCTGTATTGGGAATTGCGTGAAGATATTTATTAATAAACATAATAACATATGGCAGTATCACTGTTTTAAACTACACTCTTTTAATAATAAAAACAATATACTGTTCTTTCTTTTTTGTCATTTAATACTTCTTTCCCCTCCTGTTCTCGCTTACCCTAAAATATTGCCACAAATAAAGATCCTACCACCGCCATTGACTGCCCGCAATACTGTGCAGGTCATCCCAAAATCATTTACTACTATTTATAAATATTTTTAGTCAATTGTGTTTTGAGGAAAATAAATGCTGAAGTTTAAAAAAGATAGTTGAGAGTTATGAACATTTGCCAAAGTCATTGTCTAATGTAAAACCACGTGAGTACGTCGGAGAAGGGTTACGTCAAATAAATTAACGTTACTCCGTGCACCCAATGTCGCGGTGTAAGCGTTTTTATAGAAAAGGGAGGCAAACGAGCAGGTGGCTTACGTGATGGTAAGTGATTACCGCCGCCCATGCTCACCTGCAATACCACAGTCATAGCAGATGAGTTGCCTGCCTTTGAGGAAGGTATAGGCTCTTTTCTTGAAGGTCTCTAAGTTGTATTGGTCCCGAAAAACCTACGATAGACGATAGAACATTCCATAAAGTGCAAGTGAGTCGCAGAAAATTCCGCGAAAAACGCATTGTGGTGGAATGCCAAGCATCAAGATGGTGGTGATGGAATTTTTGACTATGCCGTAAGGTACGATGGTGAAATTCAGCGGATGGGATTAATCCGAACAATTCCTCGGAGCACGCCCGTAGTACATCTTGTAAAAATGCAAAGAGATGCAACATCTCTTCGCAAAGCTAGGGGATCTAGCCGATCAGACAGATCTTGTTCGTCGACGATTCGAACCGCTCGTCGTTGGATACTGTCAAATGGAAGGAGCTGACTCTGATGGCTTGAATAAACTTGAAACAGGCCAAGTTTTTATAACAAAGCAAAAAATTCATGTTTAAACTTTTGATTACGTTACTGTTATACTGCGATGTACCTGTACTATACGTGACCTTTATTAGAAATAACAAAAATTCACTAATTTCATCTCATCAATGCTTGTAATTAGTTGTAACCTAACTTCTCATACTTGGGTAAACAGAGGTCTAGACAATGAAGTGCTCATCGAATACATTATTTCGGATATCGTAACAGATGATGAACCTGCCGCAATTTTTACGTTAATGTCTTCGATATAAATCGTTTACGCTGTGATAAAAGTTTTGAAAAAACACATTGGTACGAGTCTAAAATAAGGTTGGTGAAGCGGTTTCTATCACGCTGGGAAATACCGAGCTTACTTCTTGTGTTCCATGTCACGTTGAGCTATTTGAACTTCTTTATATGGACAGCAGTGAAAGATTCTCTGTATTTAAAATTAAATGATTTTCGGATTTTATCGCGTCTTTAATTAGTTTTTACAAACAATTTTTATTTCCCGACGTTTTGGATGTCGAAGTCTATGTTTAACATCAGCTTTGTGTTAATTTTTTTTTTATAAAAACTCGCGTTAAAGAACACATAGTGATGTTAAACATAGACGCTCAAGGAAGTCTGCAGTCTGTGATCACATACTAGATGGGCCCTTCCATTATATCAGATTTGACAAGCAAATGTGTGTAGTATTCGCGAAAATACAAGAAATTAGATTCTCTGTAGTTTTACAAGTGAAAATATTTAGCATCAGAAATTTCTTGGAGACTCCGTTAAGATAAATAATTAATTTGAAAGAGGTATGCAACAATTGTCACACTTCAGGTGACGCACGATTATCTTGCTGTGTAAGAGATAAATAAGAAAATTCTTTAAGAGAAATATCTTCATGCTATTCCCAATACTGGGATAGATACAAATAAAGACTATTAAGTCACTTCGACCCACTGTCCACTGTATTAGTTTTGGGGTATCGTGACGGTGGTGAGCCTGGCGCTGTCTTTAAGTCCAGGCTGACGATGAAAATCGTACATAAGTTTTGAAAAAACACATTGGTACGAGTCTAAAATAAGGTTGGTGAAGCGGTTTCTATCACGCTGGGAAATACCGAGCTTACTTCTTTCCATGTCACGTTGAGCTATTTGAACTTCTTTATATGGACAGCAGTGAAAGATTCTCTGTATTTAAAATTAAATGATTTTCGGATTTTATCGCGTCTTTAATTAGTTTTTACAAACAATTTTTATTTCCCGACGTTTTGCATGTCGACGTCTATGTTTAACATCAGCTTTGTGTTAATTTTTTTTTAATAAAAACTCGCGTTAAAGAACACATAGTGATGTTAAACATAGACGCTCAAGGAAGTCTGCAGTCTGTGATCACATACTAGATGGGCCCTACCATTATATCAGATTTGACAAGCAAATGTGTGTAGTATTCGCGAAAATACAAGAAATTAGATTCTCTGTAGTTTTACAAGTGAAAATATTTAGCATCAGAAATTTCTTGGAGACTCCGTTAAGATAAATAATTAATTTGAAAGAGGTATGCAACAATTGTCACACTTCGCGATCTATTCTCTGTAGCTAAGCGTGAACATATTTACTTATTTAATTTATTAAAAAAACGTTAACAAAGGACTTCTTCTTTTTCAAATGATGTAATATTTTTCGCACTCCACGAAGCTTTTGAATTTCAATCAATCATTTACAAGTACCTCGCAACAAAGATAGTAAAATATCCACAATTCGTTGATGCTTGTAATACCAGCGACTTTAAGTAAGTTCAAGTAAAGATAACGAGGCCTTCAACTTTGTCTCACTCGGCTACCGTTAGCTAGAGTTAAGCTCAAGAGCGCTTCATTTTCAATGCTGGGGTGGAAAGAGGTTCAGGCAATTAAGTTCTTTCCGCTCATCCTTGGTATTGAAATTGAAATTTCCGGGCCGTTATTGTAAATACTTCGTACATACATATGTCATCTCATACGTATAACATAAAAAAAAAGAAAGAAACATTTATTTTAGAACTTAAAATTAAATATAAAAGTGAAAAAAAAAACTGAAATATGTACTGTAAATTAAATACGATCGCCATTTTGCAGAAGTGCAATGTGCCAAAATAGGAAAGCCACTGAGGTATATAGCTGGGATGAAACCTGCACTGACAGGTTCATGCCAGCCCTGATTTTCAGTGGCCCCTTATAATACATAAATATACATTCTATACACATAATATAAATTAAACTTTATACATTTCAATTATCTTCACGCATTTCCTAATAGTCTAGGCAATATAATCCTTCCGACTCGTATATCACCGGTCTTTACGTCCAAGCCAAAGATATATATCGTAAATAAGTTTGCAAAAACTCACTACCCCTGGGAATCGAACTCATATCTCTTCACTCTAATTCCAGTCACCAAGCCACTCGGCAATAATAACTTAAGCATACATCTGCTACTAGTTAAATATAAATTTCATAACCGTCGTATAAACTTGCGAACTCCAGTTCAGTGATAATTTATGTGCTCGTAAATTCTAACATTTAATAACCTTGAAAGGATTTCGTGACATTTCACATTTTTTGTTTCATGTGAAAGGTAGAAGCCATTTTATATCGTCGGCGTACACTCACACACATACAAAATAAGGAGAGAATCGCTGAAATACCAAAACATGTCTATTTTCTTTCTTTAATTCAAAATTAATAAGTGACAACCTTCGTGGACGAGTGGCGTACAATCAGTAATCGTGATGTCGCCAGCTCTGAGGTCCCAGGTTCCATTCTCAAACAGGGCAATGTTTATATTATAAGTAAAAATAAATATGTAAATGGATTTTAAGTTAATTAATGAACTATATCTATTAGTATGTTATGACCAAGCTGTAATACTTGTTCAAAGAAAATATTGTGATATTAAAAATAACATCACGAGGTTTCAGGATTCAAACCATCAAACGATTTATTTTCACTAAAAACCCTCATTATAATTATCACAAATGATGGTCACAAAAATTTACTTTACCAAAAATATATTTTGAAATATGAAATACGAAAGAACATCCCAGTCCTCTGCTAAATATAGTCCTCTTCCGTAAGTTTTGCCATAATCGCCACACTCGGCTTCAGATCGCAGTACCAGACACTGCGCACCTTAGATGCTGCTTCCGTAACCAAAAGTAACAAAAGTTGATTCTCGGACGGGACAATGTAGAAAACCATTTCATCAAACATGGTTGCAGCATCGAATAACCCCAGCTAGTTTGTCAATACAACATCCCTTTTAAAACCAATGTTAAGATAGTATTATTATATAAGAAATCTTATTACAAATACTGTTTTATAAATAGGCCGAATATTAATTTAAATTAAATGTTTCACTATTAATTTATACAATTATCTATTAAAACTTAGTAAACTATAATTGACCGTTTAACTTGAACACTGAACATCTTTCAAAACAACGTCCCTTTTAAAACCAATGTTAAGATAGTATTATTATATAAGAAATCTTATTACAAATACTGTTTTATAAATAGCCTCAGTATATTAAAATTAAATATTAAAAACAATGGATTTATCCATTAAAACTATGTAAACATTAATTAACGCAATAGCTATGAACACTGAAAAATTAGACAAAACAATATCTCTTTTTAGGCTTATGTTAAAATACCATTGGACACATGGCCATAAATGGCCTTAGTTACATTTGGATTGAATAATTAAGTATGAATTTGTAATAATGTCTCAAGGCTCTCTTAACATTAATTAACCCAACAATAAGTCACGATAGCCGAGTTGTTGGGTGGTCATTCGAGTCAAGAGACCCGAGTTCGATCCCAGGTGGCAGTACCAATGAGTTTTCAAAACTTATATACGAATTTCGTCGTTGGCTTGGACATAAAAGGCGGCGACGGGCTCACCACCTGTCACGTTGTCCCGAAAATATCTTCGGTGGAAGGTGGGTCAAAGGGACTTAATTGTCAAGACTTGACCTCTGTCTACCCTGTATTGGGAATTGCGTGAAGATATTTATTTATTTATTTATAACCCAACAATACATACGTAGAAACATACATTGATAGGTTGAAAATCACATACATTGCACCGATGTCTCATGCGTAAGTAGCAAACTCACTTGTGTTATGGAATAAGAAACAACGAATGGGCCACAAATACCCAGTCCCGAGACATGTAGAAAAAGTAGATTTACTCTTTAACATTTTCCCTTTAGTCTATATGCCCCAAGGAATAATATCATCATAGATGCCCCAAGGAATAATACCCGTCCTAAGTACAAATGTTAGGTTAGGTTATGTTAGGTTAGGTTGCGAGGTGTCTGGTAGTGCGATCGCCAATCTGCCTGCCAAGCGTGGCGATTACGGCACGCGAGAGGCCTATGTCCAGCAGTGGACTACTGCAAGCTGTTATGTGTGTACGTTATATAAGTGTAATGTATAAGTCGAAAGTAACATAAGCTTTTGTCGGTGCAGCATCTAAGTGGGTAAGCTTAGTTGTGTAACAGCCTTCGACTAAATGCTGCCCCCTGCGGCTCTTCTCGCGGTTTTGTAGTTAACGCGAAACCCTAATTATTGTTTCTAAAATAATGCTAGCCTTAGTTACACCTTACAACATCAGCTACCGCCAGTGAAAGTTCCGTCAAAATCGGTCCAGACGTTTCAGGTGTCTGTCCGTTTGTTCCGGCTAATCTCTGAGACGGCTAGACCGATTTCAACGGGACTTACACTGGCAGAAAGCTGATTTTTTTTGTGGCGTAACGTGGAATCGTAGGCTACTTTTTATTTTAGAAACATATTCACATATATTCCTCCAATACAGAGGTAGACAGAAGTCTAGACGATTAAATCCTTCCGACCCACCTTTCACCGAAGATTTTGGGACAACGTGACAGGTAGCGATTTTGCGTAGATTTTGCGTAGATTGTTAAAGAAATAAAACAGTTAAAACATGTCAGTTTCCATTTATTATAAAAATATAACACAATACAACAAATTATTAGTAAATTTCTTAGTTCGGAAAGGACATAGTTTTAATTAGAGTTTCAGCTCAATTTCAATATCGCATCGCATCGTTCGTGACTAGATCCAGGGCTCCCAATTGGACCTGGTGACGCCGAGGACGTGGGGGTCCGTGAAGTGGCGCAGCAGCTCGGATACCTGGCGAGGAACGTGCAATTATCTTAACGTTTTAAATGTTTATATATCATTTAGAATATTAATTATGTCATGGTTGGGAACTAGATATCAGTTACGTAACAAAGTGCTCTGATATATCCTGTTATTCACATCCATTCACATCTTTACGAGTATATTATCTTAACCGGTGTTAGGAGCTAGCCCAAACAAAATGAGCTAATCCTGCAAGTGATACTGATATCACAGAACGGGCTCTACCGATTTCAGTGATACTATTCATTGTGTTATAGTGCTACGAACGCGGTTAGTTTGAGTATATACATAAAAAACAGCCTATGAAAGTCCATTTCAGGATTGATTCTACAGGCTTCTCGCGTTCATTCAGGCGGATTGTCGATCGCTTTGTCACCAGTTTGCTCATTTTAATCTGGTATTTTTCGAGATAGGTAGGGTAGGTAGGACTCTCCCTCTGTCGCCTCTCGAGACACTCACGGACAGAGAGGATTCGTATGCACATGTAAATCATCAACCCCTAGCTTCGAAGGCGGGGTCGCTAGCAACTAAGCTACGGGGTCAGTTTGTGACCTGCTCCTCCACGCTGCAGCTGCGCCCGTCCCGGGAGTGGGCGCTGCCCCCTCCCGCCGCGCACCAGCCCCCGGAACTGCGACAGCCGTCCGAGTGCACCGACGTACATAGAGTATTTAGAGGTGCCTTCACAAGCCAATCCAAGAAAGTCACGATAGCCAATCTTTAATCTTGAAACTACTTGAAGTTGTTATAAGTTTAAATCCTAGAAACTTCTAACTCTGCCCTCACTGTACATCTTACAAGTAGCTACTTATCTCTGTTTTAATAATGTTAATGTTGAAAGATACACGAAAACGCATAATAAGTATGAGATTGCGATATCTATATGTACACTGGTGTGCATGTGATAATGTTAGTAAAAATGAGTGTAATTTGCGTATATGACAGGTCATATTCAATAATAAAATACTAAAAAGTATAAAACATCAAAATCTCAATATATTTAAACAGAAACATACATCTAAAGATGGTAGACCAATCGATAAATGTTGTCATTCAATAAATGACCTTTCATTTAACAAAGTGTAATTGCAATATCTCATGTGACATGTACTTCTTATCATGATCATCGTCATCATAACAGTCTAACAGAAGTCTACTGCTGAACATACGCCTCTCCTAAGGATCGCCACATAGAAAGGTCCTGTGTCATTTGCACCCATCGACTTCCCGCAATGTTCTGCAGGTCGTCGCAGCATCTTGCAGGAGACATTCTAATACAGACAGTTGTATAATCATTGACTAAGAAAAATATATTAATTAATAATAATACAAAATTAAATAAGTAAAGAATTCATTAATTAATTTAAAGAATTCATTAATTAATTTAAATAATTCATTAGTTAATTTATAATATACTTAATATAATATACTTTATAGAAATATGTATATATATATCAACAAAAATCAAATTGCTATATACTCTTTCAAGGTGTGCAAATATTTTTAAGAACTTCAAATGGGAATTTTATATTCTTTTCTCCAATGTATGTACATATACAAGCAAATAAATAAATAAATACGTTAATATGACACCTAGAACTGAGGTGATCGTGCCCGACTAATGTCTAGGAAAAGAGTTAATATTGTATTTCCAACATTATAAAATTTCTTTCGCCTGTTTTATCTCCGCTAGAGATAGACTCTGTGTCGATAGACGAATTTAAATTCTTATTCAATGAATAAATACACAAATACTGTTGTCAAGGGTCAGACAAATCAAAATCAAACTTAGACTTCAATAAATGTTTATTGATCCATACTAACAACATTAATTAAAATATGAAAACAAATGTAGTTTCTTAATTGTATGTTGCGTCTAACATCAAACATGGTTGCAGCATCGAATAACCCCAGCTGGTTGTCAATACAACATCCCTTTTAAGCCAATGTTAAAATAATATTTTTACATTAGAAATATTATTAAAAGTACCATTTTATAAATAGGCCGAATATTAATTTAAATTAAATGTTTCACTATTAATTTATACAATTATCTATTAAAACTTAGTAAACTATAATTGACCGTTTAACTTGAACACTGAACATCTTTCAAAACAACGTCCCTTTTAAAACCAATGTTAAGATAGTATTATTATATAAGAAATCTTATTACAAATACTGTTTTTATAAATAGGCCGAATATTAATTTAAATTAAATGTTTCACTATTAATTTATACAATTATCTATTAAAACTTAGTAAACTATAATTGACCGTTTAACTTGAACACTGAACATCTTTCAAAACAACGTCCCTTTTAAAACCAATGTTAAGATAGTATTATTATATAAGAAATCTTATTACAAATACTGTTTTATAAATAGGCCGAATATTAATTTAAATTAAATGTTTCACTATTAATTTATACAATTATCTATTAAAACTTAGTAAACTATAATTGACCGTTTAACTTGAACACTGAACATCTTTCAAAACAACGTCCCTTTTAAAACCAATGTTAAGATAGTATTATTATATAAGAAATCTTATTACAAATACTGTTTTATAAATAGGCCGAATATTAATTTAAATTAAATGTTTCACTATTAATTTATACAATTATCTATTAAAACTTAGTAAACTATAATTGACCGTTTAACTTGAACACTGAACATCTTTCAAAACAACGTCCCTTTTAAAACCAATGTTAAGATAGTATTATTATATAAGAAATCTTATTACAAATACTGTTTTATAAATAGGCCGAATATTAATTTAAATTAAATGTTTCACTATTAATTTATACAATTATCTATTAAAACTTAGTAAACTATAATTGACCGTTTAACTTGAACACTGAACATCTTTCAAAACAACGTCCCTTTTAAAACCAATGTTAAGATAGTATTATTATATAAGAAATCTTATTACAAATACTGTTTTATAAATAGGCCGAATATTAATTTAAATTAAATGTTTCACTATTAATTTATACAATTATCTATTAAAACTTAGTAAACTATAATTGACCGTTTAACTTGAACACTGAACATCTTTCAAAACAACGTCCCTTTTAAAACCAATGTTAAGATAGTATTATTATATAAGAAATCTTATTACAAATACTGTTTTATAAATAGGCCGAATATTAATTTAAATTAAATGTTTCACTATTAATTTATACAATTATCTATTAAAACTTAGTAAACTATAATTGACCGTTTAACTTGAACACTGAACATCTTTCAAAACAACGTCCCTTTTAAAACCAATGTTAAGATAGTATTATTATATAAGAAATCTTATTACAAATACTGTTTTTATAAATAGGCCGAATATTAATTTAAATTAAATGTTTCACTATTAATTTATACAATTATCTATTAAAACTTAGTAAACTATAATTGACCGTTTAACTTGAACACTGAACATCTTTCAAAACAACGTCCCTTTTAAAACCAATGTTAAGATAGTATTATTATATAAGAAATCTTATTACAAATACTGTTTTTATAAATAGGCCGAATATTAATTTAAATTAAATGTTTCACTATTAATTTATACAATTATCTATTAAAACTTAGTAAACTATAATTGACCGTTTAACTTGAACACTGAACATCTTTCAAAACAACGTCCCTTTTAAAACCAATGTTAAGATAGTATTATTATATAAGAAATCTTATTACAAATACTGTTTTTATAAATAGGCCGAATATTAATTTAAATTAAATGTTTCACTATTAATTTATACAATTATCTATTAAAACTTAGTAAACTATAATTGACCGTTTAACTTGAACACTGAACATCTTTCAAAACAACGTCCCTTTTAAAACCAATGTTAAGATAGTATTATTATATAAGAAATCTTATTACAAATACTGTTTTTATAAATAGGCCGAATATTAATTTAAATTAAATGTTTCACTATTAATTTATACAATTATCTATTAAAACTTAGTAAACTATAATTGACCGTTTAACTTGAACACTGAACATCTTTCAAAACAACGTCCCTTTTAAAACCAATGTTAAGATAGTATTATTATATAAGAAATCTTATTACAAATACTGTTTTTATAAATAGGCCGAATATTAATTTAAATTAAATGTTTCACTATTAATTTATACAATTATCTATTAAAACTTAGTAAACTATAATTGACCGTTTAACTTGAACACTGAACATCTTTCAAAACAACGTCCCTTTTAAAACCAATGTTAAGATAGTATTATTATATAAGAAATCTTATTACAAATACTGTTTTTATAAATAGGCCGAATATTAATTTAAATTAAATGTTTCACTATTAATTTATACAATTATCTATTAAAACTTAGTAAACTATAATTGACCGTTTAACTTGAACACTGAACATCTTTCAAAACAACGTCCCTTTTAAAACCAATGTTAAGATAGTATTATTATATAAGAAATCTTATTACAAATACTGTTTTTATCGTATTTTTGTTAGTATTGCAGCATTTGTTCGTCTTGTACTAACGTTTATAAAATATTCATTAAAAGCGTTTGCTATTTTTGTTGGACTATTCGTTTCAGTTCCATTAACTTTCAACTTTGTAATGAATTCTTTTGTTTTAGATCATTTGATTCACTTTTAATAAGATTCCACGCTGCTTTAGACTTATTTTAGAGCGAATTATATAACGGCTATTAACATTTTTTCTGAAGTATGTATACATTTTCTTAGCAGTTTGTTATATTTTTGTATTTCAATTTATTTATTTATTTATTTATTTATTTATTTATTTATTTATTTATTTATTTATTTATTTATTTATTTATTTATTTATTTATTTATTTATTTATTTATTTATTTATTTATTTATTTATTTATTTATTTATTTATTTATTTATTTATTTATTTATTTATTTATTTATTTATTTATTTATTTATTTATTTATTTATTTATTTATTTATTTATTTATTTATTTATTTATTTATTTATTTATTTATTTATTTATTTATTTATTTATTTATTTATTTATTTATTTATTTATTTATTTATTTATTTATTTATTTATTTATTTATTTATTTATTTATTTATTTATTTATTTATTTATTTATTTATTTATTTATTTATTTATTTATTTATTTATTTATTTATTTATTTATTTATTTATTTATTTATTTATTTATTTATTTATTTATTTATTTATTTATTTATTTATTTATTTATTTATTTATTTATTTATTTATTTATTTATTTATTTATTTATTTATTTATTTATTTATTTATTTATTTATTTATTTATTTATTTATTTATTTATTTATTTATTTATTTATTTATTTATTTATTTATTTATTTATTTATTTATTTATTTATTTATTTATTTATTTATTTATTTATTTATTTATTTATTTATTTATTTATTTATTTATTTATTTATTTATTTATTTATTTATTTATTTATTTATTTATTTATTTATTTATTTATTTATTTATTTGCTTGTATATGTACATACATTGGAGAAAAGAATGAAATTCAATTTGAAGTTCTTAAAATATTTACACACCTTGAAAAATTATATAGCAATTTGATTTTTGTTGGTATATACATATTTCTATAAAGTATATTATAAATTAACTAATGAATTCTTTAAATTAATTAATGAATTCTTTAAATTAATTAATGAATTCTTTAAATTAATTAATGAATTCTTTAAATTAATTAATGAATTCTTTAAATTAATTAATGAATTCTTTAAATTAATTAATGAATTCTTTAAATTAATTAATGAATTCTTTAAATTAATTAATGAATTCTTTAAATTAATTAATGAATTCTTTAAATTAATTAATGAATTCTTTAAATTAATTAATGAATTCTTTAAATTAATTAATGAATTCTTTAAATTAATTAATGAATTCTTTAAATTAATTAATGAATTCTTTAAATTAATTAATGAATTCTTTAAATTAATTAATGAATTCTTTAAATTAATTAATGAATTCTTTAAATTAATTAATGAATTCTTTAAATTAATTAATGAATTCTTTAAATTAATTAATGAATTCTTTAAATTAATTAATGAATTCTTTAAATTAATTAATGAATTCTTTAAATTAATTAATGAATTCTTTAAATTAATTAATAATTTTATAGTTTTATCATGTTCTCCGGCACTTAGTATCAAACAGTCTCTCGAGGTAAAATTGTTTCCATTACGTCTTTAGGATTTCTTCGATGTCAGCTTCGCTTAATAAAAGACATGATTTGGTATTTTTCGTACGTAGTGTTCTGAACTTTATTAATTTATGTGATAACCCAATACATTGACGCCCACCAGTTATATAAATAGTTTTTTATCTTACGTGGTAATTTTGCTTGATATTTCTTTTGTGTTTTGGAGTTAGTACAGATTTGGTTCTTTTTATCTGAACAGCATATTAGGTTGCTGGGAATGGCGATGAAATCTGTCTATTTATCAAATGTGGGAGTGTTGTTGGTGTGGGTCTTCGACTTTATACACTCATCTGTTTTGTTGAAAGTGTTTGGTTGTTTATGCATTGTTGGTGAATTATGCCAGTTCGTTTCAATTTTTCGTCGTGTTTACTGCTTGATAACTGATTTTTCTTGGACAATGAAACACATAATTTTTAGTGAATTATTCTGTTCGTTTAAATGATTTATTTCTTTTTTAAGTTGTATATTTTCTAAAATTAAGTTCTCAAGTTCATTTTGTATTTTCAATTGAATAGTAAGATTATTTATTTTTCTTTTAATTCAGTACTTTGATCCTCATTGTACTATAAAGGTAGATAAGTCAAAACTCTTTTGTAATTTTTTCTGATTCTACGCTGGGTTATATTGAAACACTCTTTTTCTAGTGAATTTCCGCAAAGAATATGATCTAAATAATTGTCTTGGGCGGTTACCCCAACGTTTATGTGCAGCTTCATCCATCTCTATTAAAAAAAAATTAAGATTATTTGCTTAATATACCGCTACTGCCCTCTGTTATTAACGTAGGTAATTATACTTGCGTATTTGTAATAACTATTAAAGCTTGTTGCCAACAGAAACTATTAATCAACGCCCTCTTTTGATTAACGCGTGTAGTAGGAAATCTTCTGATTTAATGTTCTAATTAACATATAATACCTCCATCTATTGGTGGTGTACACTAGGATATATTTTGTTTTATATTAGAGTTAAGGTTTATCGAATAATTCACTATAGTCTTAATATTTCAGTAGGTAGTTTCACTTTTGGTCGCGTTGTCACTATTGAAATTGTTCAGAACATTTTATAACGCCCGATAGATTCTTGAGAATAACATTCACACTAGTAAACTGTGGTACTATACACAAAACAAACATAAGTTTATGAAATATACTATTACTATTTTTTTTTTTAAAGATAAATACGGAACAATGTTTACATACAGCGCCCTCTCCTCTGTAGTATATTAAAATTAAATATTAAAAACAATGGTTATAATTATTCATGCGTTAATTAATGTTTACATAGTTTTAATAGATAATTATAAATCCATTGTTTTAATATTTAATTTTAATATACTGAGGCTATTTATAAAAACAGTATTTGTAATAAGATTTCTTATATAATAATACTATCTTAACATTGGTTTAAAAGGGACGTTGTTTTGAAAGATGTTCAGTGTTCAAGTTAAACGGTCAATTATAGTTTACTAAGTTTTAATAGATAATTGTATAAATTAATAGTGAAACATTTAATTTAAATTAATATTCGGCCTATTTATAAAATGGTACTTTTAATAATATTTCTAATGTAAAAATATTATTTTAACACTGACAAAAGGGATGTTGTATTGACAAACTAGCCGGGGTTATTCGATGCTGCAACCATGTTTGATGTTAGACGCAACATACAATTAAGATTAATTGTTAGTATAAACAATTAAGATTAATTGTAGTAATCAGAAAGATTAATTGTTAGTATGGATCAATAAACATTTATTGAAGTCTAAGTTTGATTTTGATTTGTCTGACCCTTGACAACAGTATTTGTGTATTTATTCATTGGAATGAAATTTAAATTCGTCTATCGACACAGAGTCTATCTCTAGCGGAGATAAAACAGGCGAAAGAAATTTTTATAATGTTGGAAATACAATATTAACTCTTTTCTAGACATTAGTCGGGCACGATCACCTCAGTTCTAGGTGTCATATTAACGTATTTATTTATTTGCTTGTATATGTACATACATTGGAGAAAAGAATATAAAATTCCCATTTGAAGTTCTTAAAAATATTTACACACCTTGAAGAGTATATAGCAATTTGATTTTGTTGATATATATACATATTTCTATAAAGTATATTATATTAAGTATATTATAAATTAACTAATGAATTCTTTAAATTAATTAATGAATTCTTTACTTATTTAATTTTGTATTATTATTAATTAATATATCTTTCTTAGTCAATGATTATACAACTGTCTGTATTAGAATGTCTCCCGCAAGATGCTGCGACGACCTGCAGAACATTGCGAAATCGACATGAGTGCAAATGACACAGGACCTTTCTATGTGGCGATCCTTGGGAGAGGCGTATGTTCAGCAATGAACTTCTGTTAGACTGTTATGATGACGATGATCATGATAAAGTACATGTCACATGAGATATTGCAATTACACTTTGTTAAATGAAAGGTCATTTATTGAATGACAACATTTATCGATTGGTCTACCATCTTTAGATGTATGTTTCTGTTTAAATATATTGAGATTTTGATGTTTTATACTTTTTAGTATTTTATTATTGAATATGACCTGTCATATACGCAAATTACACTCATTTTTACTAACATTATCACATGCACACCAGTGTACATATAGATATCGCAATCTCATACTTATTATGCGTTTTCGTGTATCTTTCAACATTAACATTATTAAAACAGAGATAAGTAGCTACTTATAATATGTACAGTGAGGGCAGAGTTAGAAGTTTCTAGGTTTAAACTTGCTCGCAACTTCCAAGTGGTTACAAGATTAAAGATTGGCTATCGTGACTTTCTTGGATTGGCTTGTGAAGGCACCTCTAAATACTCTATGTACGTCGGTGCCTCTCGGACGGCTGTCGCAGTTCCGGGGCTGGTGCGCGGCGGAAGAAACGCCACACTCCGGGACGGGCGCGGCGCTGCAGCGTGGAGGAAAAGGTCACAAACTGACCCCGTAACAGTTGCTAGCGACGCCCACCTTCGAAACTGAGGGGTTGATGGTTTACATGTGCGCCACAGTCCTCTCTGTCCGTGAGTGTCTCGAGGCGACAGAGGAGGTCTACCTGCCTACCTATCTCGAAAAATACCAGATTAAAATGAGCAAACTGGTGACAAAGCGATCGACAATCCGCCTGAATGATCAAAGTGAGAAGCCTTGCAGAATCAATCCTGAAATGGACTTTCATAGGCTGTTTTTATGTATATACTCAAACTAACCGCGTTCGTAGCACTATAACACAATGAATAGTATCACTGAAATCGGTAGAGCCCGTTCTGTGATATCAGTATCACTTGCAGGATTAGCTCATTTTGTTTGGGCTAGCTCCTAACACCGGTTAAGATAATATACTCGTAAAGATGTGAATGGATGTGAATAACAGGATATATCAGAGCACTTTGTTACGTAACTGATATCTGGTTCCCAACCATGACATAATTAATATTCTAAATGATATATAAACATTTAAAACGTTAAGATAATTGCGTTCTCGCCAGGTATCCGAGCTGCTGCGCCTGCACGGACCCCGTCCTCGGCGTCACCAGGTCAGTGGGAGCCCTGGATCTGGTCACGAACGATGCGATGCGATGATGTTGGGGTGAGCTGAAACTCTAATTAAAACTATGTCCTTTCGAACTAAATTTACTAATAATTTGTTGTATTGTGTTATATTTTTATAATAAATGGAATCTGACATGTTTTAACTGTTTTGTTCTTTAACAATCTACGCAAAATCTACGCAATCGCTACCTGTCACGTTGTCCCAAAATCTTCGGTGAACGGTGGGTCGGAAAAGTTTAATCGTCTAGACTACTGTCTACCTCTGTATTGGAGGAATATGTGTGAATATGTTTCCCAAAATAAAAAGTAGCCTACGATTCACGTTACGCCACAAAAAATCAGCTTTCTGCCAGTGTAAGTCCCGTTGAAATCGAGGGTACAGCCGTCTCGAGATTAGCGGAACAAACGGACAGACTGCCTGAAACGTCTGGACCGATTTTGACGGAACTTTCACTGGCGGTAGCTGATGTTGTAGATAGCAACACTAAGGCTAGCACATTATTTTAGAAACAATAATTCAAAGGTTCGCGTTATTTCAAAACCGCGGAAGAGCCGCAGGGGCAGCATTTAGTCGAAGGCTGTTACACAGCTAACACATAGATGCTGCACAAACAAAAGCATGTTACTTTCGACTTATACATTACACTTATATAACGTACACATAGCAACACGGTAGTCCACTGCTGGACATAGGCCTCTCGCGTGCCGTAATCGCCACGCTTGGCAAGGCAGATTGGCGATCCGCTACCAGACACCTCGCAACCTAACCTAACATTTGTACTTAGGACGGGTATTATTCCTTGGGGCATCTATGATGATATTATTCATGCTTGGGCATATAGACTAAAGGAAAATGTTAAAGAGTAAATCTACTTTTTCTACATGTCTCGGGACTGGTATTTGTGTTATTCGTTGTTTCTTATTCCATAACACAAGTGAGTTTGCTACTTACGCATGAGACATCAGTGCAATGTATGTGATTTTCAACCTATCAATGTATGTTTCTACGTATGTGTTGGGTTATAAATAAATAAATAAATATCTTCACGCAATTCCCAATACAGGGGTAGACAGAGGTCAAGTGCAAAGACAATTAAATTCCCTTTGACCCACCTTCCACCGAAGATATTTTCAGGACAACGTGACAGGTGGTGAGCCGTCTTCGCCTTTTTTATGTCAAGCCAACGACGAAATTCGTATATAAAGTTTTTAGAAAAACTCGTTGACACTGCACCACCTGAGGATCGAACTCGAGTCTCTTGACTCGAAATTCCGACCACCAACAACTCGGCTATCGTGACTTATTGTTGGGTTAATTAATGATATTAGAGAGCCTTGAGACATTATTACAAATTCATACTTAATTATTCAATCCAAATGTAACTAAGGCCATTTATGTGTGTCCAATAGTATTTTTAACATAAGCCTAAAGAGATATTGTTTTATTAATTTTTCAGTGTTCATAGCTATTGCGTTAATTAATGTTTACATAGTTTTAATGGATAAATCCATTGTTTTTAATATTTAATTTTAATATACTGAGGCTATTTATAAAACAGTATTTGTAATAAGATTTCTTATATGTACTAATAACATTGAACTTTATATTACATACCTTTCCTTCAAAACCTAGTTTCCTTAAAACTCACTTTGTAACAGGTTTACTTTTGTTGAGAGTGTTATACCCCGCTCTATCATTCGCCTTTTGCTTACCAGAAGCTACCTTATTCTGCCCTGTCTGGCTTTTCCTTTGTTCTCTCTCGCTCCCATGCATACCACACACCATTCATTCCAATCCTAACTCCTCATCCGCGCCAGTTCATTTTCTATTCAGTTTAATCAATTGTATTTTAAAAACCTAAATCCAAAGGTTCCATATATAATGGTAAATAAGTTTTTGAAAACCCATTGGTACGAGTCTCTTTGCCACCTGGGCATCGCACTCAGTCTCTTGACATGAAATTTCACCCAACCACTTGGCTATAGTGACTTTTATGGAATTAGAAACGAAGGTACCACGAAATCACCAGACGCATAAAAATGAAGAAAAATGTCTTCTACTTTAAACCGTCCGGGAATAGTATCGTGCATTCAGAAAGTTTATATTAAATATATTCCTATTTAAAGGTTGTTTTCAAGGTTTAGACAACGGATCTTGTTTGGCTCCACAAAAAATTTACAGCCTAGCTTTAGCTTAACTAAAATTTAATTGGGCGCTCAGCGTAACAAACGAACAAACACACTTCGTATATTTTTATGAGTAGAATTATATACTAAAGTTAAATTACCAAACAACTTGCAAGGAGTCGTTTTGTTTAGCAATAAACGGTTTAATACTTAGAGTCACTAGATAAATACGAGTACCACTTCAGCACTCGAGGAAAATGAGGAGAGAAAACTATTTGATTGCATTCGCATCTAAGAGCTTTCCTTCAAAACCTAGTTTCCTTAAAACTCACTTTGTAACAGGTTTACTTTTGTTGAGAGTGTTATACCCCGCTCTATCATTCGCCTTTTGCTTACCAGAAGCTACCTTATTCTGCCCTGTCTGGCTTTTCCTTTGTTCTCTCTCGCTCCCATGCATACCACACACCATTCATTCCAATCCTAACTCCTCATCCGCGCCAGTTCATTTTCTATTCAGTTTAATCAATTGTATTTTAAAAACCTAAATCCAAAGGTTCCATATATAATGGTAAATAAGTTTTTTGAAAACCCATTGGTACGAGTCTCTTTGCCACCTGGGCATCGCACTCAGTCTCTTGACATGAAATTTCACCCAACCACTTGGCTATAGTGACTTTTATGGAATTAGAAACGAAGGTACCACGAAATCACCAGACGCATAAAAATGAAGAAAAATGTCTTCTACTTTAAACCGTCCGGGAATAGTATCGTGCATTCAGAAAGTTTATATTAAATATATTCCTATTTAAAGGTTGTTTTCAAGGTTTAGACAACGGATCTTGTTTGGCTCCACAAAAAATTTACAGCCTAGCTTTAGCTTAACTAAAATTTAATTGGGCGCTCAGCGTAACAAACGAACAAACACACTTCGTATATTTTTATGAGTAGAATTATATACTAAAGTTAAATTACCAAACAACTTGCAAGGAGTCGTTTTGTTTAGCAATAAACGGTTTAATACTTAGAGTCACTAGATAAATACGAGTACCACTTCAGCACTCGAGGAAAATGAGGAGAGAAAACTATTTGATTGCATTCGCATCTAAGAGAGAACTGTTTGTAGTAACTTTACACATTTAGATCTCTCAACCAGAGTGTTCAATTCTTCTCATACTGTGGAAAAGGTATACTTTAAGAAACCGCCCCAAAGCGACATTGGTGGTGACACTGCCTTCGAAACAGAAGGGTTTAAAATTCAATTCTACCAGACCTAGTT